>JAPKLY010000469.1:146494-240641 GCA_026898435.1 Prunella vulgaris
GTAATAATATTAATTTTATTTAATTTATATGTTTGTTATGAATTTTATTGCAGAAGCTCTGCGTGTGGGAACAGCGACACGAGGACGCGGTGCGTGCTCTATTCAACGAAAAAGCGCAGAACCACATGAAAGACTTGGTCTTCGAGTTCAAAGACAAGTGGACGAAACAGGGGATCAGTCAGAATATGGGGAAGGACGAAGAGAGCCGCAATATCTGGTAGGGACTAGTCAATTATTGGCTAGATCTGAAGCATGTTGCGAGGGTCTAGACGGCCAGAAGAAATAGGATGAGCGACCCCACCGGGCAAGGCATAGCCATACATCGACCAGGCTCCCTGACGATTTTCGAGCATGGTCTCGCTTTTGTAAGTATTTAATTAATTTTTTAATATACTCACATTTAAATTTATTAATTTTACTAAATTAAAAAGTTTTTTTGTACAGGAGATGCACCACGGACGGAAGCCCACCCTCATCGAGGAGATGCATTTTGCTCACCCGGTTGGTGAGACAGGAGAGTCCACTTATGGCCGCACCACCGAGCTACACGTATGTATTTTATAATTTATGTTCTAATTAATCATTTTATGAATTATACTAATTAATATTAAATTATAATTATATTTTGTTTAATTTCAGAATCAGATGAGGTAGGCCCTCGAAGAGGCTCAGACGGTGTCGGCACCCACCCTGGAGAATCATTCCCCCGCCCCTATTGACGAGGACCAAATTTTTCTGAATGTGGTCAAACCAAAGAAAGGGAAGTATATAGGATTGGGCAGTCACAATAAGGTTGTCCGCCTATCCCAAAAGGGGAGATCTTCCTATTCCCTCAACTCTCACCCCTCCTCCGATGTAGAAAGTCAACTCTCCGATGTGAGAAAGACATTGGAGAAATATCACACAAAGGAGAGGCGGATGAAAGATAGGATGAAGCAAACGGAGGACCTGGCACAAATGATGAAGGCTTGGGTTGAGAATGCCTCGAGACAGATGGGTTGGGAAGTCCCCAAATTTCCATAGATTCCACCAGAACCTCAGGATGATGAGGATGAGGAGGCTGTCGATCTTGATGACGTCGACGACTTTAATTCAGAAGAGTAGTTTTTTTTTTTTTGTTGAACAATGAATTTTAGTTATATTGGATGTTTAGTAATTTTATGTTGAATGTTTAAATTTTAGTTGTGTAAAATAATTAGTTCCAAATGGTTATAAATATTTATTGAAAAATATTAAAATAAACAAATTAAAAACAAAAAAGAAATTATAACATTATAAAAAAATCCAAAGAAAGTGAAAATTTTGAACGAATTATATTTGTATTTTTAAATTGAACAAATTAATAAATTTTCGTAATGTTAAATAATAAATTTACAACATTATAATATTTATTGAAATATATATATACATAAACAAATTAGAACCAACAAGCAATTAATTAGAAGCATTTTAAAAAAATGTGACTCAATTTGGAGTTAAATACAATTAATTGCAAAAAATGAACAAATTAATAAATTTTCGTAATATTAAATAATAAATTTGTAACATTATAATATTTAATGAAATATATATATACATAAATAAAGTAGAAACAATACTCATTTAATTAGAAGCATTTAAAAAAAAACGTGACTCTATTTGGAGTTAAATACAATTAATTGCAAAAAAATAAACAAATTAATAAATTTTCGTAATATTAAATAATAAATTTTTAACATTATAATATTTAATGAAATATATATATATATATATAAAGTAGACTCATTTAATTAGAAGCATTTTAAAAAAAAACGTGACTCAATTTGGAGTTATATACAATTAATTGCATAAAAACGAACAATAACGACAAGTGTCCGAGTGGTACACACCACCTCTGAGACGCTCAGAGGTCGCGTGTTCGATCCCTCACAGGCGCGAATTTGGGGAATTTAATCTGAGTCAACTATGGCTCAAATAAAGGTTGCGGTGCATGTGTTAATATGCTGAGGGCTTGGCCAAGTGGTTCGAGCGTTAATTAAAAAATAAAAAAATATAATTAATAATAAACAAAGACGGTTTAGTGTGTAAAGTACAATTTATGCAAGCCTAATGATCTCAATTTCAATCTTGATCTGAATATTTCTACACAGGATAGGAGAAATTTCGCACCCATGTCCAGAAGGCAAGGAAGATATGATTACTTCAAAATATTAGTCCAAAAACACGTATGCTGAGGAATATTTTGTAGATAATCTTGACATATCATATTAAAAGTCACATCCTATTTTTTTAATGTAATTAATTAAAGAAATTTGTACTTTTTGATTGGATCAAGAAGCTGCATTGAACACATACACATTATTTCTGTTACTCTTACCAAGTAGGCCTTTAAAGCTTAAGAATCTGTTTAGAATATCAGTATTTTCTTTTGAGATGTAATTCATATGATTAAGTGATAAGCATGATATTTTTTTCACACAGGAGCAATTATGGACCAAGAGATTTACCTGTGTCTTGTTTCGAGTTTGATGCAAGAACTTTCATAGCAATAACTTCACCAGCAAGCATTGTAGAGAAAATATCAGAATAAAAATTAAAGAAAAAATGCAATGAACAGATCAATAAATGCAGAAGTGGAAATAGGAAGGAGAAGATGATGTAAGCATGGGAGAAGAAGCGGATCAATTTTCCAGCAATTTCTGGGCGAGTTCCAGAGGCTGGACATTAATCAGCAGAGAAACAGGGGAGCTCCGAGGGGTTTTTTAACTATATATATATATATATATTCATCAATTATAGGCATCGATGTAAAACAACTTTGTTTTATGTCATGCAGGTCCACGTAGCTGTTGTTCAGGACATTATAACAAGCACCTGTTTTCAGGTATGGCAGATGGGTGGACTACTATCAGAAAAGTTCCTCCATTAAATAGTGTACTCCTTCACTGCACAAGTACAAAACGCTAAAATCTATTCTCTATATATATTGCACTCTGCATGAATCATGCCTATTTTCTAATATCTTGGGATCTGTAATGCTTCTAATACCTTTTAGATTATAGTCTACGTACTATTTGCCCTTCCCAAATTTAATCAATCTTGTGCTTTGTAAATTCTCAATTTTAAATTTACAGAAATATCTATATAATATCAATATCACGAAAAATTAAAAAAAAATGATTATATTTATGAAAGAGAAGGTGTAAAGGTTGGTCTATCAGATTCTTCCATGTAGACAAATTAAACCTTGCAACGTAGCATCAACTAGATGTTTAAACTCGTATGCTGAACTTAAAATGTCAAATAATTGAAAGTTATGGGATTATTTTCAATTTATGAAATAGGGAATACGTATATTCCCTCTTACAAGAGTGTTATAATTGGTGGTCAAATAAATAATGCAGATGGTTGATGCTTTGAGTCTTTTCCAAGAAAAGAGTAGCTTACAAATACGATTCCAACAGTTGCTGTTGGATACATCCTGGATCAGGTATTCGTAAAATCCTCGCTTTTCAATCATTAGTAATTTTTCTCAAACTACTGGAATACTTGTTTTGGAGACTAAAGTTTAAATTAATTAGCCCCAAATACTATCTCAAGTAGAATTACACAAATCCAATATGGGAGTGTTCATAAAGTGCTATAGCAGCTTCCCTGGGATAACTCAACTCTGTTCACCAGAAGAACCATGATCTCTTCTTGGTAGTCGATTTTTCAACTGGTTCGGCTTTTACTCTATTTTCCATTCCTTGCTTCAGCGCCTCCAGCCTCCTCCTTCAAAACAATGTACATGAGCATATAGTAACAGTGTAATGGATTATCTATTCACTCGAGACATTTTAGAATCACAGGGAGTACTTTGTATCAGTAAGGCGGCCATGGAGACTCCATCTCTGCCGAAACCCTTCCATTCCTTCAGCTCCACTTGCCAAAATCAAGCGCCTACAGTAACATATGTGCAAATTCTAATTTATAATACTCTCAAGAAACATATTATATGGTAACAAATGCTATTGAGTTGCATCTGAAAGCTGAATCTTTTAATATTTGAAACTCTTGAGGCAATTTTCACGAAAAGACAACATGATTATGGAGCTCTCACTAGAGTCGGCATTATATATCTTTGGATTTCACACAAACAAGATAATAAAAAAAAGGATGAGGTACCATGTTAAAATTCAAATAAGATTATGCAAGCGAATTCAAATTTATAAGATATAAGCAAGTGTTATAGACAAAGCATGCTAGGCGTCCGAATTAATAGCAGTCGGATAGCATATTATACCTCTCCAGCGTTGAAGATTCTGCTTCCAACTGTTTAGATCTTTCCTGTGCCAGCTCTAAGGGCATCGATATCCCTAGTTTTCGTTCGCTATCTTGTAAACGCTGTCTAAGTTCCTTGTCCTACTACACATGGAAGATTGTTGTGTCAAGTAACTTTACAAAGAGAGAACAAAGAATTGATTAAAACTCACCCTCCTCTCTGCACATTGCTTATACAACGCAATCTCATCTTGACAGAATGGCTCAATATCATTAATTTGTAGACCTGTGGCACACAACCAAATGAAACAGATAAGCATACTAAGAACATAAATTTATCCCCTCATCTCCCATTAGCAAACAAAAATAGAAGTTTGTGGCATTAAGGACTTTACATAGAAATAGATTACGCAAAATCCCATCACACAGATCAACGCCCTCAAGCACATGAGATGCTATTTCAGGTGGAATGACTGGAGAAGGAGGCCCCATCATCAGATCATCACCAACCAGTATGGTTTCCTCCATGCCAGGCTTTGAGTCCACTACACACACGAGCAGAAAAAAGAAAACAATAACTAACAAAACTTGCAACCAATTTGGCCATTTCATTATCTTCTCAAAATTAAACAATACATTACAAATGCTAACAACAAAAATTTCACCTTCCCAGTATCTTAACCAGTTGATGACAACACAGACAGAAAAAGACGAGCAGAGAAAGGTTTCACTTACCATCCATTGCGGAAGTTTGTTATACAACACCCACCACCTGCTCGACGAAATGCCTCTGACGACAAAACACACTGAAACAGCATTTAAGACGCAAATATCCAGATTTTACCAATTAGTGCAAGAACACATGTTTAAACTTAATGCAAAACATCGCCGGAAAGAGAGAGATGACTAAAATATCACCGATGGATGATTACCAGTCCCACAGAATCTCGCCGATCGAAGATAAAGAGAGCACAGTGAATCTATGGCGCAATACTCCAGAAAAAAGTTTCCGAATTGTGGGAATTTTCTCGCGCCAATTTGCTTCTCAATTCCAGCTGCAGTTCGACAATTGAATACTTGAGTCATGCAAAATTGAAGATGCTCTCTGAAATTTTGAGCATAGGCAATCTGATAAGAGTAATTTAGTCATGGCTCAGGCTATATGCACCCACATCTGTTGGTAGAGCACCCACTTTACAATAATAATAACTCCTAATAAGTTCTGGAAAAATACCATTGTATAATTTTTTGAAAACCCAAATTAGAAAAAATAGCTCTTTTTTGCTGAAAAAACATGAAACTTTTGGAATTTTTTTTTGGAATAATACAAAAAAATATTTTTTCGAAATAACACAAAAAATTTAATAAAAATCATAATTCCAAAAAAAATAGATGAAAAACAAAGATGGAAAAAATAAATAATAGAAATTGTCTTATACAAATTCATAATCATAAAAAAATAAACTGGATTGGTTGGGGGCATTGCTGCACAAATGCAATTGGAAGAAGTTTCAGATCGTGACGGAGAGAAGAAAAAGTAAAAGGTACAACACAGAAATAGATGAGGTGGGGGAATGTTGGGGGAGGTGGGGGAGATGTGGGTGCATCCGGGAGAAAGAAGGATAAAGTAAATTTTCCAAGATACATCGATCAGATAATTGTAGTCTGGAAGAAATTTTCTGATCGTCATTCATTAGTCCAGTTCTTCAATCCTCACCTCGATGATCTTATTCAAATCAAATCATTTCAAAATGTAGAAAAACAAAGAAATGTTTGTAAACTCTACTAAAAGCTTAGAAATAGCAAAAACTGTGAGGAAATCAATTTAAAAATAAGTGTTTACACCCCCTTTTCTGCAAACAGACACTCTCAAATAAAGGTATATCAACAGAGTGGAAAAGCTCATAAGAATCCATTGGTTTCTTCAATCAGAGATGATAAACTCATCTCAGCAAATAGGTAGTTTCGATCATCATAGCCAAATATTTCATTGAAATGATAAGCTTGAAATCAAAATGTCTGCTCAGAACTCGGATAAACAATCATGAACAGAGTTTCATATGTCCAGACATAAGAATAGTGTTCATCACAGCATAAAATTAAGATTTCACTACAAAAATTGGTATAAAATTCAACCAAAAGATATTACTTAGAAATCAAAATGATTTATCTCCAAGGCATTCCAAAAAAGGAACTGCACAGACAATCAACATGGCATAAGTTCAGTCCAGACGTCTGCTTTTCTCATCAATCAATCATTCAATTCACATAAATTTAAAATCTGGAGAAAAATATTTATAAAAAAAAAACCCAAAAAACAACATTTTAGTCTTGAGGCATCAGATAATATAGCGGAGTTGAATCTACATAAAAATTCAGTGTGTAAGCATAACATTTCACATCACTTGCCTTCTTCAGAGCACTTCAGTTCCATCCGAAATAAAAATTAGGAAAACCAATATCAAAATTGAGTAATAGAAACAGCAATGGCATCAGATAATAAGCAGAGATATTAGTCAACACAGAAAATCAGTGTGTAGGATAAGATCTATTCATCATCTGCCATAGCAAAGAAATTAAAACAAGCAAAAACTCACATATATTTCCAGAAATCCAAAGAAGGAAATATTGGAAGGTTCATTTGACGCCAAGGTAATACAAACAGAGTGTGCGCAATGGGCTGGTAAGGCCATCCTTAAATTTCTGCATCAGTTATATCTCCAAGAGAACTTCGAATTGTCAACAAGGAGAGGGTAAAGCAGATGCAATCACTCAAATTGGATAACGGATCTGTGAGAAAACAGATGGAATTAATATGAAGACACCAAAATTAAGAACCTGAAATCTGGAGAGAATGGAGTTGATACAAATGGGGATGAATATGAGAGGCGGCCATTGGGTTTGGTTATATATATATTTTAGAAGCTAGGGTTTATGCTCCCCGCATTGGCCCATGACTATTCAAAAAATTTAATAAAATGCATTTATACGAATCTTGAATTACCACAGACAAGTATATAACTGAGACATAAGAAACTAAATTAGCGAGCAAAACAATTAATCGATTTTTTGCTACAGGTGTTACCTCGATGTTGTTTGGGAAGAAGATGTGTCACACATGATTGAATTGTTGGACGGAGGAGAAGTCGGTGGTAAGCGGCTGCAAAAACGTCGGACGGACTATTGGGGAAAGAGGACCAACACTTGGCTTAGCTTTGAACGAGATCGACGGCCACTAGCGTTCGTCTCTTCGACGGCGACAACGGCGTCGTCCTTGAATATTTTACCAAATTTTGTAGTGAAATCTTAATCTATAAATATATAAAAGCAGCAGTGCTTATACAATTGGTTGATGATTTTGCTGGTCACTCGCTCAACAGTAAAATCGTGACTTGCACTTCCTACCGTAGCGAGTGAACAGTCAACTTTAAACCATCGTATCCGAATCTAATTTTGTTACTTTTTTGTCCATATTCACAGGGAGGGACGCCTAATTTTTAGTCACAAAATCGCAAACCGTTTGCAAAAAATGTTGAGCCCACACTTGCAAAAAATAATTTTGAAACCCTAATAAAATATAATCACATTCAATTATACCTTCAATTGACAGCGTGGCGTGGTCGTGGACGGCAGGGGGTGCGTCGTGTGTGGCAGCGCGGAGGCGAGGCTGTGACTGTGTCTGATGCAGCGCACAGGCGGCGGCGGCGGCGGCGGCGGAGGAGGCGGCGGTTGAGGTAGAGGAGGCAGCGATGCCTGGCCGCTGAAAATCCGTGGTTATGACTGAGGAAGAGAACAAGACTACTAGATTATAATAGATGGTACAATCTTATGGGCCGTTAATGAAATCTTGGCCCAACTTTCTCATTTATTTATTTTACATAAACATATTTATTATAAAATAATGTGTAAAATGACATCACATGTGAAAAGAAAAGATATAAATGAGTGTGATGTTAAAAGAAAAGATATAAATGAGTGTGATCTTAAATAAATAAGGTGTATTTTATTAATTTTTGTAAATATGCATAATTTTTTAATAAATATATATTATATATTTTTGTAAAATAACAAATACAACTTTCTTTTATAATATTTAATCAAAATTTTATCAATTTTATTAGTTTGTTAATTGCAATTTCTGACGATATAAGGCTATGTTTATTGGGGGTTCGTGTGATCCGTTCGGCAATTTTAAAAAATAAAAAATGCCTAATTTAGTGAATAGTGCGGACGAATGGTTCTTCAGAGAGAACCTTACCAGCATAGTTCTCAATGTAATTTTAAGAGATGAAAGTGACAAATGGCATGTTTTGATTGGTGAGTGGAATTGTTTTTAGATAATATTTATATTTTAGTTTTGGACAATTATTTATATAAAAAAAATTATACCAAAATTCATAATTTTTCCCTCTATAAATAGAGACCAATATTGATACATTTTAAGTCACAACCTCATATCTTTTCTTTTCTCTTATAATTTCTATCATTTTTATCATGGATCCAAATGATACAAATTATTTTTCTAACTCCCAAAATTACCCAAATTTTCAATCTTTTTTCGATACAGAAAATTATTCAAGCTCTCAACATTCTCAGTTTTCTCCAAATTTGAATCAAATTCCTATCCCTGAAAATATCCAAACATCAAAAAATATTTCTCGCAATTTGTTCAAAGATACAAATTCAAAAGTAGGAAAATCTACTTTTTCTGAGAAAGAGGATATAGTCCTTATGTCGTCTTGGATTTTCGTCACTGAAGATAAAATATGTGGCAGAAATCAAAAGGTTGAGTCACTATGGAGACGAATTCATAAATTGTATGAAGAAGCTCGAAAAGAAAATCCAGGGGAGATAAATGCAAGAAATAAGGATTCACTGAAAAGTCATTTTAATCGACTTAACACAAGTGTCAACAAGTGGGTTGCCGCTTATAAGGAGGCATATGCTCGTAAAAGAAGCGGAATGAACGAACAAGATATTGAGAGAGAAGTTCAATCAATTTACTCCGCAGATGGCCCAAAGTTTCAGGACTTACACGTGTTTAATGAAATTATGTGTAAACACCCCAAGTGGGAAATAAATTTAGATCGCAACTCAACACGTGTTCGTACTGAAGACAACGACGATAATGAAGAAAGTGGTGGCAGCTCAAAGAGACCAAGGACTAGTGAAGATGTGACGTATTCGATCCCCACTAATCCAAAAATTCCAGGCAGTAGTGGTTCAATAATGTCACGTCCTACAGGTAGAGATATAGCAAAGGCCAAAAAAAAAAAGGGAAGGCATCCAATCTTCTTCTGATACTACTGAAATTGCTACAGAAATTCGTGCGTTGAGGCTCAATAGAGAATCTGAAGTTGAAGTGATGAGTAAACTTGGAAAAGAGAGAATCGATTTGGAGAGAGATAGGATGAAGCACGAACTTTTGAACACATTGTTGGTGAAAGCTCACTTGTCACCTGAAGAAGAACAAATAAAACTTCGTTTGATTGCATACTTTAATTATTAGCCAATGTTATTTATTTCCATGTAATTTACTTTATGCATTTTTAATTACTGTCGTGTGAGGTTTTTAATATGTATGATTTTATTTCATGTAATATATGCATTTATTTATGAAGTTGAGTGTTTGTAATTATTGTGCTCATTTACTACTCTTAATTAAAGTTGTGTCATATCATTTTTATTATCATGTTTATTTTTCACATGCACCTGTCCCATCACTTGTCCCACGACCTGTCCCACAACTTGTCCCACACACTATCTTTTTTTACATTCACTTGTCACAACACTATCTTTTTCCACATGCACTTGTCTCATCACTTATCACAACACTATCTTTTTTCACATGCAATTGTCCCACCACTTGTCCCAACATTATCTTTTTTCACATGCACTTGTTCTAACACTATCTTTTTTCACCTGCACTTGTCCCAACACTATCTTTTTTTCATATGCAATTGTCACAACACTATTTTTTTCACATGGACTTGTCCCACCACTTGTCGCAATACTATCTTTTTTTTTTTACATTCACTTATCACAACACTGTCTTTTTTTCACATGCAATTGTCCCACCATTTGTCCCAACACTATCTTTTTTCACATGCACTTGTCACGACACTATCTTTTTTCACATGCAATTGTCCCACCACAATTTTTTTTCACATGCACTTGTCATACCACTTGTCCAAGAAGTTTTATCTATATATTTTTTTAGAAACCATATCAAACTTATAACTAAATCTTCTCAACTATAACTTTTACCATATATTTTTACCCATTCAAGTTTCCTAATGTCTCTCAATGAAAATCAATCTGTAGATGATGATTCAACTTCAGATTCTTTCAATTTCATCGAATTTGATGAATGGGTAGAACGGATTTCTCACCAAAATCATCAAATAGATCATATTGCGAAAGAGAGCGGGAGTTTGGTGAAGAACGTGTAATGAATGACTACTTTGTTGATCAGTCGACATACACTCCTGAAATCTTCGACGTAGATTTCGTATGCAAAAACATGTATTCCTTCGTATAGTGGAGAAACTTGAAGCCAATGTCGAATATTTTCAACAATGACCTGATGCCACAGGTAGACAAGGTCTTTCAACATTACAAAAATGTACTGGATCCATGAGGGTATTGGCGTATGGTACATCCGCTGATGCTATTGATGAGTACTTGCGAATGAGTGCAACAGTAACAAGGAAATCTCTCATCAATTTTGTAGAGGGCGTCATTTCCAACTTTGGCGACGAGTACCTTAGGAAACCCAACGAACAAGATTTGGCAAGACTGTTCTATGTCGAGGAACAACGTGGATTCCCGGGCATGATAGGCAGTATCGACTGTATGCATTGGGAATGGAAAAATTTGTCCTATTGCATGGGCTGGGCAATATGGAGGGAGAAGTGGAAAACCAACAATCATTTTGGAAGTTGTTGTATCATATGACTTGTGGATATGTCATGCTTTCTTTGGAACACCAGGTACGTGCAACAATATTAATGTATTCCACCGTTCTCTAGTTTTTAGTGATGTCTTGGAAGGTTGAGCAACAAAGGTTAGTTATGTTGTGAATGGTCGGGAAAATGATAGAGCATATTATTTAACTGATGGCATATATCCTTCATGGGTTGTATTTGTCAAGTCAATTACTTCTCTGCAGACTAGAAAGCACAAGTTGTTCGCTCAACACCAAGAGGCTGTACGAAAAGTTGTTGAACGAGCATTTGGTGTTCTACAAGCTCGTTTTGCATTTCTTCGATGCCCATGTCTAGTCTGGGATAAGCTTTTGATGGGAAAAATTATGATGGCTTGTATCATCATGCACAATATGATAGTAAAGGATGAACGAGACACGTACCAAACTTATAATGATCCCACATAATTTATTATGGATGATCACATAGCTGGTGAAAGTTTTCATTACTCTGCTGAATGCATTGCAAGTCTGTCCTCTTACATGATTAATAGGGAACACTTCTCTTAAAAATGACTTGATTGAGCATATATGACAAAAATTCGGTATTGATAATTAAATATGTAATTTTAAGTTCCGCATTGTCGTATTTCGCGTATCTATTGTAATTTGATATATTTATCTACAGTATTGTATTTAAATTTTTGCAATTTAAATTGTATTATTGAGATTGTAATTTTATTTTAAGTGTATGATAATTTTTTTCATTATATTTATATTTTTTAATATTAAATAATTTAATATATCATGTTATTAATATAATAAAAATTATTATAGATAAATATAATTATTAAATAGTAAAAAAGAAAGAATATTTTATTAAGAGATTGAGTTGTGAGAGTTTGTTGATAAAGTATGAAAATTGGTTGAGTTGGATATTGTGTATGTTGAGGAGAGATAAATTAATTATTTATTGAGGGATTGGGTTGTGATGGTTTGTAAATAAACATAGTCTTTAAGGTACATACCTCGCTATATAAATTACGAGGATTTAGATTGTAATATTACTTGCAGGGGCACCTTTTGGTGACTATTTCATGGTCTGAACAGCTTGAAGAGAAATGTTAGAATCTGAAGGCTCTATTGTGAGGTCTAGTGTAATTTGTTTGTTCTTTACTTCTCTCCATGATCCACTCAGATATGGTTTGACTTTTTTCGATTAAATTAGTGTGTCTGGACATAAAATTGGGTCTTACTCAAAAGAATTGAGTAAAAGTTCTGGCAAGAGTATCTCACACTCCTATCAAGGTACCCAGAATAGTAATAATAAAGATTTGCCTCTCGATCCTGATTTTGAGGCAAATGTAACTTTATATTGTTAGAAGTATTTCATTTTTTTGTCAATCTGTACTAATGATATTGTCTACATTTAGGAAATATAACACCTTACCTTTATTACGGAAAAATGTCTAGAAACTTGTTGATGGAGCTTTACTTTAAATTATTCAATCTGCCTTTGATTTGGAGTCTTATTTGGAGCAAAGTTATCACTACAACCTGGAGAAACCACATGAGTTTGTATTCTACAAGAAGAGCCTCTTAATAGTGATAGTATTTTTTCTTACATTTTCCTCATTGAACCAGATGTATTGAAGTTGTACTGAGAATAAGTATTTTCCTTGGCATAAAATATATGTAAATTTGAATGTCATCTTTGCGAATTTACCATAGTTAATTTTTATAATTACGTAGCAGATTAAAATTCTATTATCTTGAGTTACAATTATTTACATATCATTTATTTGATTCGCATAATGTGAAACAAGTCCCTTTTATGTCATTTATTTTACTCCTTGAATGTGAGTGTATGTATTTTCGTGTGATAAACAAACATATGCATTTTATATTCGATCTCCTTGATTATTTTCAATGTTTTGCAATTGTAATTGATTACTATTAATTTGTGGAATATTTTATATATGATTTATTGTGATATTGATTTGTGTTTAAATAGATCAATGTTATCCTGCAGGGTGGTGCCCACGGCTTTAATTAGTCTTTAATCTACACTATACTTCACTTATGTGAATTGTGTGCATACCTATTTGCCGTTAGAAATATAATACAAAATAAACATGCATGCTAAATTAGAGGACTAAAAGCGAATGCATACTAAGTTCATAACTTGCAATTAGCTTACATATGTGTAACCATTATTTAAAATAGATACTTGTCTAACTTAGTGATGCTAGTCTTGTATAATGAATCAAAATTTTAAGCAAAGTCTTAATATAGAACACTAGACTTAATTATCTAGCAACTCATAAAAGGTATATGACTAAGATGATTTCATAATATGATAACAAGAATTATTGTCCTTATTTTTAAACTGCTGAAGTTGTATAAAAAATAATTAGTATTTCCTTCGGCATAAAAAATTGGAAATTTGGATGTCATCTTTCTGAAATTTATAACCAGAGTTAGTTTTTATATTACATTGTAGCTCAAAATCCTATTATCATGAGTTACAATTATTTTCGTAATTTTTATTTGATTCGCTTAATGTGAAGTAAGTCTCGTTTATGTCATTTATTCTTGAATGTGGGCATATGCATTTGTGTGTTAAGCGTACATATTTTGGTTTTCAAATATTTACAACTCATTTACTTTTTCTTATGCAATTTGTCGACTCTTTCTTTTTGCAGCCATTAGATTTGGTGATTCACATGTGAAATTGATATCATTATATATAATTATTGATATCATAATATTGTACATTATCAAATAATAATATAATATTAGTAACATATAATAATAATAATAATAATAATAATTTATACTATACTATAAAATTAGTTTATTCTGGATTTTACAATTTACAAAAAATTACGACAAATATGGAGTTTGATCGGATTTAGGGAAATCTCAAACACAAGAAAGAAGGAGAAACAAGTAATTTTCACAAGTTCATGACAGATCAAGAACTCGAAGAATCCAACATTCTTGAGGCTAACAATGAGGAGAAACATGATATTAAATCCGAACAAACATCAGGTCAAGCGTGAAAGACAGATTTGTTGCAACTTGTTTGTCTCGAAAGGTATAGATCATCGTTGCAGGTTTCAGCCTTGAAACGACCATTAGGATGATATGAGGAAGAAAGAAAATGTGATGAATACGTAGTGATTTTGTAGTCTATTTTCTTTGTTTTATGTAATTCACACTCTTTCTTCAGCCATTTATAGCTTTCAATCTGCTAGAATTCCTTCTGCTTCTAGATAATCTAAATTTTTTTATTCTTTTTCTTTATCAAGAATTCTCCTCTTCTTGATTGCTGCATTATTCTTTACATGCATATGATATAAATAGTGTTTCGAAAGAAAAACAATGATTAATAATATATTATGTAGTAATGATGAATACATTTATAAATTATTAGATGACTCTACTTAAGAATATATCCCTCGAAGCCTCAATCATCCTCATCATTATTCTCTACTGAAAAATGGTTGCAGAGATGGCTCTGCTAAAACCCGTTTCTAAATTCACTCCCAGAATCGATCCCATGATCAAAATTCTTCTACAATCTAATAGCAGGAAAACCAGACTCGGATATGAACACAAACAACCAAATTGAAACTTACAAAACAAACACAGAAAACCCACAACTATAATAACCTTAATTTGATAACCAGATAGTTTCCAAAGTAAAATAGGTAGAAAGTTTGTATAACACAGAATTAGCAAACATCAAAGTGCAAACACCAAGTTGAAAAACAATAGTCATTTACTTACAACAACATCATTTGAGTGCGTATCCACCCATTTCATTTCATTTTTTTTTTTTTTCTTTCTCCAATGTGTGTTTTTGAAAACCTTAAATTTAAGTCATCCCAACTTTTTGGCCTTAGAAGAAATACTTTTATACACCTAATTAATTGGCTAGATGTTGAAAGATAGAGTTGTAGTTAGGTGCCAAATTCGAAGACACATAGTAGTATAAACATAACTACTGAAGTTGAAGGAAACGTGTTATGATCATATGCAATATTCGGCTAAATTATACATGCAACTAAAAGGTTGTTACAGTAAATGGGAGAAAATACACATTCTTCAATAATCTATGTTGTATCCCATATTCAAATATATAGACCAATTGTCTGCTGAAAAGGAAGACGACCCTCAAAAGCCATCTTTCTGTTTTGATCTCTCCCCTCTCTCTGTTTTTACTTACGACAACATCATTTGAAAGCAAGACATGGAGAATCAGAGCATCCCATTTCATAGAACCAATTTGCACCTGCAACTTCTCCTTAAGAGGGGATAATCTTTCAATATTCAATTCAGACGTCATGCTGCCACCTGTAAATCCTTCTTGTACTAAACTCTGCGTGTATGACTCCACCCTTTCCACAAGAACTTCAATTAAGTTAACAAATAATTACCTTATTGCATATGTGTTGTATATTATAGTATTTACATAATATAAATAGAGCCGAGAGAGCTCCTTGCGTAAAGATATCTTATGAGTAAAATTCATAACCATTCGATTTGTGACTTTTGAAGAAGAGTTGCAACCTTTTGGTACAACTCTTGAGTAATAGTTGCAACCTTTCGATACAACTTTTGGTTATTTATATATACTTAAGATATGTGGAGTTTAGAATCAGTTGAAAAACAAATCCAATTGAAAGTTGAGAATTAGAGTTTCTCAATCTACTGAAAAGTCAAGTCTCTCTATATTTTATTTTGAATCTTTTATTTTATTTGAAACACTTGTGATTTCTGCTTCTGAAATTCGTTAGAGTGTAACTATTGAATTTCCGTGAGATAGATTTTGTATCCTGGAATGTCAATTCCTTATGAGAACCATTTACACCTATGTGGGAGGAATTAATACCTTTAAAGATAGCATTATTTTTCGGTGTGTCTAACCTATCATTAACTCCATTACCCACGTATTTACAACAATTTTAAAGGTATTGATTTTTCTATGATGGAGTTAATGTGGCTGAAGGCATAATTGTACTATGGAGACCAAAGATTTAGTAACAGTGATTTACAAAAGATATAACAGAGGTGTCAGACTATTCTCAGTTACTAATTTTTTACATGGAAGATTATTGCAGAGTTTCTAACAAAATTTATAATTTTAAATTCTGAACATATTTATTGCAGAATAATTTTTTGTCTAATGTGAATGTATCAAGGTTGATAATCTGTACCCAAATGAAGATTTGAGGATTTGTGAAAATAAAGTCACCTCTGAGTGCATGGAGGCGGTGCATCTATTCAAACAGGTTAGCAGATCAAAGGGCTAGATATATATCTTTTACCTGAAGCGAATGCCCAATTTCCATCACATGAATTTCCTGGTATGCAAGGAATTTTGTCCTTCACCTTATAAAGGAATTTCAAAATTATTTTAAAAATGAAATTCAAAAAAATAAAAATAAAAGAGGTTGATGCTTCATCCTGGAGGGTAGAAGACGTCGATCATTTGCCACTGAAATGCTCAGTTCCGATCCTCTAAGAGACATTATGTCATACACATGACATGCGGAGTTCTAAATTTATTCAGGGCAAAGATTTGAATAATTTTGAAAGGTTGCATCTCACCAAATGAACTCAATTCGCATAAGGATGCGATGAGAAAGCTCAGAGTGCTGAAATGTGTTGTAAATTCAGTAAGAACGCAACCTATCAAAAAAATTAATGGGTTTGCTCGGTAGCTGTGCACCATTACACCGATGGAGAGAAATATGGGGTTTCATTATTGAATCGAGAATCAGGAAGAAAAAGAGAAATACATTTCTTCACATTCTCGATTGTGGCAGCAATTGAATTGCCAATATACCTAAATTCATCTTCATAGCGTTGCGTCGTTACACTGAATGAGAACCTCTAAATGGGTATATAAGCACTCTGGAAACAGATTTGTCTGTTAAGATTAATCTCACACACCGCTTCACCGCCATCTTAGGAAGTCTGGGTAAGGCTGTGCTGCTGCGGTCGTGATTCTTCTTCTCAAATGGACATGGTAGTTTCTTTTCCTTTTCTGAAGCGATGTCTCAGGCTAAGAGGAGGAAGAAAGTTTTTAAAAATGCTACCTAATGAATTAAGTTGAATGAGTCATAATCTGCCACCAATACTTGAGGTTAAATTAATTTAAAAATTAATTGGGCAGAAAGATAAATTCAATTTATTATTGGGTCATATTAATATTATGGACCATACTGATAATTTTGACATAATTGGTCTTTATATAGTTGAAGGCTTTGAACATAATATGTTGAGCCAATTGAATTTTTGGCGAATGGAGTAATTATTAATACTTGAGGTATTACAAATATTATTCCATAAAACCCTTGATTGTGAATATAATAAGATCAATTTAGAATCAAGGATGATAAATATTTGCTTGAAAGTGCAAATTGTGTCTAAATTAAAATGACACATAATTCAAGGAGGAATTATTTATGAGTTAGAGGTGACAAATGAAGGCCACGCTTAAAGAAACAAAATCATATTTGAGTACCTTCCAATAAAATATATATTAGAAGATTCAAGGTCGAAAGAGATAAGGAGCTATTACCGATTTAATATGATGTCTTAATTGAAACCAACTCTATCTTAAGGTACAAGTGAAAAATTGACACCTTAACATTGAGTTAAAAAGACAATTCAATATTAGGTATCGCCGAAATGGAAACTTGGGTACATTTATAAGTGCATGACCTAGAAATAGTGGGGGTGATATTATTTCGAAAGCTCCTAAATCTGACCCATGCACTTTTATTTACCACAACAAGTAAATGTTGGATTTTTAATCCTTATTAAACTTATAGTTATGTGGGATGCGTTGTTGATATTCATGATAAGTCTGCCTATGCAAGTAAAGAAGTGAGAGGCCGCTTCTTGGGATTATATCGGTAAGATCCTAGAGTACTTGCGAGACCAGCATAAGCACAAAACCCGATACAAAATTGGTGCTGCCAAAAAACAAAGAAGTAAGAAATCATATGCGATGAGAACTTGATTCCATTGGTTACATGTTCAACCATAAGTTAAAGGCTAAGTCCACTTCATGAATATTCGTTGCGTAAACAAGTGTGTATTTTATTATTTTATTATATATTATATATGTAAATAAGTGGAGCATTGTTGTATATTATAATATTTACATAATATAAATAGAGTCGAGAGAGCTCTTTGCGTAAAGATATCTTTTGAGTAAAAGTCATAACCATTCGATTTGTGACTTTTGAAGAAGAGTTTCAACCTTTTGGTACAACTTTTGAGTAATAGCTGCAACCTTTCGATGCAACTCTTGGTTATTTATATATGATCAAGATATGTGGAGTTTAGAATCAGTTGAAAAGCAAATCCAATTGAAAGTTGAGAATTAGAGTTTCTCAATTTACTGAAAAGTGGAGTCTCTCTATATATTATTTTGAGTCTTTTATTTTATTTGAAACACTTGTGATTTCTGCTTCTGAAATTCGTTAGAGTGTCTATCGAATTTCCGCGAGATAGATTTTGTATCCTGGAAGGTCAATTTCTTATGAAAATCATTTACACCTATGTGGGAGGAATTAATACCTTTAAAGATAGCATCATTTTTCGGTGTGCCTAACTTATCATTAATTCCATTACCCAAATATTTACAACAATAGGATCATTAAGGAAATCCTGATTCAGCATGGGCTCTTCCTCTACATAAAATTGAGTTGGAAAATGAAATCCCACCTTAAGCAGGTTTTTCAAGTCGGATGATTTCCTGTTATGCCTATTTGTAATTAACAACTAACAACCAATGATGGTTCCATGGATTCACCTCTAAATTGGATTGATCCCGCTGAGAAAACGAATTCCTTCATTTTCCAGTGGACTCACACCGATCTGACCCGAAAGATATTGGAATAAAAGAAAACACCTATGCTCGAAGCTTTCCTTTCGACTAGTCACCCTAGCATCGGTCAAAGGAAAGGGAAGAAAAAACACGAAGTCGTCGGAAAATATAAGGTGATGATGGATAAAAAATCGAGAGAATAAAAAATTGGAGATCGAATTAGAAATCGAGAGAATAAAAAATTTAGAACACCATTAAAATTGATCGGAGAAAGGAGCATAGAAATAATAGAAGAAAATTGACAAAATTAATTTAATTTTAAAGGATATATTTTTTAAATTCTAGTTCAAAGTGCAATCACTTAATAATTATATTATACGTTGGATTATAAATCCAATGATATTCAAGGGGTCTACTGGCGTCAGGAAGGACGAAACCTTCATGACCATAGAAAGATCCAACTTAAATATATTTTTTCAAAAAATAATGCAATAAATACTTAAAATACTTTTTGCAACAGATAACAAAATTAATCAATAATTAAAAAATAACTCCGAAAAATACCATTGTATATTTTTTTTGAAAAATCAAATTAGAAATAATAGCTTTTTTTTGCTGAAAAACATGAAATTTTTTTCGGAATAATACAAAAATTATTTTTTCGAAATAACACAAAAAATTTAATAAAAATCATAATTCAAAAGAAAAAGATGGAAAAAATAAATAATAGACATTGTCTTTTATAAATTCATAATCATTAAAAAAAACAACAAAGCTGGATTGACTGGGGCATCATTGCGCAAATGCAATTGAAAGAAGAAGTTTCTGACGGAAATAAGAAAAAGTAAAAGGTACAATATAGAAATAGATGAGGTGTGTACTGTATTTAAATTAGGATTTGAGGGGGTAAAAGTAATAATTAGAGATGGATGTATTTAAATTGTGTGTACTCATCCAGTGTGTACTCCTAACTGATGTGGGTACATATAACCTGAGGCTTTTGTCATATAAAATCCGGCCCAATATAACTTACCAAGGCCTATGATTCAGCCCAAATAACAAGCCCAAGGGTATTTCCGGAATTCTAAAAACATAAACACCTAAACCCTAACTATATATACCTAAAGCTATAGCCAGCTTTATATAGCCGAATCAACCTCTCCGCTCCCCTTCTTCTCTGAAAAACCCTAGCGGCAGCCGCAGACGTTGAGCTTATCAAATCTTGCAGGTAAATATCGATCCTCCTTCTCTCTCTAGCAGGTTTCAGGTAATAATTGTTTGACTCCTTCGCAAAAATTAATGTATTTTCCATGGTATCTGAATAAATTTGCACTGTTTTCTTTCTCTTGATTCCGCAGAAATGAAGATTGTTGCAGCTTACTTGTTGGCGGTTTTGGGTGGCAACACCTCTCCCAGCGCCGATGACTTGAACACAATTCTTAGCTCAGGTTCTGTTACATCTATCCTGGATCGTCTAACGTTTTTATCTGTATTAATCATGCTGTTTGAATCTGGTTTAATTTTTCTATTTATAACCTGAAGTTGATTTTTGTGAGCGAGATGTATTAGTGATGCCAGATGCTTTTAGGTTCATGGGTGAACTTCATTCGAGTAGTTTGTCATCAATCTTGTTGTTACAAATATCACCTTTTCTTTTCTATATTAGTCGTTAATTTCATTATTTTTTCTATTCATTTATCTTGTACAGTTTAATTCTAATTGCTGTTGACCCCAACCGTTCATTTTGTATAATCTGGTAATTTTCGTGGGGATATAGCAATTTAATGTTAAGTGTGTGTTTAAAATTATTCTGAACTCTGAATGGTGCAATGTATGAAGTCTAGACATTAAACACTGTTAATCAATATTGTTAGAATCTACTGTTGTGAGAGTTGCTGTGCTAATTTTATAATTTCTATCACTAGTCATCTTATTTGCAGTTTTGTAAAATGGTCTTGGGAAAGTGATTCGATACCTTTATATATTTAGATGTTTTTTAATACTGTGCTTGCTAATTGCTTTTCATTGTCGATCTTTAAAAATCTAAAGTTCCACATTTAATCTTCAATTTTTTTTCTTTTTCTTTTCAGTTGGAGTTGAGGTTGATGAGAGCAGACTTGAGTTGCTGCTGTCCCAAGTTAAGGGTAAGGATATTACTGAGTTGATCGCTAGTGGTCGTGAAAAATTGGCTTCAGTCCCATCAGGTGGAGGAGGTGTCGCCGTTGCTGCGTCCTCTGGTGGTGGTGGCGGTGCTGCACCAGCAGCAGCTGCTGACACAAAGAAAGAAGAGAAAGTGGAAGAGAAGGAAGAGTCTGATGATGTAAGTCTTGAGAAATATAGTACACTTGCTCCCAGTTGAAGGATTATAGGCTGTGATTCCTTTCTTAATATATGAATCTAACTTGTTTTTTCTGTTTTTGTTGCAGGACATGGGTTTCGGTCTCTTTGACTAAGAATTTTACATGTGTTGTAGGCATCAACAATATGTTCTTCAATTTACTACTGTAGCAGAGTATTCATGTTCTATGGTTTTGGATTTTTGTTATGTGAAAGTTCCAGACAATGAAGATATAGTGTTGTTTATTTTGAGTTCCAATTGAAATGGTGGATTTTTCTTTATTTGTTCCTCTTCTTTACATGTGCCAAATATCTTTAGCTAGACAATAACTTGTATCGTTTATGAGATGAAGATCCATTTATCATATTTAAATGATCAATGAGCTTACGGAGCCAAATTATCTCATATATGAAGTAATATTCAACTGTTATAGTTTTGTGATCTAGGGTTTATGGAGTTTTTAATTCAATCATTCTCATGTGAAGTAATGTCACATTTATAATTATGATTATGTGGTTTTATGCTTTTTAATTTCTACTAGTTTGTTTTGTTTTGGTTTTTCGGTTGTGTCATATTTTCTTTTGAACAAGTGATACTGCAAAAGTTTGGGTTTAGTGGCTGTGCTTTTGTAGAACTATTGGAACCACATACTAATGTTTTGTGAAATTTTTCGAACTATAGCTGCAATTAAGATTTTGTAATCAGAAAAATGTGGTCTTGAACTGTAAAATGATTTAACATTTTTATTTCAATACGATTATCAACGTTTTCACTTCATGTTATGGTAGGATAAGAGTTTTCACTTGCTAGCTTTGTTTCTCAATATGAACTAGAGGAAGATGAAACATATCGAGTTGGGCCTAATATTTCTCTGAACAAAATTGGGACGTGACCAAACATTTTAGAGATCCTATTGGTCAAAGTGAAGTAACACCATAAAAAAGTATCAGGCTCAGAATTTTTCTGTCACTGTAAATATTTCCAATCAAGGTGACCGTGGTTTTGGTCAATGTAAGCAAATACAATAAATATATACAATGAAGGTGCCCAAGAATTGGTCCATCGACATATTAGTGGCAGTTGTTGAATGTGGGTTAGTACTTCAGTCTTCTTCGGCAAGAACAGGGGCGGCGCTTCCGGTGGACGCTGTTCGTGGATTTGGCAGCAGGGCTTCGATTCAAGTGATGGACTGGAAGGTTGTGTCGATTCCGGCGTGAACAGCTTCAAAAATGGAAGTTGTTGTGGTTGCTCTTTCCGGCAAATTAATTCCGGCAAGGATTTCAATTTTTATTTCAATTTAAGAGAATGGAAATCAGAACGCGCGTAGTCCAAAGCCAAAGCTGTTGTCGAAGGCATCAAATCGAGAGAAAGATTCCAGGGGATGCGACGTTCGCCGCAACCACCATCATTTCCATCGGTCTAGATCCGGCGCATGAAGAATTGAAGAAGAACAATGAAGAATTAAAGAAGATCGATGAAACGCAGAAAAAGAAGTTGAACATTTATTCTTCATTATTTTTTCAATTTAAATTGATGGTAGGATGAAGAACTGGAAAACAACATGTGGTTTTGGATTGGTGAGTTCTGATTCAGTTTTGTGAAGAAACAAAATTGATTTTATTACAATTTTTGCAAAAATAATTGTTTCAGGCATCCATGGATTTGAGGGTTTTGATGAAGAAGAACAAGAATTTGGTTCTATTTTCTTAAACTAATATTCTTGATTTAAATTATTATTTTGTATCTTCCTAGAATATCTGTGTTTGTGTTTTCGTGGTTCGCCGGTGGTTGGCGGACGGCTCGCCGGAATGTAATATATTTATTTTGATTTTTCTTTCCAGTTAATATTTATTAAGGCAAGTGTGTTTGTTTGGATCAAGGGATAAGAATGTTAATTGTGTTCTAAATTAAAAATAAGACAATAATGATATAAATGTATTTTTATCTTTATTTGGGCGAAATTGAAATTTATGTAGAAGTTGGACAAAAAAGAAATTGTACATGTCAAAAAGAGCATTTCTGAAATTGTCCCTAAAAAAATAGGTAAAAAATAATATTTGTTGTTTGGTTGTGGATTTGGAAAGAAGAAATAGAAAGGGGAATAAAAAAAAAATGTGTACTTGGTGTAAAAGGATGGAACAAAAACTAGTGTTTCTGTCAAGAAAAAGAGAATTGATAAGGTATAGAATAGGGTCATTTGTATATTGGTAAAAAAAGTGACACTATTTATAAAATTGATTCATAATATCTGTATAAAAATATAATTATTTTTCTGTACTGGAACATATTTTTTTTACAAAATTAATTTATAATTAGTGTCAATTGTGAACTATTTTGAAATTTTTTCTATAAATTATTACAAAATATGTATAACATATTACAAAATATTTACATACCAATTTACAATGATTTGAATTGATTCGCTCTTATTATAATTCTAGAATATTCTTTATTATCCCCCTCAAGTGGAGTCTTTCCTCAACATGTAACGTAGAAATTTAAATAGTGGGCGAAGAAGACTCTTAGTAAATATATTGGAGACCCAAAGTTTGAAGGGTATAAATTTTGTTTTAAACTTTTGATTAGGTAAGAGCTCATGAATAAAATGACATTCAATACCAATGTGCTTGGCTTGTTTAGAGGTAGAGGGGAAATTCAAATGCATCTTTTAAGGAGGAAATGAACCACATCCAAGATTCATTATTTTCCGAGTAAGCATGCCAAGTAAGCAATCCATGAGCAAGTTGGAAAATGTGGCGATTACAGTCGTGCCAACAAAAACTACACTCTTGTACCTCTCATAAGATGAGTTCCATCAACAACAACGATAAGCCCAGCGTATTTGTCAAATCCTTCAATTGAAGCACCCGAAGCAAAGAAGACATTTTTGAATCTTTGATGTTGATCCACATTTAAACTTGTAACAGTCCTGATATTTGCTTGAGCAAGTTCATGCAAATAAAATGGCAATGAACTAAATGGTTCTTCAAAATTCCCATATAAGATTTCCTGAGCACAAGCCCTAGACCAACGCCCATGAGTGTAAAGTAAATTCAAATCATGCTTCATTTTCAAGTTAGCCAGCAAATTTGTAGGGCTCATTATGGTTGACTGGTCTTTTTGGGTAGCCAGAATATATGATCCAATAACTCTTGATGGCAGCGAAAGTCGTGCATTACAATCTGGATCCAAAGAGCACGTATGAGATGTGAACTTCTTCGTAGTCCACATACCATGGGTGCCAAGGGCACGAAACACAAAATTACAATTTTCATGCTTGCATTTCAAGTGCCACCTACCTAGATCTTTTTTTACTTAGTATTTCGCCTGGTGCTGCAAATGGTAGTACTCAACTATTGTATACATATCATCTTTACTAAAATATGTGTTACCTTCTTTTAGTTCAATATTTTCTATATTATAAGATGTGTCTTTATCAATATGAGGATGAGAAAATGATTTAGGTATACCTGGGATCTGGGAAGGGCGAGATGCGCGTGTTGGATGCTCTTGCGGATGTGTCTCACTTGGAGTTTTAGATACATAAGGCTCAATATTATCATTCGAAGATTCATAAACAGAATCAGTAGGATTATCATCAGAAACATCCTATATGCAGACATCTAAACTCACATCTTGCTTGACCTCTTCAACGAGTACTGGAGTGCTGTTTAGTAGATTAAGTGCATTGAAATGACCCATCAGGTTAACAAAACCACCCGACCGATTAGTGAATGAAGCTTTGGATACAACCTCATCACCAAATTTAGTACTCCCTCCGTCCCAGACCAATTTGCACACTTTCCATTTTGGGTTGTCCCAAACCAATTCGCACACTACTTAAAAGGGAAACATTGATTTGCGTGCACACTCACAAAACTTTTCACACATTTATCCATACACCACTACTTTATTTAAAAAATATATTTTTCTTAAACCGTGTGCCATCCCAGGGGTGCAAATACCCCTGGGACGGAGGGAGTAAAACATATCGGTTTTATAGCACCAAATGAAACATAAATATCAGGACATTATGTTGTTCTCAGCAAACTCAACATTCATGTCGTTTTGAATTCTAAAAAATCACCTCACAATCATTTACATTGACAAGTTCGGAAATCTCATATTCCTCTGTAGTATTATCTGTTGTAAAAATGCTATTCACCAAACCTCTAAGAGTTGATAAATTGAATGGTGAAGGTATCTCGAAAGCCCTCTTATTGCCCCCCAAATAGGTATACCTGGGATATGGGAAGGACGAGATGCGCGTGTTGGATGCTCTTGCGGACGTGTCTCACTTGGAGTTTCAGATACATAAGGCTCGATATTATCATTCGAAGATTCATAAAAAGAATCAGTAGGATTATCATCAGAAGCATCATGCGTGCAGATATCTAAACTCACATTTTCCTTGACCTCTTCAACGACTACTGGAGTGTTGTTTAGTAGATTAAGTGCATTGAAATGACCCATCAGGTTAACAAAACCAACTGATCGATTAGTGAATGAAGCTTTGGATACAACCCCATCATCAAATTTAGTAAAACATCTCAGTTTTATAGCACCAAATGAAACATAAATATCAGGACTTTGTGTTGTTCTCAACAAACTCAACATTCATGTCATTTTTTAATTCTAAAAAATCACCTTACAACCATTAACATTGACAAGTTCGGAAATCTCATATTCCTCTGTAGTAATATATGTTGTAAAGATGCTATTCACCAAACCTCTAAGAGTTGATAAATTGAACAGTGAAGGTATCTCGAAAGCCCTCTTATTGCCCCCCAAATAGGTATAGTCATCTCAGTTACCATTGAAATGTATAATAATAGAACTTTGATTACTCATCTTCGGACAAGATTGAATGTCCAATTTTTCATATAAAATTAAAAAGTTAGGTAGTTATATCAAGTTTGGAAAGAAAAATAAAGACATTTTATTTACTGATGTATTTGTTAATTGAAGGTTCAAACGAGAGAGCACCAACTACTTGTAAATATGTCTAAACACAATAATTTTTTGATTAACAGGCTTTAAGGTTGAAGGGACCATGCTTCAAATATACAGATGATACAAAAATAAAAGCAAAGATTACCTTATCGCCATTGAGGTGATATGCAATTCTCCCAAATCGCTATTGACTTAGATGTGGAGATCACATGAAACGATGTCTGAGATGGAAATGACGCAAGAGACAAATAAGTTGAGTACTAAGTCATCACTGAAGACATAGAGGAAATGAACAAATCCACTGGAGACGTAAAAGAAAAGAAAAATGGACTACAGCGCTGGAGAAGAACAAATTGCCGGGAAAAATATAAATGTCCTAGGTTGCACGTTGAGAAAGAACAAATGCCCTAAGCCACTCGCCGGGAAAATATGGAGACGAAATCTCAAGGCCCAAATGGGTGGGCGACGAATTTAGATAAACATGTATTTTAATAAAAAAATATGAAGGATTTTTTTGTGAGGTCAACTTTAGTAATATGGGATGGGATAACTTAATTATTGATGACATCATCACATGGCAAAATAGATCATTTTTCAAAATTAGGATAAAAATAAATATTGTGGGGCGGAAAAGGAGAAAAATAATTCTCCCATATTTTTATGGGACTGTTCTCCAATTTTAAAATAGTTCTTGGGTGCACCCGCACTTGGGTACACCTTATACACTTGAATTTTTAGACCAATTTTACTTTAATTTTGACTTGACCCAAACCTATTAAAATCCACTTACTCTTTTCTTCTGCAAATAATGAGTCAACAACAACCAAAGAGGCCGTTGGAGTTAGTCTTGAATAAAAATTTACTTAGGACCAGGTTTGGTAGTATATGTGGAATGATATGTGAGTGGGTTAACACCAGATGCCTGAAACATATGAACAAACAAACAAAAAATTGAGGCTCGTAAAACACAATTTTCGTAAAACAAAATATGCCTCTCACTCTAGGTGCTAGTGAATTAGAAGACACTTGTTTCCCAGGATACAATAATTTGAAGCAGCGTAGTACAATATCCTGCTTAAAACGAACAGAGAATTGCTCGAATTATCACCGGAATAAGAATAAAAAATTATGCATAATTATAGCTCACGAAAGTGGCAATTGCCAGAAAAGATATATGTATTTTATCTTCACACAAAAGTTTTGTATGGGTTTCTTGTTGTATCTCTTTTAACACACCCAAATGTTATTTATAGCGCCAAAAAATTGGTTGTTGAAGTGTGGCCATAAAGACCAACTGATGGTCTCGAATCATAACTGAAAAACGATTAAATAAAATTCATTAACTCAGAGTTTTTAAATTTAAAACGTGTTGTAACAGTCTCAATTGACCTGAAAATCGGGCTCAGATTGACCTGAAGGCTCAGAATCAGGCTAACCTGAAAATCAGGCCCAGTGTAGCTCAGGTCAGGCTTAAAATTCTACATATGGAAATAAAACTGAGGTAAAAATTAGTTTTTCAATCCGCCATCAAATCGTTGCGGTATTCATGTACGCAGGTCATGCTCGCACACAAATTCGAGATTTTTAGGTCAAATTCGACAATGATTTGCACCTCCCATGCGCGCACGCGTAGAGTATGGAAGAACATAACCCCATAATTTTCTTATACTCTAAAAGTGAGTTCCTTCTTATATACTCACTTCTTCAACAACAATTTTCCAATGTGGGACAAGAATTTTTACCTTTTTCCCTTCATTTTTTTTTTCATTTCCATTTGTTACAACAAACTTAAAAATTCAATTTCTCATTCATCCATACTCGAAATTGGGGGAGTAATATACTAAATCGAAGCTCTCTTCGAGGAGCTTATTTTGCAATAATCACCCACATGAATGGAAAACGATAGAGACACCTAAAAGGTTTTTGGTGATATAACTCGAAGTCAGATACTTACAAAGAATAGGTAGGTGTTACCCTTTGAACATTCCCTTGTGAAAATACACTTACTTTACTAATTGAATAATAGATGCGTGTCTTTGTACTATCAACCATCTATGTGAACGATTGTGTACATCATTCAAGTTCTTCCTAACAATTCTCAGTTCTCATAAGTATGTTCGTTTTGGTCATGAACATTTGTTTGGTTCTGCAAGAATTTTTAGGAATATGTCTTACATTATTCCCTTTGAAGCGACCCCACTTCTCTCACATATGTGATTCTTTTAAGAGTGTCCTACATTCTCTTCTGAAATCATTAATTCTTACAACTCATCACTGTAACATCTTTTAGGAAATATATTTTCTAGGGTTTAATTAAATTATCCCCCACCCACCACCACAAAACAGTGACTTTGTGTTAGAAATTAGGTTGTCCTTTTGAACACAATTCTTAGGATCTCCAAATTTAGGTAAGGTTTTCCTTCATCTCAACTCATCTTTTCTAATGCTTTTAGACTCATTCCTCTAGATGAAGATAAAATTAACTCTCTATTTAACCCTTTGGTTAATGAATCCGTTATGCTATCTTTAGACATCACATAATCTATTGTGATAACCCCAATTGAGTATAGTTGTTTAATGGTATTAAGTCTACGACGAATATGTCTAGACTTACCATTATACAAATTACTTTGTGATCTACTAATTGCAGATTGACTATCACAATGTATGCAAATTGGTGGCAAAATTTTATCCATTTTGGAATATCTTCTAAAAAACTTCTAAGCCACTCGGCTTCTTCACTACACTAATCTAGAGCAATAAACTCATATTACATGGTGGATATCGCTATCACCGTTTGTTTAGAAGATCTCCAAGATATGGTTGCTCCCCCTAAAGTGAAGACATATCCACTTGTTGACTTTGAATCCTTTATATTAGATATCCAATTAGCATCACTGTAACCTTTAATTACAGCATGATATCTAGTATAATGCAACTCATATTCTCGTGTATGCTGTTTGGTGTGGAAATTGTTCGAATTTTGTATGCATAATTTGCCTAATTTGAGTAAAATTTGTGGCTTTATCTACACTAAATTAATTACTTGAGCTTAAATGTAGAAATATCATTTGTGTTTTAGATTTATTAAGATTTCATGAATTAAATAGTGAAAATATTATTTGAGTTCAATTAGAATATTGTTACTCATTAATTAATTTAAATCCAAGAATTTTTTATTTATTTGATCTAATTGAATGACAAAAGAAGATAAGCAGAATTCAACCTTCATAAATAAACTCTTTGACCTATTCTATTTGTGCAGAGAGGTGATTGGATTCTCTACATCAATTAAACATTTTTATTAACCTTTGTAAACCACTTAATTAACCTCTCACTAGAATACCTTTATCACCGCCACAATCATTCCACATTACCTTTCGCTAGAGTTCTGCCATGATCGGAAACCATACGCACGTAGCCCTATATTTGCCACAAAAAATTCACCGAATTTGAACAGCTTCAATAATTCCTCCTTTCCTCGTTGCCAATTCGACACCGATCGAAACCCCAACGTCTCTGCAAGCCTCGGAATCGCCCAAACTCTGTTCCGGTTACTGCCGGAGAAGCTGACTCACTAAGCACCAGATCGCACACTTCTGCAGCACACAACTAGTTAATTACATTAGACTATCTATCACTCTTGAGTACTCTATTTGACTCACACAATCACCTCTATTCTTAGCAATGTGTTGGTTAGGATTTATTGGAGTTCTAACAGAACCCATATCAATTTTGCTAAACTTCTCTAGAATCCTAACCACATAATGAGTTTGATTTAAGACAATTCTATCTTAAGTGTTATGGATTTTAATTTCAAGTATAACATCACCTAGTCTCATATCTTTCATGTCAAATTTTGAATTCAATATTATCTTAGTGGACTTCACTATTTTATCATTACATCCAATGATAAGTATGCCATTTACATAAAGACACATGATTACATAGTCTTGCTTAGTTTCTTTTATATAAATTCATCTGTCATATTCATTAATGTGAAACCCATGTTCCATCATGACATTGTCAAATTTTACATGTCATTGATTTGGTGCTTGTTTAAAGCCATTTAAAGACTTTACTAATTTACGCACTTTGTTCTCTAGCCCAAGAGTAGAAAAACCCTCAGGTTGTTCCATGTAAATCTCCTCATCTAAATCACCATTTAGAAAGATAATTTGTACATCCATTTGATTTATTTCAAGATTTCTCAAAGCAGCGATAGTTATGATTATTCTCATTGATATAATTCTCGTCATGGGAGAGTACGTATCAAAGTAGTCTAGACCCTCCTTTTGTCTATAACGCTTTATCACAAGTCTCGTCTTGTACTTATCAATGGTCCCATCAACTTTTATTTTTCTTTTGAAAATCCACTTATACCCTAATGATTTACTTTCCGGAGGAAGATTCACTAGCTTCCACGTGTAATTTTGAAAAATAGAATCAATTTCACTTTGAATTGCCTCTTTCCATATAGGATCTTCAGAAGAATTTACAGCTTCTTTGAAGCTTTGAGGTTCACTCTCGAGCATACAAGTTAGAAAATTCTGACCAAAAATATTTTGCTACTCGTGCTCTCTTATTTCGTCTTGGTTCAATCTCAACTTCATCAACAATTTCATCAATTGTAGGGTTTGAATGACTAGTGTTTGCAAAACTAGGGTTTGCATCCTCTTTAAAAGTACTAGCCTCGTTGCTAACTTCAACGTATGTCTTGCATAGAAATATATGCTAAAAAATGAAGCATTTCTTGATTTCATAACTATGTTCTTGTGATTATCATCAATTTGAGATTCATACACAAAAAATCGATAGACGTCACTGCTATTATGTGCATATCCAATAAATATACAATCAACAGTCTTAGGGTCTATTTTCACTTTCTTATGTGGTGGAATTGCCACCTTTGCAAGACAACTCCACACTTTTAAGTATTTTTAGGAGGGTGTTTGACCATACCATAATTCATATGGATTTCTATCAACTTTTTTACGTGGTATCTTATTTAAAATATAATTTGCAGTCAACACTACTCCACCCCACATATTCTGAGGAAGCCCAGAATCTAGCAACATTACATTCATCCTTTATTTCAACGTTCTATTTTTACATTTCGCAATACTATTTTGTTGAGGTTGAGTAAGGTGCAATTGTTTCATGCTTAATTCCGTGTTGTGCACAAAATTTGACAAATGCAAACTCATATTCACCTCCTTTATTACTCCTAAACGCTTTAATTATTTGATTAAGTTGATTTTCAACCTCATTTTTATAAAGTACAAACTTATCAAAAGTTTCGTATTTACTTTTTAGAAGATACACAAAATAAAAATTTTGTTATATCTACATAGGTGATGAAATATTTATTTTCCCCACATGTTTGTACACTTTATAAATTGCACACATCCATGTGAATTAAATCAAATGATTTACTATTTCTTTCAATAGTTTGGAAAGATTACTGAGTCATTTTCGCTTCTACACAAATTTCACACTTGTGATTTATATCAATTTGGAGTGTTGTTATGCTATTCATATTCATTAATTTTCTTAATGAATTAAAATTAACATGTTCTAAAAGACCATGCCACGTAATAGACGACTCAATCAAATAAGAAGAAGATGAGGCACTTTTATTCATATTTTTCTTGATCATCATTACATTGAGCTTAAAAAGTCCATCACATTTACACCTTTTTCCTACATAGACTCTATTTTTAGATAAAATAATTTTATCCGCCCCTATTATAATTTTGAATCCATATTTGTTCAACAAGGAACCGGACACTAAATTCTTTCAAATTTCTGATACATATAATATATCATTCAAAGTTAACTCCTTATCGGAAATAAATTTCAGCACTAATTTCCCTTTCCCTTTTCCTTTGATATCGGAAGTAGCCGAATTTTCCATACAGATGAAAATTAAACAACTCCTTGGAACAACATATATGACGGGTTGCACCCATATCGAGTCACCACTCACGTGGGTTTGAACCCACCATGTTCACCTCGTATACAATGGCCGAGAAGTGCTTCTCCTCTTGGTTCACCATGTTGGCTTGATTTGTTTTCAGCTTTCTACATTGAGCCGCTTTGTGACCAAGTTTCTCACAATTATAACATGTCCCAGTGAATTTCTTTTTAAACTCCTCCTTCGTTCTCAAATTTTAGGCCGAAGGATTCACTTTATTCTTCCCATTATTTTTGGGGTTGGTCCTCGAGCCTTGGCATTATTCTACAACGTTGGCTTTTAGCTCGGTGGCACTATTTTTTCTCAATTTTTTATTGTTCTCTTCAATGCGAAGACGAACAACAAGTTTCTCCACCGTCATCTCTTTCCTCTTGTGGGAAATATAGTTCTTGAAATCTTTCTAACCAGGGCGGTAATGTATCGATGATAGCAGCCACTTGAAATGATTCGCTTATCATCATTCCCCCAGCATGAAATATCGGAGATAATAACCTGTAAATCCTACACTTGGCTAACAACAGGTTTAGTATTCACCATTTTAAAATCAATAAACTTACTTATGAGGAATTTCTTTGTTCTGGCGTCCTCGGTCTTGTATTTCTTTTCTAGGGTTTCTCACAACTCCTTTGCGATTTTAATCCCTAGGTACACATTGTACAACGCATCTGAAATGATGTTCAAGATGTAATTCTTGCACAAGCAATCAGAATGATTCCATGAGCCTTGGGCAGCTACTCCATGGACGTCGGGATTAGCGGGAAACGTTGGAGGATCTTCCCTCAAGAACCTTGTCAAACTAAGAGTTGTCAAATAGAACATCATCTTCTGCTGTCAGCTTTTGAAATTCAGCCCGCTTGATTTCTCAGGTTTGTCATGGTTGTGCACATGTATTTTGACCTGAGGAGCAATAGGGGCTGCTGGTGTTGGAAAAGTTGAACCAACAGGAATAGTTGAGGAGGCAATTGGTGTTGGAGCAGCATCAGTGGTCACTATTGAATTTGTTTCAACCATATTGAAGAATATTTTTTTAAGACTGTAACTGGATTAGCACCGGATGGATGAAATATATGAACAAACAAACAAGAAAATCGAGGCTCCTGAAACATTATTTCATTAAAATAAAATATGTCTCTCACTCTAGATGCTAGTGAATTAGAAGACACTTGTTTCTCAGGATACAACAATTTGAAGCAGCGATATAGCACATTATCCTGCTTAAAACAAATTGAAAATTGCTCGAATTATTACTGGAATAAGAACAAAAATTTATGCTAAATTATAGCTCATGAAAGTGGCGATTGCCGGAAAAATGTCTGTATTTTATCTCCACTCAAAAGTTTCGTATGGATTTCTTGTTGTGTCTCTTGTAACACACTCGAATGCTATTTATAGCACCAAAAAACGATTGTTGGAGCAAGACCAAATAATGGTCTCAGATCATAACTGAAAAATGCCTGAAATTCGGCCATAATGTGCATCCCCCAATGCGCACGAGTAGAGTGTGAAGGAATATAACTCCATAACCTTCTTACAAGCTAAAACTTGAAAGTAGGTTCCTCCTTATATACTCACCACCTAACAACAATTTTTCAATGTAGGACAAAAGCCTTTAGTTCTTTCCCTTCATTTCTCATTTGTTACAACAAACTAAAAAATTCAATTTCTCGTACACCCAAACTCAGAATTGGACGAGTAATACACCGAATCTAAGCTCTCTTCGAAAAGAACATATTCCAACATGATATAGTTTTTGGAGCAAATTAACATAAGGCAAAATCTAATACTCGTACGCATGACTCTCAGCCTTTTTCCTTGTATTTAGCAGCAACGTCTAGTATGATGAACTGCTCTGGAAAGTTAATGGTTAATATAATTGGTAATTGGCCAGTCTAATTCATCCTCTTCTTATGTAATTCATTTCCTAATTAATGTCATTGAATATATTTTTCTACTGTTACTTTCAATAGAGTTTAGTAATCTTGGCATATTAATTGCTAACTTTTATATATAGTTTATGACCAATATGGCATAGGCAAATTAGTGTTTCCCATATTGAAAGATCTGGTTGCCATTTGTTGAAAACTTATCAGCTAAATAAGAGATTTTGTGAGAATTTAATTGTATTTTTCTGCAAGTGATTCTTTTGCAAAATTATTTGTCCACTAGAGTTCTGGATGTAAATCATATATCGAGATTTGTATTAAGAATAAGTTAATAATACTCCAATTATTAAAAAAAAATATAGTGTGATGTGTAATTGTGTATTTTAAGAAAGTTAAAATTTTGACCTGTTTTCACACAATATATAGGCTCGCAAATTAATTGGAACAATCAAAATTAAATTAAAATTATGTCCAAATTTCAAGTGCATTCTATACATTGTCAATTTTATTTCCATTAGGATGTATAAAAGGGTTAATGAGATCAAATAGTTAACATAATATTGTGGGATAGATTTAAAAATAGAATGATTATTTGTGAATTGTGAAAATAATTATAAAATAATTATTTTTAAAAAAGTAATGTGAATAGAATATAATTTGAATGGTATAAAGAGTATTATCTCTATATAGTAAGTATAATATTTTTGGGTAAGTTTCATATAAGGTCATTTAAGATAGTGATATTTCATAGTGGACCACCAAGAATCCAAACTTCCCTAGAGGGTCATTTTATACATAACATCAAAATTGGACCCCACCACATACTATTTTTATTAAAACCCGTCTGACACCCTACTCCCTGTACCTATCCCTGCTTTTTCATTATCTGATTAAAAACACTCCCACCCACCCCACATTTTACAAATTCAAAACCAACCTACCACCCCCTTTTCCTTCTCTCTCCCCTCCCCTAAAAAATTGGTGACAATTCGACGAAGATCCGCCAGAAGGACCACCCTGCCGTCACTTCTCCGCTGCAGATCGACTGCCGCCGCCGTCGAAGGTAAGTCTGCAACCTTCTTTTTCTGCATATCATTTTCTCTCTCTAACCCTCTTTTTTTTCGCTCTCTAGCTCCGCATAGATTGAAGCCCATATGGACGCCCCCGGCGTCGCGCTGGGCGTTGGGGAAGCGGCGATGATTCGGTGGTCGCGGTGAGTGGTGGATATGCGAGTAGAGGCGGCTGAGCGGTTTCAGACTTTCTGTCGCGACGGATATGGAAGAACGGAGCAGCATGAAGGTTGCGGCTGCGCGATGGCGTGATTGGGCCGGACGTGAGGTGGGTGGTTACCGGTGTTTTCCATTTCCAGGCGACCATTCTATTTTTTTTGGATTTTAATTCTATTTTTTGGATTTTATTTTCATTTTTTTAAATTTTATTTCCAATTTTTTCATCTTTGTTTTCAATTTATTGTTTTGGTTTGAATCGGTCGCCCCCATCACTCATATCCAAATTTGGCAGTTGATTTTTGCGAAAATTCTTCTTTGTCCGATTGGAGTTTTGGCAGGTTTTCTTTCTCTAAAGTACTATCTCTTGTTTGGGTTGAGAAAAGGAACAGGGAAAACAAATGAATGTAGATCATTGGAGCCCAAATGGTTTATTTTATTGTTGAAGCCCAAATGGTGTAAATTTTTTAGGTTTAATTGTTGAAGCACACATGCTTTAAATATTTGAGATTTTGTTATTGTAAATTTTATTTTCAGTGGAATAAAAATTATTGTTATATTCAGCATTTTTACTTTATATGCAATTTTGTATATCATATTCAGAAAAATATTAGTATATATGCAGAAAAATATTATATATATGCTCATGGAAAAAAAGCATATACGAAAATAACTACTGAATATATGAATGTAATTTTAAAATTTTTAAAAAAAGAAAAAATATGAATTCTGGAAAATAATATTAATATTAAAAATAAAAATATAATATTAAATATTAAAAAAAGAAGAATATAAATTCTGGAAAAAAATGAATATATAAATTTTGCAAAAATAATATTAAATATTAAAAAAATGAAAAATAATATATAATATTGAATTAAGAAAATAATAAAAAAATATATACACTGTTACTTAAAAACGTGTAAATTTTGAATTCAAATAATCAAAACAAAAAAACAAAACTGAAATAGTAATCAACTGAAAAATTGAAAAAATTAATTTAATAAAATTTGAATTCAAAATTTTAAAAAAAATAACAAGGAAAAATTTAAATTAAAAAAAAAAGAAAGAAAAAGTCTTCTTGTGTGCATGAGAGGAGAGAGACGTGAGGAGAGAGATAATGGGAAAGTGTGTCAGATGAGAGAGAGAAAAAAGAATGTGAGGCGAGAGAATGTGGGTCCTATAATCATTACAAAAGTGTTCCTTTATGAAATAAAATGTCCCTCTTAGGAACATTGAATTTTGAGTGTTCCACTTGGTAAATATGGTATTAAAAGTGGTCATGTTTTGTAATTATTCCCATATTTTTTACTTAAAAAGTATTACGAGTTCGCTTTGTATATACTCTATAAAAATATGTGTAATTGCAGTGCATTTTCTTAAAAAAGCGTACGGCCTCTTTGTCTCTTCCGCAACCCCATTTAGCCTCGAGCCCATAATATTAAAGTTAATAGGCCCATTACAATTTTCTCTAAGACAGATTTTCTTTTAAAAATATTTTTGTCTCTAATTATTGTCAATTTTTCCTTCAATTTTTTTGTACATGACACGTGCATCAAATGTTTCTGTTAGATCTTCATTAAATACTTTGTGACGTAAATTGTAATTTCACAGAACAGTACGGGTATAAAAATATTTAGAAAAAAAAAATAAGGAGAGGAAGTTTTCAAAACGTCTTTAACTTGGAAAATAGATTTTAATAATATTGGATATAATAATACTTCAATGTCCTCTCACACCCGGAGAAATTATTGCAATTAATTTATGCATAATGACATATTTTTCTCATGGGATTAGTTTTGTATGCGCCAGTTACACGGTACAATTCAAGTTCATTCTTTAAAAGTTATACAAAATACTAGTGAAAAGTTACACATGTTATTACTGAAAAATGTATCTTTTATATTGTAACTTTTCAGTAATAATTTGTGTAACTTTTCAATAATAAATTGTGTAACTTTTAAAAAATAAACTTGAGTTGCACCGTTTAATTGGTGCACAGAGACTTGCTCTTTCTCCTATATTACAGAAGATGTTCCTAAAAAATTATATATCTGGGTTAACTTTTATGAACTTATTTACATATATTTTTTGTTGAACTCGTTATACTGTTTAAAACGCAAAGTAATATTAACCTGCTAAATATTAAAGTTTAGTGATTTTAAAATATAATAACACATAAAATTAAAAATAATAAATAGTGATATTATGTACACTAATATATAATATTTTATATATTAAAAGATATTTCTCTGAAGGGAGAGTATACTTGGTTGACAGAAACGTAGTACTCATTCAGCTAAGACTATTTACCGATTCTATAAATACGGATGACACTGGACTAACATTTAGAAAGAGGGCTTCATGAATGATATGATAATAAATTAAAATATTAATTTTCAAGATAACATGAAATCAAACATAATAATTTGTTCAGAAAAATAAGAATAATATAAATGTGATTCGACTAATAATATTAAGAAAATTAGTATACTATAATCATTCATGTACTTTATAACCTAATTTGGTCTTATATGTACCGTGTAACTCAAGTATATTTTTTAAAAGTTAAATAAATTATTACTAAGAAGTGACACGTGTTATTACTGAAAAACGTATTTTTAAAGATACACTTTTACAATAATAATATGTGTAACTTTTTAAAAATACACTTAAGTTGCACAGTGTACATAAATTTGAATAACAATAATCACAAGAAATATGATCCAATTAAAGTTACAAAAAAAATAAACAAAATTGTATTCATTTGAATTGTAAAAATAACAACATTCATGATGGAAGATGATAGTCAGATACCCAACAAAACACATAATTCTCACAAAATTATGCAATAAATAGGAATTACAAACAACACAACCAGAATTTCAAAATTCAATAGGAATTAAATTGGAGAATTTTGGAAGTGGAAAGTGTGGCCTTCTAAAGTGAAAATCTAGAGCAAAAGAAAATTGCATTCATAACGAAATTTCAAAATTCAAATCGAAAATTGAAGAATTTTGGAAATAGAAAATCTGGTCTTCTAAAGTTCTTTGGTACCTCAATTTCATATTTGTAGAGCACTCACAAATCGAAATTGCGATCTGCAATTTTCAAGAGAACGTGAGATTGTGGGAATGTTTAGCATCATTTGCAGGGCGGCGTCAAAGTGTCTTTACCGAAAAATTTAGAGAAACGCTTTATTTTATATCTAACCCTAATCCTAACCCTAGCGGCTCCACAACTAAAAAAAATTTAATAAAAAATTAAATTTCAAAGTTAAATTTAAAAAGTGAAAATAGTTTTTTTTTTTTTATCTTATATCTTACATCTGTTATAATTTTGGTTCTCACTTTAGAAATTTAAAATTTTTCTTTTTATTTTTAGATTTTTTTTTTTGTTTTTAGTCCTCTAACCTGCTACAGCAGGCCATCTTCCAATTTTTTACTGATGTGACATTTTTTTCTATTTTATTTATTGACGGATTTATACTCATTGATTCGAATATATGACTATTTATATGAAATTTTATGACTCGGTTGCTTTAATTTACATCGAGTTTGTCATAATGTTTGAATTTGAAAAAATATTTACAAAAAAATGAGTGCTTTGTTTTCTTTGAGATATAATTTTCTAATTGAAATTTGAATTTTTGTTCATTGGATGCTCTAAATTTTTGTTCATTATATAGTTGATGCTGATGGAGATTTAACAATTCCTTCAAATGTTTGAGTTGATTTTCTTTTAAAGAATTCTCTTTTAAATGGTTTGGATTTTTCTGTGTTCACAAAAATGACATGGGATTGAGAATTCCTCTAATGTTGTGTTAATTTTCAACTTTTGTTTATGGGTGATTGAAAAGTTGATAGAAATTTGATGATTTTAACAATGTTTATGTGCTACATTTCATATTGAATATGATATTGTTACGAGTGCAAATAAAGTGAAATACTGATCAAATGAGCAAACAACACCTTTGCGAAGAAGAAGTAATATTGCTGTGAATTGAAACTAATATTATCAGCTGAGGTCGATCAGACGAGTGTTTGTTATCTATCAGTTGAGGGTCCGCTGAGGAATTGTCATCAAATCCCTCAATTCAAGGTTTAAGTCGTGCACCGGGTTTTATCTCTCAGAAAGAAACCGACAGTTATGAAAGGAGGTAACTAACTCCTAATCAAGATTTGGGATAAAATTCAATTATTATGCATGATTATTTCATAACAAAATTTCATAATTAATTGTAAACAAAAAGTCAAAACCATTGAAAAGAACGTATCTTGAATTACTATAATAGCGAGGTAAATTTGGGATTAATATAGTGGCCACCTCTTATGTGTCAAAAAGAGGTGAAACCATATTTAAAATATTACAACTTCTTAAAATACTTATATCAATAAATTTAAACATTACAACTCTTAAATTGACAAATAAATTGTGAACACATTATTTGTAGACTATATATCATTCTGGATATTCAACAATGGTAATAATAATAGTTATAGACTATATATATAATAAAAGTAAGAGCATCATTGGTTATGTGATTAACAAGACACATTAATCACAATCAATTTCAGTCACGTGGTGGGAACGTTTCATTTCCGCTAGATTACACACATTCTTCGCAACGCAATTTGTGGCTCAAAATATGTTGGATTCATATCTATTTGTCCAATTCCTAATTAAATCAAGAGCCCACAGAAAATCAGGTGGGCTAGCTCACTTGACCACCGGGCTCCTCACTTGAGTGAGTGACCCGGGTTCGTTTCCCTCTGGGAATGAATTGAAGATGAGAGATATAAGATTGGCTAGGAGTTTATTCTTGGAGTGTTTGAGGACTTGGTGTAACTAACTACTAACAACTAACAACTAACATTTACCGATAAAAAAAAAATCAAGAGCCCCACAAGAGACTTTTTATTTTCTTTCAAAAATTATAATCTGAGACTTGGGCATGCCTATAAAATTTTACTAGGCGCATTTTAACCCTGTTTTAATGACTCACAACTGATTAAATTTTAAGCTTATAAAAGGAAGGTCTTAAGCCTATCTCACTATGCCAACTCTACAAGTTATGTGCATTCTACTTTGCTCACTAAATGTTGGCATTATTTTAATCATAAGTTTTTACTTTTTTTCAAAGTAATAAGAGCATGTTTTATTAGAAAATAGTAGATTTTATATGAAAATGAGTTATAATAGATTTATTATGAAACTGTTTTGAAGTATTAAAAAATTTATTAGAAGTATCAAAAATTTGAAATTAAAAATCATACCAGGCCCGATTTTTTATACCCTGATGAGATTTATGATATTATTAATTAAATATTTGATACTTTAAAATAGTTTTTTAATAAGCTTATCATGATTCATGTGCAATTTGCATATAAAACTGTCATAAGAATAGTAGTTCATGATATAACCATTTTTAAATTTCATGAATCACAATTGAATTTTTAATAATTTTGGCCAAATATTTGATATTTTAACTGGTTATTTGAAAATTTGATATTTTAAACCTCATATTACTTCATCTATCCCAATTAATCTTCATATGTAGAAAGCCTCATTTAAAAAAAATTAATTTTTTGAACCAATGACTGGTATACATTAAAATAAAATCGGTATTATGAGAATGCCTTAGTTCAATTTAAAAAATTGATTTTATTATACATTGCTTAAAAATAATAAATATAAATTAAGAAATTCGTTAGTAGCAAACAAATGAGATTAGCATAGAGTGTAGACAGCTAGATAGGGGTGTTTTTCTCATGCAATGTTTGTCGGCTGTCGTTGTTTATTGTTTACATGCACATTGTCCATATCTTAGGACATCAACAAAACGCAGTATTGACTTTTCCATGATAAACATTCCCACCACTCTAATCAAACCGAAAACGATGTCTCCCAACTTGTTATTTTGCAAGACAAACACATAATTTTGTGATTAATAATTTTTTTCCAAAATAAACTGCAAAAAAAATTGATTGATGCTAAAGATTGACCATTATTTACATCAAGTTTGCATTTAATTCCATCACTAGTAATACTCCACAGGTGTATCAGGGCAGCTCTCATCATCAGACATAATAACATCGCGAGTAACCACAGGAGGAACGAAAGGAGGCGAATTGCACCTCAATAGCGCCCAATTCACTCCCTGAAAAAACGCGTGCTGTTTGACGGCGGACGCGCCCTTAGTCGAGCCCATTCTCCGCACCGGATCCTTCACCAGTAACTGCAATATCAAGTCCTTAGCTGATGCAGGCACGGCCGGCTCCTTTGGGAACTCAAGGGCTCGAGCCACGATATTAGCTAGGGTTACCTCGTGGTCGATCCCACGGAACGGCGTCACACCGTAAAAAAGCTCGAAAAGGAATATGCCTAGGGTCCACCAATCAACTGCGCTACCATGTCCTTCACCGGAGACTATCTCCGGGGCTAAGTACTCGTGGGTCCCAACAAACGACATGGACCGGACATCAATGGGCTCGGCCACGAACTCGGGCCCTGCGTGGCCCGTCTTCTTTTTACGCTTGCGCTTAGGCTGGAAGCACGATACAGCAGGGACGATGCAATTCGGAAGAATGCAAGACGTCGAGCTAAACTTTGGTGGGTCTAGGGCGTACTGGCTCAATGGGGGCCCGCCATTTGCCGGATTTTGGTTGGGAATCACTTGAGCAGGTGTGGATGTGGAGTCATCACATCGTAGAGAGAGGTCAAAATCAGTGAGCATTATATGGCCGTCGGCTCGGACCAAGACATTTTCGGGCTTAAGATCACGATATACAATTCCCATCATGTGTAGGTATTCTAGAGCTACTACAACCTCGGATGCATAAAACCTGGTAATATTATGAAAAATAATAAGTATCAACATATCAAATGAAATTGTGAACAAAAATAAGAGGACATGATATAGTGAATTATTGATTAGGGATTAGTTAGGCCAAAATGTCACACTTTTGATATGAATAGTCTAAACTGCAGGGAACATTATTGTCCCTAACATTTTATACAGGATTATCATAAATAATAGTAAAGACAGATATGCTACTCTATCATCATGTGTTAATCATACAAAGAAGGGACCAATGTGTCTCCATGTTGAGGATCTATTTTTTTATGGTACGTATAGGACCACCTCTCCCTTGGGTGAAAGAAAAAAACAAGTGAAAGAAATTAAGATTAGAGAGTGATGGCAATTCAATGTCCTCCAAAATCCAACACTTAGTGCTGATATTGTTCTGTTTGTGGCGTTTCTATTGTTGCTTTCTGGGCCTTGCATATATCTTTTCAACTACTTGCAAATTATAGAGAGAACAATCAAATCACAAGATAGAGAAAGTAACTGATGTAAAAACTGAAATATTCTTGGCAAAATGGTGAATTCTTGAGCCGTAACTCAATGCAGAAGAGACGGAGGAACGGTAAAAATAAAAATGCTAAGAAACTTTATCGTGTCGCAATCATACATAGTCAGCATTAATGGAAGGTTGGAATGAATGGGTCGAAGAAGAAGCTAAGTTTCATTTACATCTATTTGTTACATTAGGACAAACATATGAACCCAAAATAAAGTTGTCCCATCTTCCTAGCTTCGACATAGCATATGTTTGTCAAAATACCAAATCATGTAAGGCCAGAAATAATGTGGGAAAGTTGCATCAACTACAATCAACATCTGATTTTTTTTTTTAAATGTTTTGTACAAGTATAGCTATATTGGTATCTACTTCCATTCAACAAATTGCACGAATTGAGTTATTTTTGAGACAACATAACTCTATTTGTAGAGCATTCAATCGATTATCTGAAAACTATGACGTTGTAGTATACTAAATACTCCCTCCGTTACGGAAATTACTTGCATACTTGTCTTATTAGAATATCACCACACATACTTTACTTTCAAAAAATGTATTTTTCTTAATTTGTGTGTGTAACTAACTGTATAAGTAATATCGGGAAACAAACACTCAAAACTGACAAACTAGTAAACATTACACACAAAATACAAATTGGTTCAAGTATGAAACTGATTCATACAAGACTCTGTTGGTCTGCATTTTCAAAGCCTAAGTAGTTTTGAAATTTAGCCTATAACTTTCAGTAATGAAAAAGGGTGAATATTCCAAGAAAGCCCATTGGAATCCCAGAAATTCCGCAAAAGTTTGGAAATCAAAATGTATAGGCTTTAAAGTCCTATTTATAAGGATGATATGCTATGAAGGAAAGCGGACAAAACAGAAAATTCTCCCATACAAAATAAAATCTAGTTTAAACCGTGAAGAGTGGATGCCCTTAGAATTTGTCAAATTATTTATACAAGGGATCACGTGTTTTGGTTCACGCTTTATAGCCAGCCAGGTCAACCATAATCCAAGATGCCATGTTGCTTATGTTAAAATATTCATATGACTAACCTATTTTTCATAATTAGATCTGAAACAACACATTATAGTTTTATTATTGGCGTTGTGCAAATTAGGTCCCTATTTATCAGTTGTAATTACAATTTTGTATTTACAATTTTTAAATTCGTAAACGGACCTCACAATGCTCCATAACATATTGCATTAAAACACGTGCAAAAAAGTAGGACTAATTATTATGGACACAGGGAGTAATATGTTGGTCTCATCGTGTCATTTAAGACCTTTCTTAATATATATATATATATATATATACATATATATTTGCCAAAGTGAACAAATAAGTGGAGGGCAGGGTTGCATAGGTGCGGGAGTACGGGTGCGATAGGATACGAGTGCGGGGATTCTATTTTTTGAAAATTTTATGGTGCGATACGGAAATGATACGTTTATTTATTAATATTTTATTATATATAATACACACACACACACACATATATATATATATATATATATATATATATATATATATATATCAAGAAATTATTCAAATATCATCAACAATTTATCATAAAAGTCTTAAATAAAAATTCAATCAATCTAAAACTAAAATAAATCTTGCAATTTAAGTCACTACTTAACTAAGTTTAGAAAGTTCAAATAAAATTCAAATAATATATAACATAATTGACCTAATTCGAATTATGATTCATCATTATTTGATTCATCACCAAATAAAATTGTCATGTTTAATAAATAACACTACTTCAATTTAAATAAAATTTAAATATAAAAAATTTCAAATTCATACTTAATAGTTCATATTCATATACTGTAGGCACAAATAAAAATTCAAAAAATTTAAAAAATAGTTCACAACTCCACAATAAAATCACATATATTTTAATTTTATTAATGAATATTAATTTTCTTTAATATTCTTTTGTTATCTCATTTTTTATTCTTTGTTTTTTGTAATATTATTTAATATATTGATTTTACTTTCAAAATTTTTTTTTTAAAAAAAGAAATAAACTTATATTTTTTTGAAAAATAAATCCCGACGCACCCTTCGGATGAGATTGCCTATTCCAATCCATGTTACATCTGCTGTTCCACTCACCGGATGATTGTCATGTGTTAAATATATTACACGGTATATATTTAGAGGGAATAAATAGTAATTTTAATATTTAACACATGGCAATCATCCGATGAGTGAAATATCAGATGCAACATGAATTGGAATAGGCAATCCGATCTGGCATTATAGGTGGAGGGTTTACTTACACTACGTGCTCTCGACCACGTGTAATCATAATTTCAAAGCCAACAGAATCTGGCAATTTTCCTAATCTAACCTTCTTCAGAGAGGGAGGCCTGCTACAGTGCTTCTCACTCTACAGTACGGTATCGTTCTCCCTTCAGAGTCGATGACAGTGACAAACACATGGGGCCCCACAACTGATGTCCACCAGCTCCTTCTGGGCCCACCCTCCTAGCTTTCCATTTCAACATCCCATCCCAGACCAACAAAAGATTTTCAATAAATCCTTTTACTCTCCCCACCCTTTCTAACTTTTCTTACTCTTTATTTGAATTTCTTTTTTGTCTAAAAATAAATAAACTGACGAAATAATTTAGAATGTGTTAAATAATGGTTATCCACCCAATACAATTAGTACTATTTAGTACTTACACGACTAACATGGTCGTATAAATTGTATATACAAATCTCTCAAGCCTTTATTTTATTTTAATTTCAATACAAGATTATTATGAATAAGTCCAGGATAAACATTTTATATGATTTTTATTGTAATTAGGTTAGTGCATGGAAGCGATTAGAACTCTCACTCTGAAGTACTATTACTAACAAAATAATGGGCGCATGTTTAAAACAAGTGCTTAAAATGCGCACCTCACGGCGGACTCCGGGAAGCGTTTGCACGGCTGACGCTGGCGGAGGATGTGGAGATCTCCGCCCGGGCAGAACTCAGTCAACAGGCACGACCATTTTGGGGAGTCCACGGCGGCGTACAGCGTCGGTAGAAACGGGTGATCCAACATTTCCAGAATTTCCTTTTCTGTCCTCGCTCGCCCTTCCTTATTGCGGCTCACTAGCTCTTTCCTGTCCATCACCTTCGCCGCGAAGAGAGCCGCCGGCGCGGGAGGGGGGCGTTTTGGTGGTGAGGGAGGGGGGAGTTTGGGTGTCTCGGCGGCTGCGGGAGGGGGTGGTTTTGGAGGGTCGTTGGAGGATTGAGGGGGCGGGGGCTTGAGTTCGGCTAAGTAGACAGAGCCGATGTCGCCGGCGCCGAGGCGGTGGAGGAAGCGGAGGTCGGAGAGGGAGAGAGAAGGGAAGCGGCGGATGGAGTCCCAACGGGGGTCGCCGGAGGGGGCAGTGAAGGAGTGGGATTTGAAGGTGGTGGTGGAAGGGAAGTGGGCGGAGGAGGAAGTCCAGTCGGAGCCGGAACTGGTGGAGCGGTGTATGTCAGTGGCGGTGGTGGTGGTTGAGGAATTGAAGCTGAGGCTTTGGAGGTCGTCGGCTATTTCTTCCACCCATGGCTCCATCCGCAACAATTGTGTAGTACGTGGGGGAATGCGGCGGAGGGACGGAGAAAATGAGGACGGTGGGGTGTGGAGGGGGCCGAATTGGGGGGGGAAGAGTGTGATTAATATCTTGAGAATTGGTTGAGAGAGAGAGAGAGAGGGTATTGGGCCAGAAAAGAAGGGATCAGCGTCGTGGGGTTACTTATTTCTTGGATATTGAGACTTGGGAGAGTAGATGAATTATTATAGGAGGGTGCATTGGGCCCGAGATCTGTGTTTTTTTTTTTTTTCCTCACTTTATTTTATTACTATAATGTTTTTGTTGTGTTCATTTTATTACTCTTTCCGTCCCCGAGTATAGCATAACTCTTAAGAAAAGTAGAGTGTTGTGTAAAGTTATATTATTAAAATAATGAGATTAGTTGGATTGTGAGGATAAAATTAAAATAATAGTTTTCATTTATAGAGTGTGAAAACAATTGTGGGACGGACGAAAAAGGAAAGTGTGAAAACAATTATGGGACGGAGGGAGTATATTATACATGCAAATTTTATTATTTTATTAATCAGTGTTTATTATAATTTTAATTATTTTAAAACATATAAAAATATATCAAACTGTTGCTTTATAATTAAAATATTATGAATTATTTTTAGATATTTTTTTAATTTAAGTACATGTTATATTATATTATATATATATATATATATTTATTGTGTATAGTAAAAATACTATTGTCACATACTCCATTTTGGGCATGGATTTCTTGTTGATACTACTCATTTAATGGTTCGGGGTAGACTTTACATGAAGGTAGATGAACAATTGTCTCTTTATATGAATCACAATTCAATATCTATCAAATATTTAATGCTTTATAAATTTTCCTTAAAATATTAATATTGTGATTCTATATATCTTTATGTTAATATGTATAATTTCAATAATTATAAAATTATTGTTGATACTCATTAAATTTCACGTGATTTTAAAAAAATGTATTTTTTAAATAAAAATTGTGACATATAAATAAATATGCGTATAATTTTATGAGTGTGCATATAAAATTAATATTTTCTTTTTTATTATTATATAAATTGGTGTGAGATGTACAAATTAAAAAAGTATGTAAATTTTTCGATGGAGTATATAATACTATCACAAACCTTAAATTTATACTCTTAATAAATTGTTAATAACCTTAATCAAATATATGTGCTAAAACGTAAATATAAAAAAAAAAAAAAACCATTTTGACAATTATATTTAGAAAAAATAACTTTTTGGAAGCACTCAAGTGTTAAATAAAAAGTAATACTTCTTACTAGAATTGGTATGTTTAATAGCAAATCATGTAAATCTTGATTAGCAACATACACTTTATTAATTGACAGCATTGATTTGAACAGTCAAACATCATCACACATCGCTCCATAGTCTATGCATTAAAATTGCACTGTCCCCATTTCATACTTATATAACTTCTATATTTAAATATATTTTATAAAGATCTGTTCCATATTTAATTACTCACACGTCACAAATTTATTTTCACATTTTTTTTATTTGAACTTCTCAATTCTTTTTTAACACACCTAAAAAGAAAAAAAATTACACTCATAAAATTCAATAACATACACATATTTTTTATTATTTAACTTTAAAAGTAGTCCTGTGACGGAGAGAATATTATATTCATTTTTATATATACTTTATTCATAAACGGATCTCACAATACCCCAAAAATTCTTCGACATATTACATTAAATCATGTAGAAAAAGAAAGGTGCATATATTTGATGGATAGTGGGAGAATTATATTTTTCATATTATTATGCACTATTTACTTTTATCAAAAAATTAAAAATAATACTTTTATTATTTTAAATATTAATAAATACTCCCTCCGTCCCACTATAAGTTGCTCATGTTGTCATTTTCGTCCGTCCCACTGTATGTTGCTCATTGTTTTTTTTATTTTTTTTGGAAACTACTATTCACTTCTTTATTATTATTTTTAATACTTTTTACACTATTTTAATTACTTTTTTATTTTTCTCCATCACATCATTTATACTTTTTCACTTTTTTCATCACATCACTTATACTTTTTCACTTTTACCTTAATTCGTGTGCCAAAAAACAACGAGCAACTAATAGCGGGAGGAATGGAGTAATATTTTTAAATCTCGTACAAAAGTAATATAGAAAATAATTTTAGAACAAAGACACTATTAGTCAAATAAATAGTACGTCATGTTTTAATTAATTATTATGAATCGGTCCTATTATTTTGGGTATGTTCCCCCAATCTAGGGAGAAAGATTGGGTTTGTGGTCGCTTGATAATGGTGTAGACAAAGTGGACATATTGTGGCCGATTGAAAAGATGTCATTTGTGTAAATATGGATGCCAACCATTGATATATATTCTTTATTTGTTTCAATTATTTTAAGGGTGAGACTATTCATACCCCAAATTCCTCTAAACATACTCTAATTATTAAATATATTTAATTTAAAATAAAAAATTAATTTAAATTACTAAACATACTTCATTTTTTGTTAATTTTTTTTTCAATTTTGACCTAATCTTCATCTCTCTCACGTCCTAACTACTATATTCATGGAGTCCAATCATCTTTAAAACTATTCTACCGTTCTACGATCAATTCAATCTCATTTTTTATGCTTTGTTAGTGACATCAAACTAAATCTAAATTATATATTTTCCACGACGATACAGAAAAATTGGAAATTATGGAATTTTTGATGGGGAAAATGGTGATTTTCAGGAAAAAAAAATAAAGCTCTGTGAGATCTGAACGAGCGAGGAGAAGAAGACATGACGTTCGTCTAGTGAATTCTTTTAAAATTTTATTCGGTTGCAACAGATAAATTGACGACGCAAAATTTTAGTTCTCATTTCTTAAAAATGGCGACGCACTGTGGATCATTAACATGAATTGAGAGAGAAGAAGAATAGGTCAAAAATAAAAAAAATAAAATAAAATATAGGGTATGTTTAGTAATTTAAATTAATTTTTTATTTTAAATTGTATATATTTAATAATTGGAGTATGTTTAGAGGAATTTGGGGTATGAATAGTTGCACCCTTATTTTAATTTAATATTGTTTCTTTTTTTATCAGCAATAATATTGTTTCTAATTAAATAGTTAATTCTTAATATTCCTTTTTCTCTAAGTTAAGGGTACTTGACAGTTAATGTAACAAAACCTATTGTTACTATTTACAAAATTTAAGATTTGCATCTTCGTTAATTTTTTTTTTAAATTCATGATAAAATTAATAATATTTTTTAATAGGATTAATCTTGTATGCACCAGTTACACGGTGCAACTCAAGTTCATTTTTTAAAAATTACACAAAATACTACTAAAAAGTTACACATGTTATTACTGAAAAATATATCTTCTATAGTGTAACTTTTCAGTAATAATTTGTGCAACTTTTCAGTAATAAATTGTGTATCTTTTTAATAATGAACTCGAATTGCACCGTGTAACTGGTGCACAAGAGACTTACTCTTTTTAATATATTATGTTGTTAATATGTGCATAACCAGCAATGTTCTCCTCTTGAATTGCAATGTTCTCCTCTTGAATTATAAAACATGTAAAGTCATGCGACTCTGCCAAATAACTTGCTCAAATGAAAATATCAAGTAATTGTCTAGAAATTTCGCAATTTCTTTTCAAAAAAATTGCACATACTATCTTATATATTAATTTTATTGTATAATTTAAAATGATATTAATTAATTTTCGTATATACTATTAATAAATAATATGGTTAAAAATACACACAAAATGAAAACAAATTTTATGATAAAATTAGTCCACAATATATTTCATTACATAGTTAATCACTCTAAAAATCCAAACTTTAAAATCCCAAAAAAGAATTAACATTACACAAAGTGAAATCAATTAAAGGATCAAGCCGGAAGTTACATTGTAAAAGTATATGATCAAAGGAAGTAATTACTAATTACTAATTAATAAAGAAAGTTTCACTTTGATTAATTTCTACGATTTTGTTTTCATTTGTTAATTTTGAAGGCTAAAAAATCCTTGTTGACCACGTGTTACAATTTACTCCCGACATTTCACTATAAAAAAAATTTTGTTTTATCATTTTGGTTGATTTTATTATAAAGTTCTCATTTTCCTTTCTGACAAATATTTTTAATTTTTTAATCTTATTTTAATTATTTTCTTAATAATACTGTAAATATTTTTTTTATCATATTGTTTGTGTTAAAATTATAATTCTTTTAATTCGTGTGTTCAAATTGTTTATAAAATTTATAAAAAGGAGTGGGGAAGTAATATAAATATATAACAAGCACTAACTAAAAATAAATTTTATTTAAAATAAAATATTATGTATGTAATACGTAATAAAAGTAAGATCATGTGCAATAATTTAACTTATAAATATTAATAATTTAGATCAGATTAAATTGTTACACGTGGATCAATGTGTTACAAATATAATATCGACCCCTAACTAAATATTTAACAATTGTATATCTACTCTAACGAAATCATTGTTCGAATTCATTGCGGGAAAACGGGCTTCTGCGGTGAGGCTTGAATTCTTTGCATTTAACTTTAAAAAATGATTTGTCAAAAAAAAAAAAAAAACTTGAAATAATGAAGCTTGAATTCTTTGCATTTAACTTTAATTTCAATTCTGTGTGTATGTCTGTTGTACTTTACTCCCTAGGCCACCCCATATTAAATGCTCATTGTTTCTCCCATTCAAAATTCAAAATGTAATCGAATTCCTGTTACATAAATTAAGACATTATATTGTAGTATATCATATGTATTGTATGCACGAAACACAAATCTAAAATATATGTGCTCGACCTTATCCAATACGATGTAACAAGAAACATTAAGGGTTGATTTGATTCAATGGATAAAATAAATAACTCAAGATAAGATTAGATAAGATTATAATCTAGAAGTTAAATAGTATATTTGAATTGATGGATTAAGATAATTAGTAGTGTAATATGTTTGGTTCGTAAGATAAAAGTATCTATCCGTCAAAATCATGCATGTTTTTAACGGATAGATACTTTTATCTTACGAACCAAACATACATCTATCTATCCGCCAAAAACATGCAATTGACAATTTTGTCCTCTACATCATAAACGAAAATAAAGTGAATTATGGTTCTCCTTTTCAATATAAGGTGAGCATTTTAGTAAAGATAAAAATATAATGGATTATTATCATACCTCTTCCCTAAGATAATATTATCTTCCATTCATAAGATAATTAAATTTTAGTTTTTGGCTTTTTATTAATTTTGAGCTTTTGTCCATTAAATCAAATATCAAATTAGATAAAATAATTTAATTTATCTTAGTTTATTTAACGAACCAAATGACGTCTAATAGTATGCAATAAAACTTTTCATTATCTTTAAACGAAACATGTCCACTAATGTGATCAAATAATACAATTACAAAACTGGCTTTGTTGAAAGGACATTAGCTTGCGTTGTTGAAAGGGTATTTGCATAGAAAAAAAAAACTATATTTACAAATTGGTTCACAATATTTGCACAGAAGAGTAATTTTTTTTTTCTGCACAATTTTTTTTTCTGTACAAAACCAATTTATAATTTTTTCTAGTTTAAATGTGTCAGCTAATATAATTAAATTAAATTAACTTATATAAACAATTACAAAATAAGTTTCCCTACACTTGGTTTTTGTTATATAATGAAACATTATATTATCACTATAACAAAAAAGAGATACAGCAATGGTGGAAAATAGTTGTCTTTCAACAAAAAAACACTGTCGTAGAAGCTCATGTTGTAGTAGATATCACGTATAGACAACAGTGCAACGACCATTGTCTTTTCTCTATTACTACAACGATTATTAACTGTTATCTTTACAAATAAAATATGTTATTGTAGCATGCACATATCCTTATTCGCGATTATAGACAACGGTTATGAATCGTAAATGTCCATGTATTACAATGTATATACAACGACATAGAATTGATACCTAATATATCTTATTGCAACGGGTATCAACCGTTGTCTTTTAGTAAAATTATATTGTTATACATGACTTTCTTTATTTATTACCGTACACAATATTTTAGAATCGTTGTCCAATATATTATATTACAATAGTTATTAGTCGTTGTCTTTAAAAAAAAAATGTTGTTGTAGCATGTAAGTTTGTTATTTGCTACTATATGCAATGGTTTATAGTTGTTGTCTAAATCTATTATTACAACTATTTTTCTACGGTTGTCTATATAAAAAATATTATAGCATTTATTTTTCTTAAATATCATAAATAGAAAATAAAGATAAATAAATCATAGTCAAATAAAAAGTAAAATAATCCATAAAAGTTTTGATTACCATAAGCATTACACAATCAAATTAACAAAAATTTACAGAATTTTCACCACACTATACTACCAGTATTTGTTTACAAAAGTTTTGATTACAATCAATGTTTGGTTACAAAATTTCTCCAAACCAACATTTGTGCACCTTTCTTCTTTTGAAAACGACATAGCTCTACCATAAATCAATATTCATGTGTCATCTTCATCCCCACATTCAAAATAAATAATATTTTAATAAGCATACAAATCAAAAAATGACATACATCTATCGATACTTAAAGTAAAAGGCATTTATGGTGCACCATAGAAATAACAAAAAATCAATCAATCACATTATATAAGGTCCAGAAAAATCAACCAAGATTCTACTTAATGAAATAACAAAAAGAAGAGAAGTCAAGATCAAGTCTTTTCATTGTGTTAAACTACAATTATATATGTATGTATCCTTGTGTTAGTGTAATCCTAATATGAATATATGAGGTAGGAATACAACCTTCATGCTTTATGTAGAAGATATATTCACTTTGATATATATATATATATACCATATAAAAGCCTTCGACTTTTAACATCTGAATTGGAACAACATAGCCCACCGCTACCCTCAATTCAAAAAAAATTGTACATATACCTGAACATATGCACAATCGAGTGAAAATAAAGTGGGATAGTGAAATACCCTGTAACAATTATGAAAAGCCTAGAATAATTAGTATCTTTCTCTGGTCATCATCTTCGCATACTGCCTCTCTTTTCCTCGCGATTTGTAAGAAATATTAACCATATTAGGGTTTGTCAATAAGCGAAATTAATTAGTAGAGGCATGAACAATCGGCATAGGCGTGAGGGAAAATTAGGTAGATGAAAGAGTCAGCATGAGAAGCATACAACGTGTGGAAAGAGAGGAAGAATGAAAAAAAATATCATATTCAACGTGAGGAGAGAAAGAATGGAAAAAATCCTACGTATATATAAAAGTTAAAAGTGCTATTATAAAATTTTTGAAGTATAATTATAAAAGTGCTAAATCAAAAGAATTAAAGTGTTATTTGAAGTTGTGAAAAGTGTTTGATGGAAAAATTTTCTAAGTATAAAGTTAAAAGTGTTATTTTATAATTTTTGAAGTATAATTATAAAAATGTTAAAATTAAAATAGTTAAAGTGCTATTTTAAAATTTGTAGTATAATAGTAAAAATGCTAAATCAAAATAGTTAGAAGTGTTATTTGAAGGTGTCTAAAGTGTTGGATCGAAAAAAAAATCCTAAGTATAAAGGTAAAATGGTCATTTTAATTTTTTTTATGTATAATTATAAAAGGGCTAAATCAAAGTAGTTAAAAGTGTTATTGAAAGTGACAAAAGTATTTGGTGGAAAAAATTCTAAGTATAAAGTTAAAAGTGCTATTTTAGAATTTTTAGAATATAATTATAAAAGTGCTAAATCAAAATATTTAAAAGTGTTATTTGAAAGTATCAAAAGTGTTTAATGGAAATAAATCCTAAATATAATGTTAAAAGTGTTATCTTAAAAGTTTTGAAGTATTGTAAAAGTGTTAAATTAAAATAGTTAAAAGTGTTATTTGAAAGTGTCAAAAGTGTTTGAAATTAAGCTGGACAAAAGCACTCAACGATAACAACACGAAAACTTTTGTATTGTATACTTTATATGACATTGTTTTTTTTTAAATAGACAACGGTTTTTAAAACATTGTCTTTCGGCGGTTTTCTTTCTTAAAAATGTTGAATTACAATGTAGAACTACAACAGTTAATTATAATTGTTGGCTATCATTTAAAATTGACTCTGAAAAACATTAATTGTATTTTAGACAATGCATTTTTTTACTTTAGATAACAAATTTAATTTTCTTTCTAGTGTTGTCGTATTCCCTTTTTCTTCTAGTGTATCATTAACTAAAAAATATTAGTTAATGTAGCTAATTATTATAATCACAAGATAAAGTTTTATTTCTTCACCCATGCATGGAGCCACAGTGCTTCCGGGAGAGGCACTAGCGCCCTAAGGTTTTGTTAAATTTAGCTATTTATATGGGGAAAAATATTTTTTTAGAACTGTAATTATAGGGTGCATTAATAAAGATTTGAACTTAAAGAGCTGTTATTTTTTCACTTAGAGAGCAGTTATAAGAGCTCTCTAAGTGATAGTTATCTAAGTTCAGAGAGCTGTTAAAAAACCACTCTCCAATAAATCACTTAGAAAGCGGTTCTTAACCGCTCTCCAAGAATTTCAATTTTTTTATATTTAAATTCACTTATTCCAGCAAAATTCCGATTAACTCTCCATAACTATGCTTAATCCCAAAATAGCAGATTCTAATTCCAAAATAAATTAGAGTTAATTACTCCCAAAACTAATCCTCAACCATATATATGTCCTTCATACTAAAAAAAACATAACAAAATCAAAATAAATTGAACAAATAAATTATAGAATTAATGCTGTCAAAAAAATTATAGAATTAATACATCTAAACACTAAACTAACAAATGATACTATAAACATATAATCAGATTCTCCATAATTTTGATTAATAAAAAATAACAATAAAACCAGATTCAATACTACTCCCTCTGTCCCACAGGAATTTGCACACTTTCCTTATTTGGACGTCCCACACAAATTTGCACACTACTAAAAAAAGAAACATTGATTTACGTGCACACTCACAAACTTATACACATATTTACCCATATGCCACTACTTTATATATAAAACACATTTTCCTTAAAAAATGTGTCGTCCCGTAGGGTGCAAATTCCTACGGGACGGAGGGAGTACTTGTTAATTATGATTCAACATATAATTCTCCATACTTGTTAATCGCGCCCAAATACAGATCGACGACGATGGGGTTGAGGCGCGGCCAGATCGACGGAGGTGAGGGTTGAGCGAATTGACGCGATCTGAAATCTGGAAGGCCAAGCGGCGGAATCTGTCACCGATCTATATATGTGTGCCACTGGAAAACCGCGGTGAGTGGAGACAGCGTGCAGCGGTGAGTGGCGACTGTGGACTGAGCGTTATCGAGGTCGGATCTCGCAACACTGGCGTCAACAAGCACGCCGTTCACAGTGGTGAGAAGAGAGAGAGAGAGAGAGAGAGAGAGAGAGAGAGAGTACCTTATTTGGAGGGGAGAGGGTGCGAGGTGAGGTGGAGCGACGACGTGAGGGGTGGCGCGACACAGCCGTAGCCGGAATCATCCCAATCGATCCCAACCATCACGCTTCTGAGGGGCGGATCTGCTAGCAACCACGCCACAAGTAGGGCGGCGGATATGGGGGGAATTATTTTATTTTGTGCGTGAGAGAGAAAGAATCTAGGTTAAATATTAGAAAGACACGTATGATATATATATATATGGGTACCGATTAAAAAATATATATACACATGAGCCTCATATAATTAGGGGATGCTCATGTTGCCGTGTTTGTACGCGAAGCGGGGAAATATAATGGGGCCCTTATATAGCGGTTCTTAACCGCTAGGCTTTATATAGCGGTTTTGAACCGCTTTAAATCTTTTTTTTTTCTGACAGCGGGTTTTAACCGCTTTATAAGTGGCTTTGTTTTTTATTTACGTCCCAAATGAGCTCCACTTGTAGAGCTTTTGTTAAAATGAGCTCTCCAAGTTGAGCTCATTTTAACAAAAGCTCTACAAGTGTAGCTCTGCAAGCTAATATGTGTAGTAGTGGTGGTTGTAATTTAAGAACAATATGTTTTCAGGCTTGCAAAAGTAGGACAATATGTTTTTCAAGTTTGAAAAGTAGGACAATATGTTTTTCAAGTTTGAAAAGTAGGACAATATGTTTTTCAAGTTGGAAAAGTAGGACAATAATTTTAAAAAGTTGTAAATCTAGGATAATTGAGCTCAAATTGACCTAGATTTACAACTTTTCAAAGTTATTGTCCTACTTTTCCAAGCCCGAAAACATATTGTCCTTAAATTACAACTACCCTCTAATTACAGTCCTAAAAAATATTATTCAGATATTACAAAGATGATTATTTTATAATTTTATTAAAAATATTTTAATAAATAGTAAAAAAAATTACAAATGTGATTGTTTTATAATTTATTTAAAAATACTTAATTAAATAATATAAAAGTAATATTTTATATCTAATTATAATAGATAGATATTATATACAACAAATAACTAAAAATAAAATATATAAGATACATATATATAATAGTATAAAATACAACAATCAACTCGTCTAACTCTTCATCTTCGTTAAAAAAATATTTTAATTAAAACGATAAAAAATGTGTGTACATGCATTCATGCTTATAAATTGTGAATTTTTTTTATAAATTATGTTATAATTTTATTTAAAATATTTTAATTACATTTACTTGTGTTATTAAATTATAAAAAAGATTACAAAGGTGATTATAGCTTATGAGACGTTGTCATGAAATATATATATATATATATATATCTAAATTTTAGTAGCTTATAAGTTGCTAAAAATATAGGGAAAAATGTTATAAGTTGCTTACAATTGAGCCTGAATTGGGTTTGATTCGAGTTTAAATTAGCCAAAATTCACAACTTTTTAAAGTTATTGTCCTACTTTTCCCAGCTCGAAAACATATTGTACTACTTTTTTCCAAGCTCAAAAACATATTGTCCTACTTTTCCAAACCTAAAAACATGTTGTCCTACTTTTTCAAGCCCAAAAACATATTTGTCCTTAATCTACAACTACTCTATAATTACCGTCCTAAAATATATTTTTCCCTAATGTTAGTTTTTAGGAAAAAAACTATACATTGATCACAAAATTGATACTAATTACAAATTAACTCTATGTAAAAAAAAAAAATTTATGTTAAAAAAATATATTTTTGTACAAATATTATCAATTAATTTATAAATATAAACACCAAATTTCCCTATCGTTAATTTCATATAATTAAATGTAGTGTTTGGTGGTTTGACATTTTGTAGAATGACTTAAATACCAGTATTAATATATTTTTTGTGTGAATGGAGAAGTATTGTTTTTAATTGAGCCCTCATAAACTGAATTCCTTACCCTGTCACTATTTTCACCCATTTAAAAAAAAATTATTACAAGTTGGTTCTACCATTTTCAATTAACTACACTTTAGTAACACTTTTTTAAAATCACATATTGGTTCAACAAAAAATACAAAATAGTTTTAAAAGTAGACCCCACTCACATAAAGTTGTCAGCACCCACCACCACCCCGCTCCATCCTATCCTACCCTAATAATCTCTCTCTTTGTACATACGGATGTGCACACCATTTTTTCATTTCAAAATTGAAATGTCTACCTCTCTCTTTCTTGTTCTCTCTCAAAAAATTCAGGGCGGATGGAGGCCAGAGCCACCGCCACAATTGTGACCGATGCAACGGTGCGAACAAAGACTGCGGGATCGTAGATGATTACTCAAGATTTTCTTGGACTATGTTTCTAAGAAAGAAGAGTGAAACTGTACAAAGACTGCCAGAGCTAATGAGGAGGATTCATAATGAAAAAAATTTGAAGATTGTAAAGATCATATCAGACAAAGGAACAAAATTTACAAATCAAGTCATTGAAGAATATTGTTCACTTTATGGCATTATGCATGAGTATTCTGTAGCCAGAACCCCACAACAAAATGGTGTTGCGGAAAGGAAGAATAGAACACTCAAAGAAGCAGCCAGAACAATGATAGCAGAAGCAAATCTACCTAAGAGATTTTGGGCAGAAGCAACAAGCACAACATGCTATACCCAGAATAGATGCTTAATTGTGAAGGATCATAAGAAGACCTTATATGAATTATGGAAATGAAGGACTTCAAACATTTCTTATCTACATATATTTGGATGCAAATGTTACATACTGAATAATGGGAAAGAACACCTCAAGACTTTTGATTCTAAGTCAGATGAAGGTATCTTCCTAGGATATTCTAATGTAAGCAAGACATTCAGAGTGTTTAATAATAAAACAATGCTTGTGGAAGAATCACATCATGTTGCTTTTGATGAACAACACAGCAACAATGAAGAAATAGCTAAAGACTCTAAAGAGGACAACTTTACAGTCACAAGTCAGCAGCCATATGTCGAGATCAAGACCCCTGTGGAATTGACTAACAAAGGCTTTGGCACTATGATAATTGAGTTACCACCTATAGAGAATAATGAAGAACAAGTCTATGAAAATGTTCTAACAGAAGTAGACACACCAACAACAAGACTTGATGAGTCTGCAGTAGATGAATCTACAGCTGCACAGAACAATGATCAAGGACTTGATCAGACTTGAGATGGTTGAAAGATCACCCTCCTGAGCATGTACGTGGAAACATATATGATAATGTGAAGACTAGAAGACAAATCCATGAGGTAATATTTGCTACATTCCTCTCATCTTCAGAACCTACAAGTATTCATGAAGCACTGCAGCATGTAAATTGGATCATTGCAATGCAAGAAGAGTTGAATGGTTTTGAGAGAAATCAAGTATGGGAACTTGTACCAAGACCTAACAATCATAAAGTGATTGGCACTAGATGGGTATTCAAGAACAAACTTGATGAAGATGGGACTGTAACCAGAAATAAAGCAACGCTAGTTGCTCAAGGCTACTGTCAAGCTGAAGGCATAGATTTTGATGAATCTTTTGCCCCAGTTGCAAGACTAGAAGCTTAAGAATTTTTCTAGCCTATGCTGAACATATGAACTTTACAGTCTACCAAATGGATGTGAATAGTGCATTTCTAAATGATTACTATCAGAGGAAGTGTATGTTGACCAACCACCCGGATTTGAGGAATCTACAGCTAAAGATAGGGTCTATAAGCTTAGAAAAGCCCTTTATGGACTTAAACAAGCACCAAGAGCATGGTATGATACTCTATGTGACCATTTGATCAAGAATGGATTCAAAAAAGGGTGTAGTTGACAAGACCTTATTCAGATTACAACATGGAGATGACATATTGCTTGTTCAAATCTATGTTGATGATATAATCTTTGGGCCAAATAATGAAGAATTATGCAGAAAAATCTCTAAGCTCATGAAGGAGAAATTCGAAATGAGCATGATGGGAAATCTATATTTCTTTTTGGGATTACAAGTCAAGCAGATGAAAGATGGAATTTTCATCAATCATGCAAAATACACTCAAGAGCTTATCAAAAAGTTTGGAATGGGTAGCTCTAGGCCTACCAATATACATATGACACCTTCTGTGAATTTAGACAAAGATGAAAATGACAAGAGTGTTGATATAACCATGTATAGGAGATTAATTGGATCATTGCTATACCTTACAGCAAGCAGACCTGATATTATGTTTGCAGTATGTGTATGTGCTAGTTTTCAAGTCAATCCTAAGGAATCACACTTAAATGTTGTAAAGAAGATCATCAAATATGTCAAACCTACACAAAACGTAGGATTATGGTATCCTAAAGAAGGAGGAATTGAACTTACAGGCTACACTGACTCAGATTTTGCAGGATGCAAAATTGATAAAAATAGTACTAGTGGCATATGTCAATTTCTAGGTGAAAGATTGGTGGCATGGCATAGTAAGAAGCAAAATTCAATTGCACTTTCTACAGCTGAGGCAGAATATACAACTGCTGGAAGTTGTTGTGCACAAATCTTATGGATGCAATACCAATTACAAGACTATGGGATTGATGCAAGAGAAACCACTATATTCTGTGACAATACAAGTGTTATTGCTATTACACAGAATCCAGTATTACACTCTAGATCAAAACATATAGATGTAAGGCATCATTTCATAAGAGATCATGTGGAAAGAAAGGATGTGAAATTGACAAAGATTCATACTGATTTGAATCTTGCAGAAATTTCTACAAAACCTTTGGGTGAATCAAGATTTTCAATCTTGAGAGGCAATTTGGGAATGTTAGAATTGTAAGAAGACTCTGTGATAATCACTAAATTGTGTGAATTAACTTAGAAAATTGAATAATCACTAAGGCAGGATTATGCAGCTACAAAGTCACTCAATTGTAGAGTTGATAACTCTACAACTGTAGACTTAGCATCGAACTGCAGACTCCTTGCAAATGTAGATTTTCATATTCTAAGGAAATCAACTACAAAATTAGAGAAAGTTACAGTACTTTGTACAATTCTGGGAAATTAAATGGAGCACTACAAATTCAGAAACGTCAGTACTTTAGTTACAGACATTTTGGATTTTTCAGCATTTTAATCAATAAAATGTTTGAATTTGTGTAACAGTTTAAATTGATGATCATATGAGTTATACTTTGGACAAACTTAATGTTATAAGTTTTGGTTCGAAAGTTAAAAATTTATACATTTTAAAAGACAGAAATACACTCCCCTGTCTTGAGCACGTGTAAGGAAAGGTATGTAAAGGACTCATCGTTCTCATTCACCTCACTTTACATTTGCGAACCTCATCCCCCATCCTTAAACACTTCAAACCCCTCACTTCAAATTCAAGAATCATGTCTATGAGAGTTATTTTTGGTGCTTTGTTCAATTTCAAGGAACTGGAAGAGAAACATTCAACTGACGCCATGGAGAGAGTAGTGATGAAAATAGTTAATCAAGGCATACATCATTGTCTCACCCATATCCCAGAAGTATATGATGATAGGATAGTTCTGGACTTCTACAAGAATGCTGAGGCAGATGTGGAAAGGAAGAAGTTGTCTGTCACTCTACAAGGAAGGAATGCTCGAATCAGGGCAAGAGATATTTGCAGAGCATTAAGTTTGAGAGAAGGAGACGATTCCTATGATAATCTCAACTTTTCTGATGAAGACAACAAGCATTGGAAGAGATTCACTGCAAACAGGCCATTTTCAGAGAACTGGAAGAGAACATTCAAAGAAAAACGACCTTGTAGTTGAGTACATATTTCTTTATGAAGCTATTGATCAATGTCTATTATGTAGAACTGGTGCACATGACATACATACTAGACTTATGTGGGATATGATTTCTATTGACAAAGAAGTTCATATAGACATAGGAGAGTTGTTGTTAAGAAATATTAGTAATGATGTTGTAAAGTCAGGAAGAAACAAAGGGTTTAGTTTGTTTCTTAACTATATTCTGAAGGAAGTAGGATTTTCCTTATGTGATGGGTATAAGGGTCAGCCTATACTCACATACAGAATTATTGGGCGTGCTAATTTCAAAAGAGGAGCTATGGATGCTCCTATTGCCCCCAAGTTGAAGAAGAGAAAGAAGAATAAAGAAGAAAAGCAGAAACATGACTCTGCAACTATGAAATCTATAACTGTAAAGAGTTATGAGAGAAGAAAGAAAAATGTAAAAAGAAAACTGAGACTTGTGGATGAAGATTCAGAATCAGAAGATGAAGTTGATAGGGAGAGAAGAGCTAAGAAATATCATTCTTAAAAGATTGTTGAAGCACAAGAAGAAGTTGACAAGTCTACAGCTGTAGACTTGACAAATATGCAGTCAGAAGAAATTGAAGAAGACCCTATTCCTGAAGCTCCTATTCAACTAGAACAATTGCCAATTGTCCCAATTGAAAGGGTTGAAGACTTTGAAGATGAAAGAAGAAAATTTGAAGATTGGAAGAACTTGAGAGAAAAGATTGAGAAGCTTAAAGCTGAAGAGAAAGATTTGTTCCAGTGGGTTGTTGACTGGACAAATTGCTCCGATTTGGAGAAGTTACTAAGGCCATATTTCTTTGATGAGTTTCTTTCTGAGAAACTGAAGAAAAATAAGGGAAAAGAAAAAGAAGTTATTGTTGAAACTGAGAGGCAAAGGATGACAAAGTCAGTAGCTGAAGCACTTAGGGTTGCAATAGGCACTGAGACTGACCCCAATGCTGAATTTCCTGAGGCAAACTTTAAGTAATCAGTTCAAAAGATGAAGATGATTTGCCAAGAAGGATTGGAGAAGGAAGCAAACAGGGTGTTGAGACAAAAGGTCTAACAACCCTTGCTGAAGGTACATCAATGTAGGAATCTGCCGGAGGAAGTGATGCAAATTTGAACCAATATGTAATGCACCCTAAAAAAAAATTACTCGGCTTTATATGTGAGGATAGTCTTGAGTCTTATTACACACAAACATAGTTTAGTTGCGATATTACATCTGTGTCACATATATTGATTTTCAAAAGAAAATAAAAGACAAAAAATAAAAATAAATGGGCAATAAATATATTTATGAACAAGAAAAATGAAGAATTTTATATTAGGACCCAATTTTTAGGTTGAGTCTTAATTTAAGTTCTCAACTTTGAAGTGTCTTAAATCAAGTTGTGTATTTTATTTTTTCTCAAATTAATATTTAATTTAATTTTTTTTATCTCAATTTAAGACTCAATTCGTTTGTCATTATTTCAGTTTATTTATGTTTATAAAAAACTTAAAATTATTTGAATCTTGAATTGAAACAAAGATAATAAAATAAAATTTTAAATTGAGAAAAGATTAAAATATAGATCTTGATTTGAGACATTTCAAAATTAAAATCTTAAATTGAGATTTAACTTAAAATTTGAGTCTTCATGTAAAATTCTTCCACATATTGGTTTAAAAAAATTGAAAATAAAAGACTCCAACCATCACAATATAAATTGGACAAAAATATATTTATGGGCAATAATAATAGTTAAGGTAGAAGGGGTGTTAGGTCCGAAAACCTTTGTCAATATTATCGGTTGAATTAAAGTTTATTTATGGGTCTGTTCATTTTAAATTGTTCGATGGATGGGACTCCACATGTGACTGCATTCATATCTTCATTGGATTAGTTGTCACATTTAAATAATACTAATAATAAAAATTATAGTAACAATTCTTCTAAAAAAAACCAAGTCAAATCGAACATGATCTCTCTTGCACCATTGATGTATTTATTTGGTTGGTCCTTTGAAAATTATCGTATAACCTTGTCCTCCATATTCGAAAATATAAAACCCATAAAGTTTTGTACACTTTTTTTTTATTTAAATATCTAAAAAAAAATCATTATTAAAAAAATATAAAATTGCGTGTACATACACTAAATTATATATATCTACTTATATGCAATTACTTTATTAAGAAATTATTTCCTCCATTCACATGTTGACTCGTACAAATGTTGAGAAAAAATAAAATATACGAGTGTGGAGTTAAATAATAAAATATAAAATATTATTTTATTGATATTTGTGAGTGTGAGTTGTTTCTTTTTTTGGTGTGAAAAAAGAGTAGAAACATCTATATAAGGAAAATGTGAAAATTTTCTTGAAATTGAGAAAATATTTATACATATATATAAATAGAAGTGAAGAGAGAGAAAAATGTGACTATTTGAACACATGTAGTGCACTTGCTTTGTGCAATAGTGTTAGTTTTATTAATTTTTTTTTAACTTTATGTCAACAATTTTATTTTTATTTAAATTTTGAATTTATTTTAACACACTATATATTAAACTATTGTCATCTAATATATTTAATTTAACATATATATTGCTCGAATAAAAATAAAATTTAAATTCTATATACTCCCTCCGTCCCATAACTACTTTCATAGTAGTCTTGGACACGCGAATTAAGGAAAAGTGAGTATGTGAGTGTAAAGTTAAATAATAAAATAAGAAAAAGTGGATTTTGTTGACTTTTGTGAGTGTAAAAAGTTTCATTTTTAGGTGTGTGAAAGTAGATTTGGGACGTCCAAATAAAAAAAGTGTGAAAGTAGTTTTGGGACGAAGAGAGTATAATATATTTTATTATTATAAAAATAATTATTTATTGACTTTAATTATATGATTGAAATTCAAATACTTAGATTAAAAATTATATAATTGATTAAATATTTTAATACAGTCATATACAATACTACCTCTGTCCCAACTCTTTCTTACTAATTTTATTATATTCTCCTCACATGAAATAATAAAAAAGAAAGAAAGACCTGAGATGGAGGGAGTATAATCTTTTCATATTAAAGAAAAATAATAATGATAAAATAAATTTTATAAAATTAATAGATAAATTGGTTAAAAAAATTTAGTTTTTATTTATTTTGGTCGGTAAAAACTTTATTTTATTCAAAAGGATTGTGTAACATGTATACAATATACTAAATCTTAATTAAAGTTTATATTTTATTTAATTTAAATATTTATTATAATTTATTACTTATATAATTTTATATGTAAAATTTATAATATTCAATATGTGTATCACATAGGAGAATTACCAATCTTTTTCATAAAAAAAATATATCATCTTTTAGAATGCAAATTCCTTTAAAATGGAGCAGGGATGACAATTTGGCTTGCCCCGATCTGCTCCGACCTGAACTTGTGCTGTATGGGTCGCGCCCGCCCCGTGACCCGCAGTGGGGCAGGACAGGACAGGACGGGTATGAGTATTATTGTCACCCTGCCTCGACCTGACCCGCACCGTTTTGACACATTTATATTATTAACATTTTAAGATATAAAGTATTTATAAAATAATTTATTACTCCCCCCGTTCCAAATCAATTTGCACATTTTCTATTTTGGGTTGTTCCAAATCAATCTGCACTATACTTAAAAAAAAGGAAATATCGATTTGCGTGTACACTCACAAAACTATATACGTATTTACACATATACCATTACTTTATTTTAAAAATATAATTTTTAAACCACGTGCACTCACATGGGTGCAAATTTATTAGGGACGGAGGGAGTAGTATTTATAGTATAAATAAAAACAAATCAATTTAATAAATATATTTTGAGCTAGTAATATAATATGAAAAATAATAATCGATATCAATATATTTAAAGGTAAAATTAATTCATAAACATATTATTAATATCATAAATTTATTTTTTCAATTCAGATCTTAGTTTTTTTTAAATATTTAAGAATATATTATATATTATTATTTAAAAAAAATCTCATTTAGAATGGATCGGTCCATCCCGTGATCCGTAATGAGCTGACTCTTACATAGAATGAGCTGAATCTGGATATTCTAATTACCAACCTAACCTGCCCATTTATTACTCCATTGAATATACAAAATAAAAATGCAGGCAAAATTTGTATGCTTGTATATTAGGAGTCAGGTCCCTTTTATAAATGGAGGTCCAAGTATTTATATATGAAGATTACATAACTAACATTTTAAGCTCTAATTTTAAAATAAATAGATAAAAAGAATTATTGTAGAGAATGGTGAAGAAGAAGAAAATTATAAGAATAGAGAAATGTAATCAGTTGATTAGGTGAAAAAAATACTATAACTATGGTATATTTATTTTTATTCGAAGAATTTCTAAACTATGTGTCACGTTATTTTTTTTATTCATTTTCGTTTTGTTAAAAATTTTTATTCGATCTTTACTATATTAGAATAAGAATGTCCAAGAAAAAATTCTTTAAATTGTATGCTTCTGTCTAATTTCAGTGTTCTTTGGCTATTCAATTTTAATGTTCCCTTTTAAAAATAAAACAAAATTCCCTACGCTATTTATTTGGATTATTTTAATCAATTTACATACTACTAAAACAATATTAATTGATGTGCATACTCAAAAAGTTATAAAAATATTTATTTTATGCACTGTTATTTTATTTTAAAAAGTATATTTTCAGATTATGTAAAATTTCAGGAGTGCAATTTTGGTTGGGAGGGAAGCATTTGGTAGCAGAATATTTTCATTCATTGCTACGATGATTTGATTTCCAGAAAGCAAGGTATCATGATACCTCAACATCTTAGTTGGAATGACAAAAATTGCACTAATTTATTTTAAAATTATTTCTTCAAATAACTCTTTTTCATATTTTAAACAGAAAATCATCCAATTAATATTGTTCTATAAAATGAAAATTTGAAATATAAAAGTAAGTAATTTCATTCTTAAACAATTTGGTAACCAAATAAATTTGTATTAATGATAGTCATTCCTAATATCAACTAAACAATACCATAACTACAACTATACTTATTATCATCCACTACTATTATTACCATTTCTTTATGAAATAGCAAGCACTCCCTTAGCCTCACTATCACAAAGTTATTATGTATTTCATTGCTTTTGAGCATATAAATTAATGTAAAAAATAAAAAAGTATAAGTGATGTCATGGAAAAAACGAAAAAATAGAATAGTGTAAAAAGTAATAATAATGAAAAATTGAATAGTAGCTCTAAATAAAAAAAAAAACAAACAAATGTGAAACATACAGTGAAACAGAAAAAATAGTAAAATGAAAAATATTTAGTGAAAAAAAAAAGAGTAATAATCATTAAGAATTGTATCTTGATAAAGAACACTGAAATTGGAGTGAGAGAATGGGAGTATTCTAGATTGTCATTTTAATTTTTCACATTTAAAAATCAGAATTTGTCAAGTAAAGGAAACTACATTTTAAATATATCAATTAGGTCACACTAGCATCTTTGAAAGTTATATTACCCTTCAAAATATTCGATAAGCTTTTGCAAAAATTTTACAATTTTTTTGGGAAAGAAATTCGAACATTTTTTCAATTACGCTATTTTGGGTAAGTTAAAAAATTATGGAACAAGAAATTGTGTATTCATTGAAATAATATATTTTTAAAGAGACTAGTGACAATAAGTTGGGCCTATAAATTATTGACAAGTCGGCCTGTTAATGGATCTGCCCAATATAATGCTGGGCCCAGGATATTCGGACATTCCTTTTTGGTAAATACACTAGCCAGATTAATACACTATCATTTTAAAAAATACACTAACCTTTGTTCGACAATTTTTTTGGCATTTTTTTGGCATTTTTTTGAACGTAGTGTAAAATTGAAAATTTATTCAAAAATTTTTTGCCAAAAATTTGTAAAATTTCAAAAAAAATGTCGAACATATTCAAGATAGTGTATTTCCCAAAATGGCTAGTGTCAATAACATGGGCCATAAGCCTGCTTTTAAATGGGCCGCTATAAACGTTGACCTAATTTATGGGCTTTTGATATATCCTCAACTATGGCCATAAAATTCTGAACTCTTGCAATCTTCCTTTTAAAAAATTAATTTACTCTATTTTTTTTTCCTATTTATCTAAAAGAATATGTAGAACACGAAAAGGTTGGCTACGTAGAGCAGAATAATTTTCTCCATTAAAATTCAATAAAGAATCATCAATGAAGGCAACTTTAATCTCAACCCCGACTTCTCCGAAATTACCAAATTGCCACCACACCCCTCTTCTCTCCCTCAAGCCCCCATCATTTCTCCAATTCTCAAAGCAAAATTCACCCAATCACAGAAAATTATCAGTGAAACCCAGGAAAATAAAGGCATCATCAATGGCTTCCACCGCAGCAAACGAAAACGCAAAGAGCACTAAACCATTTTCCGTGCTGTTTGTTTGCCTCGGAAACATTTGCCGAAGCCCAGCCGCCGAAGGGGTTTTCAGACACCTCGTGAAGGAGAAGGGTCTCGAATCCATGTTCTTCATCGATTCTGCTGGTACTATCAATTACCATGAGGTGAGAATGTTTTAGGCTGGTTCTACAGAATTGATTTGATAATAATTAGGGTTTTGTGGATGATGGTGATTTTACAAATGAAAGGGCAATCAAGCGGATCCAAGAATGAGGGCAGCTTCCAAGAAGCGTGGGATTGAGATAACTTCGATATCGAGGCCGATTAAGCCTTCTGATTTCAGGGACTTTGATCTAATTCTGGCCATGGATGAGCAGAACAGAGGTAGTGCATTAATTTTATGAGTTTAGTTGTATAGTTATTCAAAATGGTAGTGAAATGCACATTGTTTTCGTTGTGTGAAGAGGATATACTGGGTGCATTTGAGAGGTGGAGGCACAGAGAAGCAATTCCAGCCGATGCCCACAAGAAGGTTAGAGTAGAGAGCCATCTTTTTTTATGTTATTGATTCAAATGTGTAACAAGAAGAAAGCTGTGCTGTGATGTGGTGTGAGTGTAGGTTCGTTTAATGTGTGGTTACTGCAAGAGGCACGATGAGACACAAGTTCCTGATCCCTACTACGGTGGTGCAAAAGGTTTTGAGAAGGTAATTATACTAATTTGCACATATTTTTTATTTGTACGTGTCACATAAATTTAGACAAAAATAGAAATATTAATTTACATTCATACTCATAAAACTATACATATATTTATCAATGTTCTAAAAATCGTCAGTCGGTCGGACCACTAGGGTCTAGCGACTTTAGTGACTAGTCGGGGACTAATCGAAACACTAAAATGGTAACTATAATTAATTACTTAATAAACCAATAATACATTATAGATAAAATAAAAAAATTATATTACTACCTTTCAATATTAAAATTAGAAGTGATAACAATCATAAAACTCAAAATTTAATAAAGTGATAATTTAAAAATCAAAAAGAAATTTTGTTTTAATTTTATTTTATTATAATTATTTAGGATTTGACAAAAAAAAAAAATTTAAAAGGGAGAAACATGCCTAATCGGGAAAGACTTAATTGACATTTAATTGATTTAGTCGCTCGCTGTCTAATGGGCTCTAGGCGGCGACTACTACTACCCCTAATCGTTTTCTTTAGCGACTTGGTGTAAATCGGATCGGTCAAGGGCCGACTAGCGACTAGTCGCCAACTAATCGACCAAATCGACCGGCTTTTAGAAAAGTGATATTTATTCATATACCACTATTTTATATGCTCATTTCGTCCTAAAACTACTTTCACACTTGCCTTATTTGGACGTTTAGCTCTACTTTCACACACTTAAAAAGAAAACTTGTTAAGCTCACAAAAGTCAACAAAACATATTTTTTCTTATTTTATTATTCCCTCCGTCCATGAAAATTAGTCCACGTTGCCTTAAATAGCCGTCCACAATAAATAGTCTACCTACCCAAAATGGAAAATTTTCAATCATTATTTTTATTTTTTTATACACATATACTCACTTTTACACATCACATCAAATATTTTATTAATAATTAACACTTATTTATACTAATACACTCACTTTTACACATCAACATCAACTTTTTCTTAATAACCGTGCACAATTAAGGTAAACTAAATATCATGGATGGAGGTAGTATTTAACTTTACACTCATATACTCATTTTTTCTTGGCTCACGTGCTCGGGACAATTATGAAAATAGTCTTGGGATGGAGGGAGTATATATATATATATATATAAAATTATATACATATTTACCTATATGCTATACTTTTATATAAAATATACTTTTCAAAAAGTGCAAATTCTTATATTATGGAAGTAGTTGGGAGTTGTATTAGTGTAGTTTGTTAAATGGAGGATGTTGGGATAAATATTGTGGCAGGTGTTGGATATACTGGAGGATGGTTGTGAATCACTGTTGGAAAGTATCATCTCCAAGAAGCTCTGATATCCTTCTTTGCTCTTCATTCTATGATTATACAATACAATACAATACAGGATGCTCCTGCAAACCTGTATAGTTTTTGGTCGACCAAATCTAATGATTTTCTGTTTTGGTTATTTCAAAGTTAAATGGCAAGGAAATGATGGGCCAATATCCAAGGCTATTTTTGAAATTTGGGAATGTTATTTGTGAAATTTAAGAATGTCTATTCATTAAGAGCCTCTTTGTCCGTTTATTACATATGAAAAGGAGTGACATGCCTTCTTTCTTTTTAATGTGTTTGTTTTTATTGATTATGATTTTCATTAGGTGCCAACAATAAAATTATCTCCAATTATAAAACTCAAATTTTAACTCAATGGGAATTTTTTCACTTTAATAAAATTTATTTTTTATTTTATTATTATATATGTATAATTAATTTTATAATTTGTTATTCATATTTAAATCTTTAAAAATTAAATTAATAAATATATATATTTAATAAGAAAAATTAAAGAACAACAAATCAATGATTTAAATCACAAAGTTTAATAACATAATACACCACATAATATAATAAATATTTAAATCATACAAATAAAATGATAAAAAAAAAGAAAAAAAAAATTTGCGTTAAGAACAGTGCGTGGCAAATATATAATCATACAAATAAAATGATAAAAAAGGGAAAAAAAAAGTTTGCTTTAATCACAAATTTACCACGCACTGTTCATGAATTGTATTTTAAGTCCAACTTTGCGTCACCGTGTGATGTCATATTTACGGCAATTTGCGGTTTGCCTCAGCATTTGAGTAGCCGTTGGGACTGCTCTAATTAAAAAGCAATTTCACAATATTATTTTTCACTTTTGAGAGATATGGAATATCATCCCACGTGTGGTATTTATAATGCCACTGAATATTTCCCACTATCCCCCTTTACAACCTTAACAAATGGACTTCCATATTATTTTTCTCAAACGAACAAACTATAATATTACATTATAAGTCAAAATTTTCACATGATTTTATATCGTTGCAAATTTAATTTACCATAATAAATGACTTTAAGAGTGCATTAATTTTTCCCCCTGTCCATTGTCCATTTTTTTAAAAAAAGATAACTTTTTTCAATCACATTTCATATGCCAATAAATAAATAAGTTTTTGAAATTATTAGTTTTTATTTTTTCAAAATTCTCTGTTACTTTGAATAAAAATCAATATGTAATTCCCCATGTGTTAATTGACAAAATACACTTTTAAGAAAGATTATTCTTGTATGCTCAAGTGCATGCATTTGAATTTTGCAAAGGTGTTAAAAAATAATCAGTAATATTTTAAGAGATAATTAATATTAATTTTAGGAATAATCAATAATATTTTAATTGTAAAAAAAGAAATACTCACACACAATTCGACTCAGTATTGTATTTTGTATCTCAAGAAGTAATTAATAATATTTTATTGCAAAAAAAAAAAAATTATACTCCCTCCGTCGCATTATATGTTGCTCATTGTGCCATTTTCATTCGTCTCACTATATGTTTCTCATTTGGTTTTTATCTTTTTTTTGGAAATTACTATTAACTTTTTTTTATTACTATTTCATTACTTTATACAACATTCTTATTATTTTTTCATTTTTTATCACATCGCTTATACTTTTACACTTTACCTTAATTCGTATGCCCTAAAACAACGAGCAATTTTACCGGGAGAGAGGGAATATAATTTGATGTGTTACTTCATATTTTGAAGAAATTAAAATCTTGATCAAAATTAAACTTAAAATTAAAGTACATAGTATAGACTCAAAATTTTGTGTTAAAAAAATAGTTATAGTGGGAATAGTAAGTAATTTAAAGTGCACAGCATGGAGTATTTTTTTTCATCTTTTATTTTTCACTATACTTTTAATCTGTTTCAAATCCTGTAGATCAAATTAATTATTTTTTTAAAATTATATGAGACGTCTCCTCATAATATTAAAAAAAAAATTATAATAAAATATGATGATATTTTAAAAAAATTAATTTTACAAAAATATTATCACTCTTTAATCATAATTTTTTAGTAAAATATAATAATATTTTTTTAAAAAGTTATAATTACAAAAATATCATCAATTTTTATTAAATTTTATCACTTTTAAGAAGTAATAATTTTTTATTTTAATTAATAAAAGATATATATTATATTGATCTCGTCTCATAAAACAATCCTACACAAGATATTTTTATATAATTTTTACACAAAATTTTAATTAATTGAAAATATTTTTTATAAGTATCATTAAATTTTGATTTGATAAATAAAAAAAACTAAAAACAAGGTCTTTTTTATAGGTTTCATTAAATTTTGGTTTGATAATTGAAATGGATTTACTGTTCATTAAAATTTCTGAAACTTGTTTAGCAATCATGAGATATTCACCTTTACAGTATCTTAAACTATTCATATATTATTAAATTAATAATAATAAAAATTAGTAAAGATTCAATAATTTAACTTGATGTGTAAAATAAGATAAATATAAATTTTATCCACCACGCTTCTCACACTAAAATTTACTCCCTCCGTCCCATAATTGTTTTCACACTTTCCTTTTCCGTTCCACAATTATTTTCACACCCTATAAATGGAAACTATTACTTTAACTTTATCTTCACAATCCAACTAATCTCATTATTTTAATAATATAACTTTACACAATACTTTACTTTTCTTAAAAATTGTGTCATCCCAAAAGTGAAAATACCTCTGGAACGGAGGAAGTATGAAATATGCCGTGAATCACACTGGAGAAATCTAGTTTACTCAAAAAAAAAAAAAAAAAGTACAATAAACACCATAAAAGACAATAAATGTCACTTTCTTGTGATTAATGAAATGAAAATATGCATAAACTCATATCCACTTTAAAATCCAAAAATTATTAGCAGTCAAAATGCAGATTTTTTTTAAGAACAAGAACTGATTTCAAAACCACATGTTTATAGGGTTTGAGCAAATCCCATTTGCTGAATGGAAGACACCTTCTCATTCCTTCTTCCCGATCCCATGAGACATGTTATATATCCCTCTCCCCTGGAAAAAGAACCATGAGTATCAAACTTATTATGTCAAGAACTATATAAAGGATTAGGTGTAGTACTCACGATCAGACAGAGAGATGAGCCAGCCAAAGCCAAAGGAATGGCAACCGAGGTGATTTTATCATACCGTCCTTTCAAGTATGTGTGCTTGTGAACATTCTGGTAAAACTTCTGATGTTCGATGAGCTTTTCTCTTGGCCTAAAGGGTGCTTTGGGAGTAGAAATCCTGCATATTTTTATTCAATTTATGTTGACAAATGTTCAAGCTCGTAAGAAGCAAGAAAGCTGTAGAGGATATCTAGTACAAACTAGTCATGTTAGTTATACTACAGATGAAACAAAAGGTCCACATATCACTGCAAAATTGGTATCCTACGAAATGTAAGTACTTGCAATATCTACACGAAGAAACATTCAGAACCTATCTGGAAGGTGATTTTCATGTAAACATGATATTGGTAGTGCAAGCTACCCTCCAATAGCAAAAAAAGCTTAGTCCTAAAATTTCTAACATCTCCAACTCTCCATGTTAATACCAAGAAGCTCACTTTCCCTACCCTAAATACAAGCTCCAAATCGTGGGAATCAAACACCTTCGTGTATAGTTTCTAACATCCAACGACGACAATCTGATTACTAGGGTGCAGGGTAACATGACTCTATCAAAGGTAGCAACTAGAGATTCACTCCAGCCAATCCCATATTCAGGATTATTATTGTATGCTGATGATCCTCTTATCATGACCATATTATATGTCATAAAGAGGGTAGAGCACTAGGCATAAAGAACTCAAAGGAAACATCCTTTTTTATGCAATAGCAGAATATAAATTCTTATACGATCAACAAGAGATTTTGAATCCAATCACCCCACCACAAGAACCGTAAGCTGAAATACAGTTAATCAATGCCATTGAACCCTTGATAAAACAGAAATACACAGGTTTACAATGACTGAAAACTATTAACAAATATATACGATTAAATTCATTTTGATCACAAATAATTCTGGGGGTGGGGGGATTTATAAGATACAATCGAGTCAACACAAGCCCATTCCCAAAAACAAAAACAAAAAAGAAAGAAAAAAATAGTATTGAATTACAGCCGGAATCATCATCCAATACGCGGAAAGAATAATAAAACCGTAAACCCCGTTTAATCTGATAGAACAACTTATCCCACCAACACATACATATACACACGCACAAGGCAAACAGTCATACGATTGCTCAAACAAAAAAGAAGGAAGAAAGAATTAGATCTACAAACCCTCGATTGAGAAATTCACAGCGTGAAAAATCATAAAAATATGAGAGAACAACTTGCCTGAGTGCGAACTTGGAAAAATTCGGACAAGGATCTGCGAGGTATCTGATGGGTCCGGCTAAATGCACGAGAATTCACTGTTCAGGCATTGTACCTCTTCTATAAAAGCACAGCCACGCCGCCTCGCCGTCGCAATAATCATCCTGCTGAAACTTCTGTCCAGCCCCAAGCACCGCTACCACTTCCCATTCCTTGTCTACTGCGCTGCCGCTCCTTTGTTCCTGCGTCAGGCCCTGTATTCGGTCAAATTACCCGGAATTTACTGCTGAATTCGGAATAGACCAGTCGAAAGTCATCGAAACTCAGGCTCCATTTGAAAATAATAGATTTTAAAAACAAATTATGTTGTAAAGAAATAAAAAAAAAAGAAAATTTTTAAAACAAAGATAGAGACATAAATGATTTTTTTTTTTTTGGGGAAACACAAGGAAGTCCACTTTTAAAAACTAAATTAAAGGCGGGATCAATTTACTTTTAAGATTACAGAGAAGACCAAATTAGACTTCTTAATCAATAACGTGTCTTTCGGTAATAACTCTGACAACATCTAATGTGCCTATGTACCTATTCAGTTCAAAAGTACTTTTTAGGTTGCGGCGTTTCAGAGTCATGCCCTCATCCTCCGGACACATATATCATTTCATATTGGGTTAAAAAAAATCCAAATTTTATGTTCCAGCTGGTCCTTGCTTAAATTATGGCCTCTTCTTAGTTTATTTTATGTCGTTGTTTCCGATTAGGTCAAGGAGTGGTCTCATCGCAGCGGAGCCCGTTTTTCGGTTCAAAATTGGCCGGAACAGGGTACTGGTGAGTACTACGCGTTGCTGGTAAGCCATGACACTGCGATTTCGTGGGCGGGGGTTGTCAAGTTTCGACGGTGGTCTCACTTTCTTCGATGGCAACACCACTTTTCGGATCAGCTCTTTAGGATTGTAAGAAGTTATTAGATGAAAATGATGCCACCTGAAGCTAACTAGATTTTCAGCGAATGCATAAATATCATATAATTTTGCCAAAAATGTGATCCATGGACTTTGCTATAACAATTTAGATATTGAGTTGCTGTAGTATTTAGTTGTTTTTTTATATGGTTTTGTTTCTTTCTGAAGTGAGTGCCATCAATTAATTAATTTGTATATGGAGATTGTTGAAGTTTACACTACAGGACGGTGACGGTCGGCACTCCAGGGATGAAGTTTATGGTGGCGCTTGATACAAGGAGTGATTTGTTTTAGGTAGGTCCATTCCTGACTTATATCTGCAGGTGTGACGAGAACTGAACCTTTAACTTTCTTACCAACTAAAAATGATGGCTGATTAAGATAGTAGGCGTTCAATACGTTCTCTTCAATGCAACTAGTTTCTATTATTTATCATGTTTATGGTTTAATAAACCTATATTTGTTGCTAATTAATTATAGGCACTAGTATTAATAACCCTATTTTTCCATTTACAGTGGTCGATTGGAGAACCAACTACTCAGTTTGGGAACAAGAAAAATGGAGCTCCTTGGTTTTGCAGTTTGATCCAATTATCCAAATACATGAATTCTGGAGTACAAGCATACCTTTCTGCTCGAAAACTTGAAGTCGATTTCTGCTGCGTTGATGTTCTTAAGATGCAGGTTGACAAGAGAGTTTGAAAAGTTTAAGCAAGAATTCTACAGGTTTCAATTCGCACTGTTGAGACAATATTCCAATATAGGAGAGAGCATCCTACCACCTACTTAAGTTCTCATTACTCATGACAACCCAGCTTTTGTTTATCTTGTTGATAAATTAGGATTTAGGTGTTATTTTTCTTTGTTTAGATGTTGTCATTGCTAACATGATACTAACATTCATTGCTATAAATAAGTTTTTTTCACGATTACGATGTTGATGTTGAGAAGGAATGTAAGTTTTGAGTCATCGTGATGTTGATTGTTGAAATTTAGTTACTATATTTTTTATTTTTGTTTTTATAGATTAGTGTATTATACTATTAATGTATTTGAGATTGTTATTTATACTATAGTTAATGAGATGATCAATTATACTATTGATAATTAATTATACTATAGTGTTTTGGAAAATATTATTATATTTTCAATTATACTATAGTGTTTTCGATTATACTATAATCTGCTCGTTTATACCATATTGTAGCATTTAAATTTGAATTCGGGGTATTGTGCTCTACTATTACAAAGTTTGTGTCATTAATGGAGAGATCTCCGAGGAAAAATAGAGAGATAAATAATTAAATAAGATGTGTTCATCATTTTAACTCATAAATGTCCATTGGTTGCTCGGAGATTTCGTGGTGCTTTTTGTTTCTTGTATGAGACAGATTTATAAAAATATTTACGTTGTAATTCTTTGAATATGTTCCTTTTAATTTGGGCATAAAATGGACAAATTCGTTGGGGATATCATCTGCAACAGAAATAATTCAATATAAACTTTGATTATGCTTTGTGCATAAGTTACAGAATCTTTTGCACCAAGCTACAAAAACTTGACAATTACACATTCATCATGAAATGAAATACTTGTACTCATGATATATTATAAAGACCATAGTATAATGAACTAATGATTCTAAAAAATTAATTGATGCACTTTTATCAGCATAAAGTTAAATCAAAATCCATCACAAATGCTCCCAAAAGATCTTTCGAAAAGAAATCAACACAAAAAAGAAGACAATCAAACTCAATCATTAAGAAATATTAAAAAAAAAATGACCAAATCAAATAAACTATCCATTTGATAAAAAAACACCATAACAACAAACATAGTATAATGAACTAATGCATTTTATCACGATAGTATAATACACTTCAATAGGAAAATTAAGCAAACGAAAAATAAAACATCCAAGCATGAAAAACCTACCGTTTACAATGAGCAAATAAAACAAAACACGGGCTAGACCCGACAAAATAAATACACGAGACGTACCTCAGTAAAGGAAATTTCACAAAAGTAGAAAATTACAAACGGGCTAGACCCGTAACAACTACACAGGGCATACCCTGGGAGAAGAAGCAACCTACCAAGGTAGAAAAATAAAAACAACATGAAGCATAAACAACATACATAGAAAATGTAGCAAAACGGTCAAACACTTGAGTGCTGCAAAGTTGACCGAACAAGTTGGATCCGTAGTCAGCTAGGACATTACCCAAGGATCCGTAGCAGGAGGCATCCCCTGATCAACAATAAGTTTCTCAAAAGCCTTTTTGATATAATCTTTTAGGGATCCATTAGGCAATGCGATTTCTGAAAATATTGAAAGTATTTCTGGTTCAAAAGTGGGACTGTTAACAAACTCATTAAGGTCTTCGCCATCAATTCGAAGAATCACCACAAGATCTCGTTTCAAGCCAGCAACCATGCCCAGAAGAAAATCTGATAGAACCTCTTTAAATTCAGTCTTGCCTACGGTATCTTGTTTACCATGAGCAAACTATTAAGAACCTGGATCATATCAAAAGAAAATCTTTATTAACTCATAAAAAAATATAAAAGTCGAGGACTTCCCATATTAAGTATTGCAAAGTAGAACAAAATATCCATGAAAATTCACACCTAGCATTTGACCTCCTTTTGTGACAATGACTCACATTCTTGAGTTCCCACAGCTATCACACCGACTTACATGGTAGATATTGATAGGCAGTTTGCAATACATTGATGCTTAAATATGTCACTATTGAAAGGGGGTGTGGGGAGAGATGGTAAGAAGGTATTGGAACATCAACTTGGACGAGATGCTGGAGGCAGGAGTTCATTTTTTGCCACGGTAACCATGAATAGAGGAGTGTAGCACAAAATAAAATCAACGTTACATACAAATGAGAAACCGCTTCAAAGGACATTGATAGAGGAGTGTCATGTTTACCATGCCAATAATCCACATTGGTTCCACAAGGGCCTCTGTTACCTCTTCTGTACGTTATTTCTATTTACATCCTCGAACCTATCTTTCCTTTCTCCTTCAAAGTAAAGCAAGCGAGGAAAAAGGTTGAAATGGTCCACATAAAGCCTTTAGTTTTGGCCCAAAAAGTCTTCACCAATAGACTCGTTAGGCCATTCTAGTCCCCCACCCCCTCAATCTTTAAAAATAAAAGCATCTAGATTCTGATTCATTATCATGATAAGAAAACCTATGCAGAAGTCAAGAGAGTTACTTGACATCTATATCCACAAAGACTGACACTTCATCAAGAACAAGGTATTTAGGTGTTTCTCGAGCAAGCTACATTAACCTCATAAATGTTGTGATAGTTCCTCTTCCCCGTCATATAATACCAAGTTAAATAATTATAGACAAGCCATGTACAATAATTAATTTACTAAATAACATAGAACTCTGATTTTTGAAGCTCATTTACTCACATGACGTCACACCATAAGGATGGATATAGGGACATATATATGCAACCTGATCTTAGTTAATTAGATTGTTGCAACTGATTTAGAAAGGTAAAGAACCAATCACTTATATACTACATCCAGATTCCAGTGTAGCACTTCGATTCCAATAGTGAAGGCTCCCGAAAATAAAGATTCAAATTCTACTCAAGATCTCATGGTACTATGCTATAAAATTTAGACATTCTCTTCAAAATGGTTGTCAAGTCACTACAAGAAAATGCATTTTTCGTAACGAACAAGATGGTTACAAAAAGTCGCCTTTTGGTTACAAAAATCTTTTGTAACGAAAACTTCGTTACAAAAGTTGGTCATTTAAAGTCCGTCGCAAAAAGTATTTGTAACAGAAAAAACTTCAATTTCGTTACTAATACAACTGTAACAAAATATTTTTTGTTACAAAAACTTTAGTAGCAATGAATACAATTTTGTTACAAAAAATAAATTTCGTAACGAATAAATTACTATATGAATTCATATATTTGGTGTTTAAAAGTTTGATTCACCACTAAATTTTCATTATATTTACCCTCTTATTTCATTCAAAAATAAAAATAGTTATAATTTCATAACAAAAGTAATAAATGCAAATGACTATGAGAGAAACTTTAAAATTAATGCAATAATTTTATTTCAAAATAAATAACAATTTCTAAATACATTTAGGTCAACAATATCAATATACTTATAAAAAAAACTATCAATGTATTCAAACACTTCATTGTACATAATAACATGCAAAAAAAAAAAAAAAAAACTATATAAATCAGATTTGAGTTAAACTTGAAATCTTGATCAGTCTTCATGTCAACGATCATATTGAAACTTCGTCATCCTACATACAAAATATAAACAATATTAAAATACCATAATATTAAGAATTTATAATGCATAAGAAATATGATAGCAATAACCAGATAATAATTTTTTGATGCACAATAATGAAATATCATAACGAAGAATATTATACCAATTAAGAGATAATAATTAGAGCAATAAAAAAAATTTGAATTTTTTAATGTGCAATAAGAAATTGCAGCCCAAAAAATTATCAAGGCACAAAGAACCGAAAAAAGAAGTGAAGCAGTAATTATATCACTAAATATTACTCGAACCAAAATTTAGTCACCAAAATTAGTGAAGACGCAAGATATACTAGTTAATAAGACCTATAAAAAAAATAACAAAAAACACAGTAAAAGATAGCAAGAATAAACATCAAACTTCTTGTACTTAAAGCAATACCTTGCAAATCTAAAATCAGAAATCTTTATATTGATTTTACCCATCATATGCTCTGTAAAAGCCAGTCACAAGTAACAATTTTTTCCATCATTCATATTCATTTACCAACAAACATACTGAGCAAATAAATTGATAAGCATAATAATGTTTCTCCTGTAGATCTCATTGCATTAAATAAAAAAAAAAAAGGAACATTTTTAGCTTCTTGCAAAAAAAAGAAGATAAAAAAGAACATTATCCTCGTGCAAGTTTTTCAAGGGAATTAAAAGAAGTAGATACCTTCCACAAGAAATAATTAGCGACTAGCTCAATACACGTTGTGCCCATGCTTCCGTACTTTCTTAGTATAGTAAAGTAAAGCTAGAACTAAAGAATAATACAAAAAAATATAATATTTTAGTTAATGCAAGTGGGAGACAATGATCATGACTAGGAAAGCAGCATAAATTCCTATCAAAATAGTAATCTTCTCCACTTACAACAAAAATAACTACCAAATGATTATGGCTTGCAACATAAATTTAAGTAATACCATTTTGATTTACTCTTTTGAATACATAAATTTTGCATCATCTGAGTTCTGCAGAAGACTTCATACTAAAATTGAGTTTTAGGATTTATCAAGATAGATTAAAATAGAAATAAGAGGCAATATGATGACAGAAGTTGTATTACTTGCTAAAACTATTGTTAGGTTTGTTAATGACAATGAAGTTTGATTCAAATTAAACATGATTCTCATCCCAATATAACGTTAATTAATTTCAATGTAAAGTATGATACATTAGAAAAGAGTTCAGGCTTCAAAACATCCAGAAAGAATGATTTAATGAATCTCTGGTACATTAGATATAATCATCTCAAATTTTATATAGAATGAATTAAATATTCATGTGAATATAACTGATGGGAAATTTCTAATACCAACAAATTCAAACATAGGAGATGATAGTCAATACCTTGTATCTTATCCTTATCACAATTAGCAATCAACAACAACAAATACATTTATAAACAAGATGAAGTATTGTTACTTATGAACCATGGGCATAATTTTTTTTCATATTATTAACCTATATTACAGGGACTAATACACGATCTAAAAGTCAAGAACTCCCTAAAAACACATAATGATTTATCAATTATGATATGACCATGAAAATAAATATAAAATAAGCAAACTATCAAATTAAGACAATGAACCTGCAAGTAAATGATCTACAAACTATATCCTTCTCAAGCATAGCCCACTTACACTTGTAAACCAAAGAATTAGTAATTTAATTAAGAATGAAGAAAGAAGTCTTAACTGAGGTCTCAATAAGTCATAATTTCCGGTCAAAATAAGTGATCAATCATAAAAATCCATGAAGACCACATCCCAGAACAAGGAGTTATTTTCTCGCCTCTCATCAACTAATTATCAAAACCTAAAAAACAGAGAATCAATTTTAGGAAATCAAATTAAACCACAATGACCACATAATCGAAACTCAACCATATTTTAATTTAATCATACATCTTTATCTCCCCTAATATATCCATAAAATTAATAAATAAATAACAAATAAAAAAAATAGAATTCAGGGAAAAAATAAAATCGTATTGGATCGCAACTAATTACTGAATTCCTCTTTCAATACCTTCAATTTCTACACCTTGTGGAGCGGTTCTCAAACAGAAGCATTGCCAAAGGAATGCTGATCGACAGAAAGTCTTCAGGTCCTCAGTAATGATGATGACAACATAGGATAGAAAAGCGGCAGCGAAGGGATACTGGGCACAGATACGAACGGAAAGAGTTGTGGATAGTGAAACACGGGTTGTGTATGTTGGCTACGATGGGCCACGGTGAAGAAGAGGCATGGTGGCTCGCCAAGAGTTTGATGGCCAAGAAGCAGCGGGAAGAGGGATTAGGTTTTTGTTCATTTATGAGATGAAATTTTTGGCATTTTTAAGAGTTGGTATATATTAATTTGAAGAAGTCTAAATATAAATTCGATACTTTTAAGTTTTAAATTTATGTTTGTTGGTCTGGCGAACTAATACAATTAGCATCTGGATAATCACCAAGGTTTGGCAGGTCGCCAGGGCTCACCCAGATCCGCGGAAGTGTGGAGCTCGCCCCTATCCCCACGAAGACCTCGCCGAGGTCCATCATCGCACGACACTCGTAAGCCACGCAAGGCACTGGAGCTCACCTCCGAGCTCGCCGAACCACTGGAGCCCGCCTCTTAGTCAATAGGACCCCGATGGTTGCACTCTTTTTCCCTCCGTCCGGTTTATCCACAAGGGTGGTTTACAATGAGGTTTTTAATGAGGCCCATCTAGTCTAAGGCATTGTAGTAGGATGAGGCACGATGTAGGGAGCAATGTAAGAGATCAGGACGAAGGTTACAGACCTTCGTCAACACCGAAAGCCAAATAGGCTCGTAAGGTGCCGTCTCACACTCGCACACCTATAAATAAGACCTCTCTTGTACTATTCACATAATTCTAATATATTTCCTACACTCTACTTTCTCTCTCTAAACTCTCTCTCTACATTATCTCCTCCAAGAACACAAAATCATAAGATTATTGTTTGGTAGAATTAATCCGACGTAACAAGCCACATAAACGAACAAGATTAGTAAATTCTATCAACAATTTGGCGCTAGAGGAAAGGCCACGCAAATCTGAAAATTTAAAATAAAAAAATTTCAAGAACAAAAAGTTAGGGTTTGTTTGAAGATTTGAAGATTTGAAGGTGTTCTTGATAAAGCTCAAGAACACTTGAAGATACACATACACATATTCATTCCTTCGAACAAAAACCCAGATTTCCGAGTAAAAATCCAGATTTTTGGATTTACAAATTCTGCCTAGAAAAAGTTTTCAAACGCACGCGTGTACACGAATAAACCGGACCCAGGATAATTTGTCACACGCGAGGCTAGATGAAAACTTGCACAGCTCCACCCAAGCTGGATGACCACCATCCTGGCGACCTCCCTCCACCTCGGCGACCTGCAGCGAGTTACCCCCTCCGAAATCCAAAAATGGCTAACACTCGAGCCGCCAAAGGACAGACCTCCGCAGCTGCCGGAAGGTCCAAAGGAGGTGACCAAAACCAGGCCGAGGTGGAGACCTCACGCCAGGTGGTGGAGACCTCACAACCACCTCCCCAGAAGAGCCCCGCAGCCCCGCAACCTCCGCGAGTTGTGGTGACCCAGGAAGACTTGGCCCCCTCCCTGAGGGACCTGGCCAACAACCCCGACGAGCTCCAACGCACCATCGCGACCTTACAAAGGTTGCAGTAGAGGCAGCAGGACGAGCTCGCCCTGGTGCCTAGGCGAGCTCCAGCTGCCGAAGCCCGGGAGCAAACCAGGCCCACTCAGGGCACCCAAACTCGGGGGGAGTACATCGCTCTCCCCACTGAGCAAGAGGCGAGCTCGACCCAAGCTTGCCAGCGTCGAGAACGGACCGGTAAGGCCAAGATGGTAGAGGAGGAACCCGCCCCGTACACTGGGCGAGCTTCGGCCTACACCGAGGTCTCTGCCATGCATCAATCACAAATGAGAGAAGTCCTCCAAGGCCGTCTGGGCCCGAGATATGGGGAGAACGAGCGGACGACGGCCCCAGCTACCTCCCACGGAGACTTGGACCAGCAGCCGCGCAGGTCTGCCCATGAACGATTGAGAAGGCCCGCCACCGACAGGTTGGGCCCCCATGGCGGACGCCAATTCTAGCTCGTCACTGAGAGGTCACCCCAGAGTGAGGCACCTTGAGGACGTGCGTCCATGAGACGCACAACCTTTGAGCAACCTCCGCCGGAGGTGACCCGTGATGATGAGCTGACCTCACTGAAAAAGGCCATCGAAATGCTGCAAGCCCAAGTAGCAGCCAAGTCGGGCGGACCTGACGCCACCACTCTCCCCGCATCTCCATTGGCACCTGCCATCCTTCGCGCACCGGTCCAAAAGAAAATCCAATTCCCGGTGATGTCTGCGTACGAGGGCGAATCCGACCCGAAAGTCCACTTGGCCAAGTACGCAGACTTTATGATTTCGGTTGGCACCACGGACTCTACTCAATGCCGGAACTTCTCGCTGACCTTAGGGGACCGAGCTCACCTCTGGTTCTCTTTACTCCCCCCGGGGTCAATCTGCTCATTTGGCCAACTTTTGCGGGAGTCTTGGCCCACTTCTCTGGGTTCGGATCCTACCTTACCCAGAAATATGGACTCACCAACATCCACCAAGGCGAGAGCGAGACCGACCAGCAGTACCTGGAGAGGTTCGACAAAATCCTGCTGGAAGGCGAGCCGGCGAGCGAGGACACCAAGGTTATCGCAGCGATGGCCGAACTCAGAAAGGGCACCGACCTCTGGTAGGAGATGCACCTCGCATGTCCCAACACTTACACTGAATTCCGCCATAAGGCGGGGGTGTTCGTGGCTATGCAGGAGGCGCTACTGAAAGAAGTTGGTGCCCAAGAGGAGAGGAAGCCCTACGGGAAGAAGTCCGGGGGCGCATACAAAGCCCCCCAGAACTTGAAGGCCTTCGGCGAGGGGGACGAGCTCAAGGAGAAGCTCAACCAGGTCCTCACTATCTCCGTCGACCGCTTCTTTACAGCTGTTAAAGACAAGGCCCTGCTGGAGGAGCCGAGGCGGTTCCGCCAGGACCGCATGAAGCTCAACCCCAACAAGTACTGTGCCTACCATCAGGCTATCGGCCACTTCACCAGCGAATACCGAGACCTCCTCAAATAACTATGGAAATTTTACGAGGATGGGAAGCTGGCCGAGTTCGTGAAGAAGGCCCCAGCTAAGAGGCCAAGGTTCGAGAGGAGGGCCACCTCCGATGATGAGGATGAGGAAACGGTCCAACCTGGTCCCCAGAACAGACGGATGGCACCTCCCCAACCTCAGTAAAACATGGAGCCCACCTGGGAACTCTTGGTTCTCGAGGAGGAGATCGGAGCTGCCGGAGGTCTCCAGGACGGGGGATCCTCCATATCCAAGAGAAAAAGGAAGGCTGAAATCTGGGCCATAAACCAGGTCCAGGAAGGCAGCTCCGGCCCCAGGTCCGTCTCACAACTTACTGATGAGCTGACATTTTTCTCGACGGACCTGGAAGGGGTACTGATGCCCCACAATGACTCGTTCGTGATAACCGCCAACATCATGAATGTCCGAGTTCACAGACTACTTGTGGACACCGGCGCATTCACCAACATTCTCTTCAAATCCACCTTAGACGCCTTAGGTGATTTTGAGTCGTATCTGGAACCTAGCAATCCCAGGATAGTGGGGTTCGGAGAAGCAGTAACCGTCCCCCTAGGTAGTATTAGGTTGAGCGTCCAGCTTGTATCGGTTGAGGACCCCGAAAGGAGACTGACTAGGCTCATAGATTTCCTAGTTGTCGACCAGCAGTCCTCCTACAACGGGTTTCTTGGCCGCCCGTTTATTAATGAATTCAGTAGCATGTTCGACTTACTACTACTATTTGAAATTCCCAACCCCAAAAGGTGCCGGAACTATAAAAGGTGACCAAAAAAAGGCCAGAGAGTGTTTACTCCAAATAAAAGATGTCCAGGTCAAAAAAGCGGTGACGCGGGTCCAAGTCCTGGAAGAGGACGTGCATATTCCAGCAGACGAGCCAAACATCCTAGACGACATCTCGGTCGAAACTGAGATGATTGAGGTAGGCGATCTGTCGGAAATGGAGGAAGACACACATCCGACACCAATAGAGGATTTGGAAGAAACCCAAGTGTTGGGACCTGCGTAAGGGTCGGGACCTGCGCAGGAACAACAACCCGCTCCCATGGAGGTGGTTGATGAAGACCAAGATGGGGGACCTGCGGGAGGTCAAGAACCAACACCAATGGACGTTGACCTAACTCCCCAAGTCACCGCACCATCCCAAGTTGACAAAACACCGGAGGTACTAACAGTTGATGAACCCGCCCGAGCTGAATGCCAACCCGATGACCTCGAACCGCGCATAGGTCACGAACCCGCGCAGATGTCACAAGAGGAATGAGACGAGTTCATCAGAGACCTGAGATGGAAAAGTCAAAAGAGAAAAGCCACCCCCATGGAGGAACTGATGGCACTCCGGGTGGACCCGGAAAGGGACTTAGAACTTTTCATCTGTTCTGAGTTACCTGAACCGTACCGGTCGAGGATGGAGCTGTTGTTGATGGCCAACCTAGACGTATTTGCCTGGTCCCATGAGGATATGACGGGAATCCCGCTGGAGCACGCTTGTCACAGACTTAATATAGACCCAACGAGAAGACCCGTGCATCAAAAGCGAAGGAAGTACGGACCAGACAAATACACAACTCTAACTGTAGAGGTGGAGAAGTTGTTAGACAACAAACTCATCAAAGAAGCTTTGTGTCCGCAGTGGGTTGCGAACCCCGTCCTGGTGAAGAAACACAACGGGACATGGAGGCTCTGCATCGACTTTACGGACCTGAACAAAGCATGCCCAAAGGATAACTTCCCACTACCTCACATTGATCAACTGGTAGATAGCACTGCTGGCCATGAGATGATGACATTCATGGATGCTTTCGCGGGCTATCACCAGATAGCTTTGCACCCAGACGACCAGGAACATACGTCGTTCTACACCAACAAGAACATGTACTGCTGGGAAAGGATGCCGTTTGGACTCATCAACGCCGGAGCCACCTACCAAAGGTTGGTGAATAAAATGTTCGACCAACACATTGGCGAATCCATGAAGGTGTACGTAGATGACATAGTTGTCAAGAGTCTGAGAAAGGAGGACCACCTGGACCACCTAAAACACACCTTCGACATACTGCGCCACTACAACATGAAGTTAAACCCCAAAAAGACCAGCTTCGGCGTGCACTCCGGAAAGTTCCTGGGGCACCTAGTTAGCCAACGAGGGATCGAGGTAAACCCAACGCAGGTCCAATGCATAATCGAGACGGGTGTGCCCGACTCCTTGCAAAAAATTCAAAGACTGACTAGGTGCATGGCAGCCCTGAACAGGTTCATCTCCAGGTCCAGTGACCGAAATCGTCCATTCTTCGAGGCGATTAAGGCAAACACACGGAGGTACAAAGAGGCGGCCAAAGCCAACAAACTCCACCTCAAAAACTACTTCGTCTGGACAAGTGAATGCCAACGAGCCTTCGAAGACATCAAAACATACCTGGCAGATACGCAGGTCCTATCAAAGCCAATACCTGGAGAGAAGCTGTACCTATACCTAGCCGCATCGGAGGTAGCCATCAGCTCCGTCCTGGTCCGAGAAGAGGCAAAAACACACCTACCAGTGTACTATGTGAGCTAAATCTTACACGAAGCTGAGCTGCGGTACACCCCAACAGAGAAGCTGGCTTATGCACTGGTGATGAGTGTTAGAAAATTGAGGCCTTACTTCTTTGACCACCCGGTAGAGGTGCTGACAACGTTCCCACTACGTCAAATACTACAACGCCCATATACCGCCGGACGCCTGCTAAAATGGTCACTAGAGATCAGCCAATACGGTATAACTTACGCACCCCGAAGAGCGATCAAGGGACAGGCACTTGCCGACTTCATTGTTGAGCTAACTTTCCCACAAGATTCGACGAGGGGGCGTGTAGCTCTGTGGCATCTCTACGTTGACGGATCATCAACCAGCGTAGCAGCAGGCGCCGGCCTGGTCCTGATCAGCCCGGACAGACAAGTCTTCACCTCTGTAATCTGGTTCGACTTTCGAGCAACCAACAACGAGGCGAAGTACGAAGCGTTGATAGTAGGACTTAGGCTATCATTAGCTGTGGGGGCAACCAATCTTCAAGTTTTTGGAGATTCCCAGCTAATAATATCCCAAGTCCGGGGGGAATATGAAGCAAAAGACCAGCAAATGATGACCTACCAAAAGATAGCCGCGCACCTAATCTCGATGTTCACACAGGTCTACATCAACCAGATACCGCGGCTAGAAAACACACAAGCAGATGCTCTAGCCCGGCTAGCTACTAGCAACGGTGAAGCCGAATTCACGGAGGTTGTAATCACCACTTTGAAAAACCCCTCGACGTTCGATTATGAGAAAAATCAAACCTCGAGTGGGGGGCAGGAGGACAGTGAAGATGGTGAAGATTGGTGCACTCCAATAAAAAAATACTTAAAAGATGAAACAACCCCCGTGGATACCTGGGAAGCTAGCCGGCTAGTAAAGCAAGCTGCCAGATATACGCTGCTGGATGGCCAACTCTACAAACGTGGATTCTCTCTACCCCTGCTCAAGTGCCTAACCAAAAAACAGGGGTCCGAAGTGTTAGAAGAAATCCATGAAGGAATTTGTGGGAGTCACGCTGGGGGGCAAGCACTGGCATACAAGACGATCAGGCAGGGGTACTATTGGCCCACTCTTCGCAAGGATGCCATCAGCTTCGCACGAAGGTGCCGAAAGTGTCAACTTTTCGCACCTAACATCCACTCCCCAGCCAACCAACTGATGTCGGTTTTCAGCCCATGACCTTTCGCAAAATGGGCTATCGACTTGATCGGCCCATTTCCACCTGGTAGAGGCGGCGTAAAGTTTGTTGTTGTAGCAGTAGACTACTACACTAAGTGGGCTGAGGCCGAAGCCCTCACAACAATAACGCAAGAAAGAATGATCGGCTTCATATGGAAGAACCTGATCTGCAGGTTCAGACTTCTGTAGTTGATCATCACAGATAACGGAAGGCAGTTCGACGGTCAAAAGTTGAGAGACTTCTGTAGCTCATGGAACATCAAGAAACACTACTCAACTCCGTACCATCCAAAGTCAAACGACAAGTGCGAGGCGGTAAACAAAATCCTGAAACACATATTGAAGCTCCGCCTCGAGGAAAAGAAAGGGAGCTGGGCAGACAAACTCCCAGAGGTCCTATTGTCTTATAGAACTTCCTATAGGGCCAGCACCGGAGAGACCCCGTTTGCCCTGACTTTCGGGATTGAAGCCGTGGTCCCGGTTGAAGTCCAGAACAAGACTTGGAAGGTGGTGGGATATGATGAAGAAAAGAATGATAAAGCCCTGGCAGTAGAGAAGGATCTGATCGAAGAGACCAGAGCCTTGTCAGAAATGAAGAATGCCACCTACAAACGAAGAGCAGAAAAGTATTACAACTCCCAGGTCCGAGGCCGAAAATTCAAGTTCGGAGACCTAGTGTTGAAAAAGAAGTTGATAGCCCCACCAGGTGTGTTCGGCTCAAACTGGGAAGGACCATTCCGAGTCACCGCAGCTTGGCCGAACGACACTTATGATCTTGAAGATGCAGAAGGCAAAGCTTCGTCAAACACCTGGAGCGCGGCGCATCTAAAAAAGTTCTACCAATAGACTAGAGTCCTGTAATAGACTAGTCAAAGGTTTACATCTGAAATGTCGATAGCAACAGATGTAAATTACGTTGCTATTAAAAGTCCGAAGATTTGTTAAGTCAGAGAAATTCAGAAAAGTCTCAAGTGTTTGGACCTGTGCAGTTCTCCAACCAGACGAGCTGCACCAGGTCGCCCACTGCTCAAGGGAGCTCGCCAAGCCCAGCTCGCCTACGTACTTGAAAATCCACAATGCGCAAGGACCATGGTCCCAAACGTTGTAATTAAATAGCTCGAAGGCAGAGGCCAAAGTGCCCAAGGTCGCGAAGGTACCCTTCTTAAAGGGTTGCTAAACACCTACTGCCATAAGTTAGAAAAATTCGCGAAAATGACGAAAAATGTCTAAGGCAAGGTTCATGAAACCCAATGGCCCAACGTGAATCAATCGAAGTGCAGTTCGCTGCCCTAAGTGGTCTAAGACGAGCAATTCGCGGCCCTAAGTGGCGTAAGACGAAGAATACAAACTCTCAAAACAGAGGTACAATTCGTAGTCGTAGGTGACGTAAAATGAACGATTCGCTTCTCAGAGTAGAATAAGACGAACAATTATGTACCAGAAAAATAAACAAGAACGAGCTATTTAAAAAATTATAACGTAAAAACGCGAAACAAAGTGCGAAGAGTTGGACAAAAAATGCTCGACTTATATTCAAAAGATACTTAAGAAATTTTCAAGTAAAAAATATACTTGAAAAAATCCTAAGTATGAGTAGCAATGCTGGCCACAAAGGCCGACCAGTTGGCCATCTTTGAACTACAAAAAGCTCCTTCTGGGCGAGCTGCACGTGCCCGGCGAGCTATATCTACTTAAACAAAAAATCAGAAACTACAACCAGGAAAATGAAAGCTATTCTAGAAAGCAAGGGAAAAAGCCTAAGTGTTGGGAGGTGCGGGAGCAGCAGGCACCTCGGCAGTGACCTCGGTAGGGGAAGGGGCGACCTGGGTAGCGGGAATGGCGAGCTCAGCCTCGGAAGTGATATTACCAGTAAGCCCGCTGGCATCAAACTCGCCCAAATTCAGAATGGCATCCCCACACGCCTCCTGCAGTTGCTCGACAGTGAGGGGGACACGATCCTCCTCGCGAGCGACCTCCTCCTCTTTGCCGAGGTTCAGCTCCGGCACCTCAACTGTCTTGATGATTTGGAAGCGGGCTGGCACAAAGTTGAGGGGGATGCCGAGCTCCGGGAGATCGCCGATGTCCAACTCTGCGCCATCAGGGAAGGGAACCCGGTCAAGGCAGGCCTTGAAGTCTCCCACCACAGCCTCGACCTCGTCGTCCTTGTGAGCTCGAGCCCACCAAAGAGTTCGCAAAACCTCAGCATAACATTGGACTCATCCTTTGTCAGAGGCCTCAGACTTCACGGCCGCCAGATCCGGCGAGGGAGAGGCATTGTTCCGCAACTCGGCAACCTCATTGGCTTTCGCCTCCAGCTCGCCCCTCTGCCTTTCACATTCGGCGTTGGAGCTCTTCACTAGGCCCCGCTGCAGTGCGAGGTCCTTCTTCGTAATCCCAAGATTGTCGACCTCCTGGGCGAGCTGGGCGGCGAACTCATCTTCCTTAGCTCTCATTCTAGCCTCTGCCTCCTGCTCGAGCCTGGCGAGCTTGCGTTGAAGGCTCTCGAGCTGTTGAAGGGCGCTTTGCTCGGCAGCCAAAGATGCCTCGGCCCTTTCATCGGCGAGCTGCGCCTGCCTCTTCGCCTTGTCAGCAGTGTCCGCCAAGGCCAGCATCCTTTTATTCCTGTCGGAGCGACCTGCCTCCAGCTCGACGATCTGCTCGAAGGCCTTCTGGTTGGCGAGCATCAATCTACTCGCATGGTGAGCCGAGAGGAGGAGGTTTTCCTTCAGGTCCTGACTATTGATGGTCGCCACCAGCGGGGTCGTCCAATGCCTCGGCATCTCGCTCATGGTGTTCCGGATGGAGGCTCCGCATCGATGTTAGGGAGCGAGATCGCTCGAAGGCATGCAGGGCCTCGTGACGATTCGGGAAGGCGATTGGGGCATAACTACGAGATCAAAATAGATAAAAAATGTTAGAAAAACAAGAGATAATAAGCAATGAAGATCGACCGGGCAAACTACTTACTGAGCTCGGTCGGGGTCCCAACCCAGGAGCGTGTCATCGTTAGTTTGCACCCCGTATGGAGATGGCGAGGGGGCGAGCTTCGGATAGGTGTGGCCGCCAGCGGGGCAGTGGATTGAGCGGAACCTCCCTGCCCTGACCTCGCCGAGGCCCTCTCAGCCCGGTCGAAATCCTCATCAACCAGGCCAGTGTACCTGGTCCTCTTGCGAGCTGGGGGATCCTCCTCGCCTGCTCGGGATCCTTCACCTCTTTGGGGCCCCTTTTTCCCGCGACCTCACTCGGAGGAGATGACGGTTCGCCCCCCACCTCGGCTGGTCCGGGCGACCTCCGTAGCCTTAGACCTAGGCTTCTCGGGGGCCTTGGTCTTTTCCTTCTGGGTCCCCGACCCTCCTACCTCGCCCTTCTTAGAAGCGAGCTCTGCCTCCTTGCTCGTCTCCAACGCGAGCACAGACGGCGGGGCGAGTCTATTGGGGCAAGGTGGGCCCATTTTGAAGCACTCGTTAACGAGTTGATAGGCCTCGGGGACCTCGGCGATTGGAATAGCGACGAAGCTACCACCTGCACAGAAATTGAAAATGTCAGTATGATGGGCGAACTACACCCCCCATAGGCGAGCTCCAAAGAGTTATAAACCTGGGAGCTCGGGACCTTTGATATCGAGGTGGTGTGGCAGTGTGAGGAGCCCGGTGAGCCGCAAGCAATGGTGCGTGCACAGGTGGGCGACCTACCTATCCTTCTCGCTTCTCAAACAGCAGATGGCACGCACCACATCAAACTCGACCGATGCCTTGGGCTTGCCGCTGCTGGACTTGTGGCTCTTCGGAACTGCAAGAAGAAAGAAAATTAGAATTAGTATATCTCATTCAACCCACACACACCGAAATAGGCGACCTACTGCTGGCTTCCCCGTATCCCTCCGGGGTGGGAATACGGTCACCTCGCCCATGGTACGTGCTGGAAGCTCGCCAGTCTCCGCCTATGAAGAAAAACTGCTTCTTCCAGTCACAGACTTTATTTGGCAAGTCCCCGAGAAATTTTCCCCTGGGCGAGCTTTCAGATAGTAGTATCCCGCGCCATCCTGCGCCCGCTTGGTCACAGCGAAGAGCTCGCCCAGGTCCGTTGAGGTCGTCGCGTTCTCATAGCCCTCCAACCCAAAGATGGACAAGGGGGCGAGAAGGTTTCTCCATGCGTTCGGGGTGAGTTGAGTAATGGCCAAATTATTGTCGATGAGGAATCGGCCGATGATCGGGTGTAATGGCAACGTAAGCTCGGCCCTGAGAACATCGACGTTCAAAGCGGTAAACCCCTCTGGAGGCGCGTCGGCCCGCTCATTCTTCAGTGGGGCATACATGAAGATGTCGAGCGGGATGTGATACTTCCTGCGTATGATGGGCAGGTCGCACTCATTGATGAGGCTCATCACCTAGCTAGCCTTGTAATCAGATGGGGCTACTTTCTCTAGGTCGGCGGGGTTGGCGGGGTCGGCGGGGAGTACCCGGTCCGGGCGGGGAAAGCTCGCCGAGTACTCGGCGACATACTCGCCCCAGTCGAATGGATGAACGACCTGGGCAGGGACCTGGTATTCGACCAGCTGGGGCTCCAGGAAACCGATGCTATGGAACCACTCGAGCGTAACTTCCTCTAGGTCGCCACCCCCCTCGCCGACCTCGGCAATTTCCTCACCAACCTCCTCAGACCCTTCGTTGCCACTGGCAACCCTTTCCTCTTGGGCGACCTCATCGCCTTCCTCCCATACCTCACGGTACACGGCGCTGGAGGCTCCTTCCTCCGGATCGGGATGCACCTCGCTGGGCAGCTCACCGGAGACCTGGCGAGCTGCTGAGGTCACCTCAGAGCTGGAGCCGATCTCCACATACGAAATCTGAGGAGAAGGCTCATCCTCAATTATTGGTTGTTTTTTAGGATTTCGGTCCGAGAGGGTCCTGCTCGAAGAGTGTGTCGATATTGTCTCAGTGAAGTCCAAAGGGTTTTCAGCACATTCCAAGAATCCAAAGTCACGGTATGGTATCGTTAGAGGAGTCCAAAGAAACGAAAGAAAAATCAAGTAAAAGGCAGAAGAAAAGGGAAGAAAGATCGAATCCTACCTTGAAGAGCCTTCGAAAATCCATCGAACGCGAGAAAAATCGGTCGCCGGGAAAGCTCTGAGAATTCGAAAATGTATGTTGGTCCCGAAATGAGTTAAATCAGTGTATGGGGGGGGAATACACTGATGTCAGATTTCTCTGAAAGACTCAGAAAAATGCTCTAACGCACTCAGTCAGGATTCCCTGAAGTACTCAGTACGCTGAAGGTCCACAGGGGCAGCAGGGACAGTTCAGTAACGAGTCAGATAAACTGAGTGTGAGTAATGTGCTCGGAGGCTCAGTAGAGATAACAAACCTACTGACTGCTCGGAAGCGAGTCAGTTGGACTACTATCTCAGTGAGTCAGAGTACGTGCGG
>JAPKLY010000469.1:240651-309106 GCA_026898435.1 Prunella vulgaris
ACTTCTGTCCTGAGTATGCTTAGTGTACTCAGTAGAAACATCAGCCATTGGTACTTCAAGATGGACTTCAGGATGAATCAGCAGGTTTCGATCTTCAGCTTCAGAACAGACAATCTTCAGCGAGACTGACTGACTCCTTCAGAATGGTTTACGCTTCAGACTTCAGTAAATTGGGTCGACTCCAATATTCTTCAGTCTTCAGCATGGTCCTCCTGTACTGAATCTCTAACCTAACTATCCTGAACTATTTTATCCTGAACAACTATACTTAGGCAAATTCATCAGGGGTTTTGGGATCTAATCAAAATACTCAGATTGTCCCAACAATGTAGAAAGTGAGGAATGAACTCACCTTCCCCTATTTATAGGAGTTGGGGAGAGGTGCGATATCCAGGAAGTGCGGGGACCTATTTGCAAAAAAAATTGAAAATTATCATGATTGTGGACGGGAACCGAGGCCTCAAAAGGCATGCATGACTCCTGGATTCCCGCACCACGTCGGCCAAAAACAGCCGCCCTGGCCAAGCTCGTCTGCTAGCTCGGCAATCACCCAAGGATAGTTCACCGAGATTCAAGTTCTCCAGCTCGCCCGCACATTTGACGAAGTCATGATGCATGCGAGCTGGGGGGCAAATGTTGGTCTGGAGAACTAATACAATTAGCATCTGGATAATCACCAAGGTTTGGCAGGTCGCCAGGGCTCACCCAGATCCGCGGAAGTGTGGTGCTCGCCCCTATCCCCACGAAGACCTCGCCGAGGTCCATCATCGCACGACACTCGTAAGCCACGCAAGGCACTGGAGCTCGCCCAAACCACTGGAGCCCGCCTTCGAGCTCACCCAAGAGCTCACCTCTTAGTCAATAGTACCCCGATGGTTGCGCTCTTTTTCCCTCCGTCCGGTTTATCCACAAATGTGGTTTACGGCGAGGTTTTTAATGAGGACCATCTAGTCTAAGGCATTGTAGTAGGATGCGGCACGATGTAGGGAGCAGTGTAAGAGACCAGGACGAAGGTTACGAACCTTCATCAACACCGGAAGCCAAATAGGCTCGTAAGGTGCCGTCTCACACTCGCACACCTATAAATAAGACATCTCTTGTACTATTCACACAATTCTAATACATTTCCTACACTCTACTTTCTCTCTCTAAACTCTCTCTCTCTCTACATTATCTCCTCCAAGAACACAAAATCATGAGATTACTGTTTGGTAGAATTAATCTGACGTAACAAGCCACATAAACGAACACGATTAGTAAATTCTATCAACAATGTTTTTCAATAAAGTCATTATATTAATTTTGTTATTATTAGGCATGTTTATTTCAGTAACCAAAATTTTATTATTTGTAACGATAAATAATTATTGTTATTTAAAATATGACTTTTTGTAACAAAAATAAAAATTGGTTACAATAAGTCATCTTTTTATAACCATTTAACTGTTGGTTACAAATAAATTCGTTACAAAAGATGCATTTTCTTGTAGTGAGTCCAGCTATAATTCTCCACACAACAAACGACAGAAAAGGTCTGTGGGAAATGCATAATTAGAAGTTTGATTACCTCATTAACTCTCCCAGATATGACGTTGAGTGATCGCGAAGAATATTCTGCTGTGAGCAATCCAGTAGTTTGTAGTGGCCACCCCCAAATGCTCACTTGTTCGATCATTGTCTCATACAGAACTTAGCGTGAGTTCAAAAGTGAACCATCCTATACCCATATATTGTAATTCATCTCAGTATATTCTGAAATTTTATCCTATTTTCTTTAAAATTTATAAAACAAGAAAAACGATCTACTATACTCAGTCAGAGGAAAACTCAAATGAAAAACATATGGCGTATAAGACCAGATTTATAATGATTAATTCTTCCAATTCAGTAAATTAACCTAATATATCTTATTTTCTTCATAATTTAGAAAACGAAATACTTGAATTGTGATCATCCTAATAAGACCTTGTCCCGAGATGAAAAATCTGCTACATTATGATCATCCTAAACAATTTTGTAATCCAAAATAGAACATTTTAAATTTATCTACTCTAGCTATTCTTCCACAATCATAGTAAAACTCAATCAGGTTCATATCGATCATTTCTTCAAATTCAGTAAACTAACCAAACTAACCAAGCTTATCTAGCAAACTAACCAAGTTTATCCAGCAAATTCAGCAAATCATCATATTAAATGCAAACAAGAGACGTCTCAGCAACATATACCACCACATGTTATCAATAAAAGGATAACCGAAGATATATCAGCAAAATTTCAATTAATTATATCTTAAATCCCAGAAAAGAACAATTGCAGATTCATTAAAACAACATGTACGAAACTAAACCTGGGAAGATCACATTCATCTGGTTTCCATCTCCATTGTGTGTACCCAGAATCAGGCCTCCCATTGCTTTCTGGAGTAGTTTTATCACCAAAATCAGATTCTGACGAATCTGCCAGAAATGCTTCACTCATCCGTCAACCTCTGCAATATTCACCGGAAGACGCACCTCGTTGCCTGAAATTTTCCCGTCAATGAAATCGCCGAAAACTGCCACCAGTAGAAGCACCTCCACGCGACTGAAAACACACTCCACAACCATTAATCCTTCGCTGGAAGAAACCGCCCATCATCGCCAAACAATTCCAGCAAGCCACGCGCCACCACAGTCGCGCCCCACCGCCTCAGCAACACAATCCCATCGCCGATCCCAACTCAACCGCCACTAAAAACCACTTTCAGCCTCGCTACAGCCCAAACACCATCATCACTATTTATCAAAAATCTGCCTGAAAGTGTCCCTGCAGCCTCGCCGGAAACCACCAAACCACCGTCATCACTCTTTCTTCCCTCTCCATCCGCCGTCCCCGTCATCGCTCGAACCACACCACTGCCCCCAACGAGACGTCCTCTCCCGCCGTTAATCAGTCCTACGCTCCACCATCCCCGCCCTTCGCCTCCACCCACCCCACCACCGCCCCTGTCCTTCCATCATCGTCGTCGCCCCGATCGGCCACTCCGCGATCATCGCCTCCGCTTAAAATTTCACCGCCTCCATCTCCCGCCTTCATCAGTTTTAGGGCTGCCCTCTCAGATAAAAAATACGACCAATGATTTTGAATTACATAGATGAGATAGGGTTTGAAGAGAGAGAGAAATGGAATTGAAGTAGGGGTGAGCACTATTCGGGAAAAACCAAAAAACTGAACCGATTAATTTGGTATTCGGTTCGGTTTTGGTTTTAGATTTGCAATTTTTTGGTATTCGGTTTTGGTTTCAGTTTTCGTGGCAAAAATACCATAATACCAAAAACCAAACCGAAATAAAATATTATATATATATATATATATAATTATATATATTTTATATATAAAAAAGCACTTAATTAGATTAGATATATATTAGATTTCTATTATGTATATATTGTTGATTGAATTTACTAATGATGTTTGTTGATGTGGCTATTATGGTGTATTAATTTTGCCAAACAATCACCCAAGAAATATGTTCTTGAGTGGGTAATATGTAGAGGGAGAGTAGAGAGTTTAGAGAGAGAAAGTAAATGTGTGTTATGATTATCATTTTTCTTGAATAGTACAAGAGAGACCTTATTTATAGGTGTGCAAGTGTGAGGTGGCACCTTGTGAGCCTACTTGGCTCCTGGTGTTGACGAGGGTCCGTGATCCCATCTCGGTCCCTCACAATGCTACCTTTACAATGCTCTGGCCTACTACATGTACATGTCCTATTTATACATCCGCTAACTTGGCCCTTAGGCTAGGCAAGCTACCTGGCTAGCTCTTCTGCCTTGTGCGATTTTTAGGGATGATGCAGCCGTGGACCTCGATAATGTCTTCTTGGACAGGGGCGAGCTCCTTCTCGAGAGGGGAAGCTCGCCCATAGTCTTCTCTTCTTCTGGTGCCCCTGGCCGCTGGCCTTGGCCTATCGGGAACTCAGACGAGGTTCTCACCTACCTTGCCGAGCTCCCCTGTGTTGGCCATGGTTCGGACCAATGACCTAGCTCCCGCTCACCTCGGCGACCTTCGTAGCCTCTGGCTAACCCCTTGATTATCTTCCGGTAGTTCGCCTTGTCAATATTTACCCCCAGCTCGCGCACACCATGATTCGTCTAATGTGTGGGTGAGCTGATTTGTCTCCGAGGACGGAGGCTTGAGTGCCGGCGAACTACTTCTGGGCAGGCGCCAAGCTTGGGGGCAAGCTTTTCCGTGGCGGTTTGCAGGCCGACATGGTGCGAGAATCCAGGCGTCGTGCATGCCTTTTTAGACCACGATTCCTGCGCCCCATCATGGTAACTTTCAAATTTTTTGCAAATAGGTCCCTGCACTCTTCGAATATCCGAGCTCACCCCTTTACCTATAAATAGGAGGAACCAAGTTCATTTCCCACTTTTACACTTCTGAATTATCAGAGCTTTTTCCAGAGATCGTGTTTTCTTGCGTCCGACGGATTTTTGAAGGCTCTTTAAGGTAGAATCCGGTTCCTTTCCACTTTTCTTCTTTCTTTTGCAGATTTTCTTTGTTCTTTTCCCGATTCCTTCGAGTCTTCGGAATTTTTCGCCATTTTTGGTAGCTTTTCGAGCTTTTCCAATCACCATTGTACCGTAACTCTGACGATCAAGAACTTTGGACTATTTTGGACTTTTTCGGACTTCGCCCAAACTATGTCGACCCGATCATCGAGCGGAACTAATTCGAACCGAAATCCTGAGAAACAGCGCATGATGGATAGCGGGCCCATTCCTCAGATGACTCCGATCGTCATCGAATCTGGGTCCGAGGCTCACTCAGTAGCTCGCCCAAGTTACGGCGAGCTCCCCGGTGAGGTCCGATCCGATCCGGTGGAGAGAGCTACTAGTTCCGGCCAGAGCGAAGAGTCCTATCTCAGCGAGTTTTGGCGAGATTACGATCCAACCTCTAACGAGGCTTTGGTTGAGGATGAGGAAATTGCCGAGGTCCCGGGGAAGGTTGCCGATGCTGGCGAGGAGGTCGCCGAGGTGGGCGAGCAACAAGATGACCTCGAAGACGTCACATTAGAATGGTTTCGCTCAATTGGCTTCCCTGAGCCGCAGTTGGTCGAGCATCAGGTCCCTGCCGAGGTCATCCACCCTTTCGACTGGGAGGAGTACATCGCCGAACACACGGCGAGCTTCCCTCCTCGTGAGCGAACCTATCGGGATGCGGCGAACAAGTCCGACCACAAAGCAAGCAACGTCCGAAATGTTATCAACGAGTTCCAACTTCCTAAATTCTGGGAGAGGTACCGGATCCCACTTGACATTTCCCTATATGCCCCGGAGAAGGATGAACGAGCTGATGCACCTCCGGCGGGGTTGGCGGCCATCAACGTCCACACCCTCGAGGCCGGGCTTACACTGCCTTTGCACCCAATCATTGGCCTGTTCCTACTCGATAACAACCTCGCCATCACCCAGCTCACTCCTAACGCCTGGAGCAGTTTGTTGGCGGCGTTGGCCATCTTTGGACTAGAGGGATATGAGAACAGATTGACCACCGCCGAGCTCAACGATCTGCTCGCCGTGACTTGGCAGGTGAACGATGGCAAGTGGTATTACTACCTCAAAGCTCGCCCGGGGGAGAAGTTCTTGGGGATCCTCCCGAATAAAGTTCGTGACTGGAAGCAGCAATTTGTCTTCATGGGTGGAGACTGGCGAGCTTCTACAAGCTACTCCGGGAGAGGACAGCGAATTCCAACCCCTGATGAATATGGGGAGGCCAGCAGTAGGTCGCCTACTTGGTGTGCGTGGGTTGAATTAGATTTACTAATCTAATTCCATTTCTTTGCAGGTTTGAAGCACCACACATCGAGCCATGGGAAGCCCGAAGTGTCGGTTGAGTTTGACGTGGTGCGGGCTGTCTGCCATCTGAGGAGTCAAAAGGATCGAGAGACTGCCCACCTCACTCAACACCATTGTTTAAGGCTCGCCGGGCTCCACACTCTGCCACACCACCTCACGGTCCAAGGTCCTGAGCTTCCAGGTTTACAACTCTTCGAAGCTCGCCCATAAGGGGGGGTAGCTCGCCCAAGATGCTAATTGTGCTCTTAATTTTTCTTCCTCACAAACAATAGCCAGGTTGCCTTCCCAACTGTCGAAATCCCTCCGGCTTACGAAATTCTAGCTCGCTGGTTCGCTATGGGTCCACCCCGCCCTAATAAGCTCGTTCCGCCCTCACTACTCGCATTGGATGCGAGTAAGAAAGCTGACCTCGCCCAGAAGAAGGGCGAGGTAGGCGGATCCGGGACTCAAAAGGGGCAGACTAAAGCCCCTGCAAAGACTAAGGTGGCAGAGGTCGCTACGGCCTATCGTGGTGGAGGGCGATCTGGGGCTACGACCGAGTGAGGTTCCCATCAATCCAAAAGGCTCCATTGTGGGGATAGGTCTCACGCGGGAGGAGATGATACGCCGGCTCACAAGAGAGCTCGCACGGGTCTCCATGATGATGAGGTGTCCGAGCCCGCTGAGCGAGCTGACATAAGGTCGGCACAGGGTGGATCGGCCCACTCGACTGCTCCGTTGGCGATTGAGCCCCTCCGAAGGTCGCCTCCTTCGTCGTCTCCCTTCGGGGTTCAAATAAACGACGACACGCTCCTAGGATGGGACCATGAGCGAGCTCAGTAAGTAGCTTACCTCTCTGACCTCTATCCCCGTTGTTTTTCTTGTATTTTCTATTTTCTAACTGTTCTGACCTCGCAGCTATGCCCCCATCTCTTATCCGAACCGGCATGAGGCCATTCACACTTATGAGCAGTCTCGCTCCCTAACCTCGATGCGCAGCCTTCCCCCGGGCCTGGTTCGGAATACAGTGAGCGAGGTGCCAAGGTTCTGGTCTACTCCTCAGGTGGCGACTATCAATGGCTAAAGCCTGACCGAGAACCTCCTGCTCTCGGCGCACTATGCGAGTGGGTTACTGCTCGCCAACCAGAAAGCGATGGAGCAGGCCATCCAGCTGGAGGAAGGTCGGCAGAAGAGGAATGAAACCTTTTTGAAAATGGCCGAAACTGCTGATAAGGCGAAGAAGTCCTTGGAGCTCGCCGAGGGAAAGATTGCAGCATCCTTGGCTGTCGAGCAAAACACCGTGAAGCAGCTCGACGACCTCCAGCGGAAGCTCACCGGATTCCAGGAAGATGCGGAGGCCAAGCTCAAGACTAAGGAAGAGGAGCTCGCTGAGAAGCTCGCCCGTGAGGTTGGTCAGCATACTGTGACTAAGAAAGAGCTGGAGCCCCAGCGAGGTCTAGCCAAGGGCGCAGATGAAGAGTGTGCGAGGTTGAGGGCCGAGCTCTCGGCGAAGGTCAATGAGGTCGCCGAGCTCCGTAATAATGCCTCTTCCTCGGCGGACCTGGTGGCGGCAAAGGCTGAGGCCTCGGACTGGGGCTTTGTTCAGTGCTATGCCGAGGTCCTGAGAGCCCTCTGGTGGGCGCGAGCTCACCACGACGACGAGATAAAGGCCATGGTGGGCGACTTCAAAGACTGCTTGGATAGGGTCCCCTTCCCCGACTACACCGAACTGGACATCGACGACCTTCCAAAACTTGGGATCCCTTTGGACTTTGTTCCACCGCGGTTTAAGATTATAAACACGATCCCCGTGTCAGAGCTGGACGTCCCCGGGGAAGAGGAGGCCGCCAACAAAGAGGAGCGGACCTCGCCCACCATGGAGCAGCTTCAAGAAGCATGTGGGGACGTGATGCTCGACACCACTGGGTTCGACACCAGCGGGCTTACAAGCAACATCACAACGTTGCCCGAACTCTCCCCTCCAGCTGGCCAGGTTGCCGCCAACCCCGTCGAGGTCAGTGCCGATGCTCCTGCTACCCCCACTGCTCCAGAGACTTGAGCTTTTTGATTGCTTTTCTAGATTAGTCTTCATAGCTCGCCGGGCTGCATAGCTTGCCCAGAAGGATCTTTTTTTTGTAGTTTCTTTTTGTTTAAGTAGTTTGAGCTCGCCGGGCATGTGTAGCTTGCCCAGAAGGAGCTCTTTTACATTTCATACACGGTCAGCTGGCCGACCCTTGTGGCCAGCACCACTTCGTATACTTAGGAATTTTTCAAGTATTTTTGACTTGAAAGTTTCTTAAGTATCTTTTGAATAGAATTCAAGTCTTTTGTTACGATCTTGTCTTCGCTTATATTTTTACGCTTGCGTTATAATTTTAATTAGATCGTTTATATATTTTTCGGGTACTCAACTGTTCGTCTTACTCTACTTTTGAGAAGCGAATCGTTCATTTTACGTCACTTAGGACTACGAATTGTACCTCCGCTTGTATAGTACATATTCTTCATCTTACACCACTTAGGGTGGCGAGTTGTACTTTGTTTAATTCACTTTGGGCAATTGGGTTTCGTGAACCTTGGCTTAGACGTTTTCCATCTTTTTCGTGAATTTTCCTAACTTTTGGCAGTAGGCGCTTAGTGATCCTTTAAGAAGGAACCTTCGCTGACCTGGGACGCTTTGGCCTTTTCCGCTTGAGCCTTTAGATTATAACGTTTGGGACCTTGGTCCTTGCGTATTGCGAAGCTTCGAATAGTTGGAAATTTTGCGAACCTTCGAAGAGTTGGATATTTTCGCGATCCTTTAAAGAGTTGGATATTTTCACGAACCTTCGAAGAGTTGGATATTTCCACGAACCTTCGAAGAGTTGGAATATTTTCTCGAGAAAAACTTCTAACTTTATACAGCGACGTAATTTACATCGGTTGCCATCAACACTTCTGATGCGAACCTTCGACTAGTCTATTACAGAATCCTGGTCTATTGGTAAAACTTTTTCAAGTGGGCCGCACTCTAGGTGTACGATGAGGCGTTGCCTTCTGTGTCTTCGAGGTCATAAGTACCGTTTGCCCAGGCTGCGTTAACCCGGAACGGTCCTTCCCAGTTTGATCCGAATACACCCGGTGGGGCCATCAACTTCTTCTTTAGTACTAGATCCCCAACCTTGAATTTTCGATCTCGGACTTGGGAATTATAGTACTTTTCTACTCTACGCTTGTAGGTGGCATTTTTCATTTCTGACGAAGCTCTGGTCTCTTCAATCAGATCTTTTTCGACTGCCAAGGCTTCATCTTTCTTTTCTTCGTCAAACCTTACCACCTTCCAAGTCTTATTTTGGACTTCAACTGGTACCACCGCTTCAGTCCCAAAGGCCAAGGCAAACAGGGTCTCTCCGGTGCTGGCCCGGTATGATGTTCTATAAGACCATAGGACCTCCGGGAGTTCTTCTGCCCAGCTTCCTTTCTTGTCTTCGAGGCGGATCTTTAATATGTGTTTCTGGATTTTGTTGACCGCCTCAACCTGGCCGTTTAACTGCGGATGGTATGGAGTTGAGTAGTGCTTCTTGATGTTCCACGAACTACAGAAGTCTCTCAACTTTTGGCCATCAAACTGCCTCCCGTTATCCGTGATGATCGATTGCGGAAGTCTAAATCAGCATATCAAGCTCTTCCATATAAAGCCGATCATCCTTTCTTGTGTTATTGTCGTGAGAGATTCAGCTTCAGCCCACTTGGTGTAATAGTCTACTGCTACAATAGCAAACTTTACACCGCTTCTACCGGGTGGGAATGGACCGATCAAGTCGATACCCCATTTTGCAAAAGGCCACGGGCTGAAAACCGACTTCAGTTGGTTGGCTGGGAAGTGGATATTAGGTGTGAAAAGTTAACACTTTTGGCTCTTCCGTGCGAAGCTAATGGCATCTTTGCGAAGAGTGGGCCAGTAGTATCCTTGTCTGATTGTCTTGTATGCCAAAGCTTGCCCCCCAGCATGACTTCCGCAAATTCCTTCGTGAATTTCTTCTAACACCTCGAACCCTTGCTTCTTAGATAAGCATTTGAGTAGAGGTAGAGAGAATCCACGTTTGTAGAGTTGGCCATCCAGTAGCGTATATCTGGTAGTTTGTTTTACCACCTGTCTAGCTTCCCATGTGTCTTCGGGGGTTGTTCCATCCTTTAAGTATTTTTGGATCGGAGTGTACCAATCTTCACTGTCTTTGTCCTCTTCCTGCCCCCCACTCGAGGTCTGATTTACTTTGTAATCGGACGTCGAGGGTTCTTCAGTTTGGTGACTACAACCTCCGTGACTTCAGCCTCGCCGTTACTGGTAGCTAGTCGGGCTAGGGCATCTGGTTGTGTGTTTTCCAGTCGCGGTATCTGATTAATATAAACCTGTGTAAACATCGAGATCAGATGCGCGACTATCTTCTGGTAGGTCATCATCTATTGGTCTTTTGCCTCGTACTCTCCCCGGACTTGAGATATTATTAGTTGGGAATCTCTGAAAACTTGAAGATTGGTTGCCCCACAGCTATTGATAACCTAAGTCCGACTATCAAAGCTTCGTACTCCGCCTCGTTGTTGGTTGCTCGGAAGTCGAACCGGATTACGGAGGCGAAGACTTGTCTATCTGGGCTGATCAGAACTACACCGACGCCTGCTGCTGTGCTGGTTGATGACCCGTCGACGTAGAGGTGCCACAGAGCTATAAGTCCCCTCGTCGGATCTTGTGGAAAAGTTAGCTCGACGATAAAGTCGGTGAGCGCTTGTCCCATGATCACTGTTCAGGGTGCGTAGGTTATACCGTATTGGCTAACTTCTAGTGACCACTTCAGCAAACGTCCGACGGTATATGGGCGTTGCAATATTTGACGTAGTGGGAACGTCGTCAGTACCTCTACCAGGTGGTCAAAGAAGTAGGGCCTCAATTTTCTAACACTCATCACCAGTGCATAGGCTAGCTTCTCTGTCGGGGTGTACCGCAACTCAGCTTCGTGTAAGACTTGGATTACGTAGTACACTGGTAGGTGTGTTTTTGCCTCTTCTCGGACCAGGACGGAGCTGATGGCCACCTCAGATGCGGCGAGGTACAAGTATAATTTTTCACCAGGTATAGGCTTTGACAGGACCTGCGTGTCGGCCAGGTATGCTTTAATGTCTTCAAAGGCTCGTTGGCATTCGCTTGTCCACACGAAGTGGTTTTTAAGGTGCAGCTTGTTGGCCTTGGCTGTCTCCATGTACCTCCGCGTGTTTGCCTAGATTGCTTCGAAGAATGGGTGATTCCGGTCGCCAGACCTGGAGATGAACCTGTTCAAGGATGCCATGCATCCGGTTAGCCTTTGGATCTTCTGTACAGAATCGGGCACACCCATCTTGATTATGTATTGGACCTGCGTAGGGTTGACCTCTATTCCCCGCTGGCTCACCGGATGCACACCCAGGAACTTTTCCAAATGTACACCGAAACTGGTTTTCTTGGGGTTCAGCTTCATGTTGTAGTGGCGTAGTATGTCAAAGGTTTGTTTCAGGTGGTCAAGGTGATCCTCCTTTCTCAAACTCTTGACAACTATGTTGTCCACATACACCTCCATAGATTCGCCGATGTGTTGGTCGAACATTTTATTCACCAACCTTTGGTAGGTTGCTCCGGCGTTGATAAGCCCGAACGGCATTCTTTCCCAGCAATACGTGTTTTTGTTGGTGTAGAACGCCGTATGTTCCTGGTCATCTGGGTGCAACGCTATCTGGTGATAACCCACGAAAGCATCAATGAATGTCATCATCTCATGGCCGACGGTGCTATCTACAAGTTGATCGATGTGGGGAGTGGGAAGTTGTCTTTCGGGCATGCCTTGTTTAGGTCCGTGAAGTCAATACATAGTCTCCACATCCCATTGTGCTTCTTCACTAGGACGAGGTTTGCGACCCACTATGGACGTAAGGCTTCCTTGATCAGCTTGTTGTCTAGCAGCTTTCCAACTTCGGTGGTTAGGGCTGCGTATTTGTCCGATCCAAACTTCATTCGCTTTTGGCGCACGGGTCTCCTCGTCGGATCTATGTTAAATCGATGGCAAGCATGCTCCAACGGGATCCCCGTCATATCTTCATGGGACCAGGCAAACACGTACAAGTTGGACATCAGAAATATCTCCATCCTCGACCGGTACAGTTCAGGTAATTTGGAACCTATGAAGAGTTCCAAGTCCCTTTCCGGGTCCACCGGGAGTGCCGTTAATTCTTCCATGGGGGTGACCTTTCTTTTTTTATTTTTCCACCTCGGATCATTGATGAACTCATCCCACTCTTCCTGTGACATATGCGCAGGTTCGTGACCTAGGCGTGGTTCGAGGTCATCAGCTTGGCTTACAAACCGGGTAGGTTCCTCCACTGTCAGTACCTCCGGGGGTTCGTCAATTTGGAGAGGTTCGTCGACCTTTGTTGCCTCCAGGGGTTCACCAACTTGGGATGGTACCGTGACCCGGGGAGTTGGATCTACCTACATCTGCACAGGTCCTTGACCCTCCGCAGGTCCCTCGCCTTGAGGACCTTCGACCACTTCCATGGGCACGGGCTGTGAACCCTGCACCGGTTCCCCCTGGGCTCCCTCCACCTCCATTGGTGCTGATTGTGCCTCTTGCGCAGGTTCCAACACTTGGTCAGATTCCGGTAGATCGCCTACCTCCATCATCTCAGTCTCTGTAGAGATGATGTCTAGAATATTTGGCTTGTCCGCCGGGATCTGCACATCTTCTTCAAGGACTTGGACCTGCATTATGGACTTTTTGACCTGGCCATCTTTGATTTGGAGTAAACACTCTCGGGCCTTTTTCTGGTCACGTTTAACGGTCCCGGCACCTTTCGGAGTTGGGAATTTTACACAGTAGTAGTAGGTCGAACATGCCGCTTTGAATTAATTGAAAAAGGGGCGGCCAAGGAACCCGTTGTAGGAGGACTGCTGGTCGACAACTAGGAAATCTATTAACTTAGTCAGTCTCCGCTCTGGGTCCTCGACCGATACATGCTGGACGCTCAACCTAATAGTACCTAGGGGGACGGTTACAGCTTCTCCAAACCCCACTATCCTAGCATTGCTAGGTTCTATGTATGACTCAAAATCACCTAAGGCATCTAAGGTGGATTTGAAGAGTATGTTGGTGAAGGCGCCGGTGTCCACAAGTAGCCTGTTAACTCGGACGTTCATTATGTTGGCGCTTATCACCAACGAGTCGTTATGGGGCATCAGTACCCCCTCTAGGTCCGCCGAGGAGAATGTCAGCACATCAGTGGGTTGTGCGGCGGGCTTGGAGCTGGAGCAGCCTTCCTGGACCTAGTTTATGGCCCGGATTTCAGCATTTCTCTTTCTTCTGGAAATGGAGGATCCTCCATCCTAGAGACCTCCGGCAGCTCCGATATCTTCTTCGAGAACTAGGAGTTCTCGAGTGGGTTCCAGGTTCTGTTGAGGCTGGGGAGGCGCCCTTCGCCTATTTTGAGGACCACGTTGGCCCGCGTCCTCCTCCTCATCATCAGAGGCTTCCCTCCTCTCGAACCTGGGCCTCTTCGCCGGTACCTTCTTCACGAACTCGGCCAGCTTCCCATCCTCATAAAATTTCCATAGTTGTTTGAGGAGGTCTCGGCATTCGCTGGTGAAGTGGCCGATCGACTGGTGATAGGCACAGTATTTGTTGGGGTTGAGCTTCGCGCGGTCTTGGCAGATCCTCCTTGGCTCTTCCAATAAGGCTTTGTCTTTGACCGCGGTAAAGACATAGTCGACGGAGACGGTGAGGACCTGGTTTAGCTTCTCCTTGAACTCGTCCCCGTCGCCGAAAGCCTTCAGGTTCCGGGGAGCTTTGTATGTGCCCCCGGACTTCTTCCCATATGGCTTCCTCTCCTCTGAGGCACCGACCTCTTTCTGGAGGGCCTCATGCATGGCTACGAACACTCCCACCTTGTGGCAAAATTCAGTGTAAGTGTTCGGACATGCGAGGTGCATTTCCTTCCAGAGATCAGTGCCCTTTCGGAGTCCGGCCATCACTGCGACAAATTTGGTGTCCTCGCTCACCGGCTCGCCTTCCTGTAGTATCTTATCGAACCTCCCCAGATACTACTGGTCGGTCTCGCTCTCGCCTTGGTGGATGTTGGCGAGTCGGTGTTTCTGGGTTAGGTAGGATCCAAACCCGGAGAAATGGGCCAAGAATTCCCACGATAGTTGGCCAAATGAGTGGATTGACCTCGGGGCGAGTGATGAGAACCAGCGGTGAGCTCGGTCCCTGAGGGTCAGCGGGAAGTTCCAGTACTGAGTGGATCAGTGGCACCCACTGAAATTATAAAGTCTACATACTTGGCCAAGTGGACTTTCGGGTCGGATTCGCCCTCGTATGCAGACATTACCGGGAATTGGACCTTCTTCTGGACAGGTGCTCTGAGTATGGCAGGTGCCAATGGAGATGTGGGGAGAGTGGTGGCACCAGGTCCGCCAGACTTGGCTGCTACTTGTGCTTGTAGAATTTCAACGGCCTTCTTCAGCGAGGTTAGCTCATCGTTGTGGGTCACCTCCGCGGTGGTTGCTCGAAGGTTGTGCACCTCGTGGACGCACGTTCCCTAGGTGCCTCACTCTGGGGTGACCCTTCCGTGGCGGGTCGGAACTGGCGTCCGCCATGCGGGCCCAACCTATCGGTCGCGGGCCTCCTTAGTCGATCGTGGGCGGACCTGCGAGGCTGTAGGTCCGACTCTCCCCTCTGGGATGTAGCTGGGGCCGCCGTTCTTTCGTTCTACTCATATCTCGGCCCCAACCTGCCCTGGAGGACCTCCCTTCTCAACGATTGGTGAGAGGCGGATGCCTCGGTGTAGGCTGAAGCTCGCCCAGCATGCGTAGCTAGCTCTTCCACCTCCTTAGCCTTCCCGGCGTGCTCCCTGTGCTGGCGAGCTTGGGCTGAGCTCGCCTCCTGCTTGGTGTGGAGGTCACTATAGTGACCCCGGGTCGGCCTGGTTTGCTCCCTGGCCTCAGTGGCTGGAGCTCACCGAGGCACCAGGGCGAGCTCATCGAGCTGCCTTTGCTGCAACCTCTGCAGGGTTGCAATCGTGCGCTGGAGCTCATCGGGGTTGTTGGCGAGGTCCCTCAGAGCGCGGTTTAACTCCTCTTGAGCCACCGAAACCCGGGGAGGTCGCGGAGCATTGCTCTTCTGGGGAGCTGGGCGCGAGGTTTCCCCCTCGCCCTGGTCCTGGTTGCCACCCTTCCACCTTTTAATGGTTGCCGAGGTCTGTTCCTTAGGCATTTTGGGCTTGCGTCGGGGGAAGGTCGCCGAGGTCAGCAGGGAAGCTCGCTGAGGTTCCTGACTTCCGGCCAGGGTGACTTTGTCCTGATTTTTGTCTAGCCTTAAGTACAACGGATTATCCGAAATCCGGTTTATCCGTGTACATGTGTGCGTTTGAAAACTCTTTTTGGGATATATTTCAGGGACCCGGAAATCCGGCTTCTTGCCCGGAAATCTGGGTTTTTGTTTAAAGAGTGAAAATATGTGCGTATCTTCAAGTGCTCTTGAACTTTGGTCAAGAACTCCTTCAAATATTCAAATCTTCAAACAAACCCTAACTTTTCACTCTCAAACTTTTGGGTTCGAGCCCTTCCTCTAGCATCAAATTATTGATAGAATTTACTAATGATGTTTGTTGATGTGGCTATTATGGTGTATTAATTCTACCAAACAATCACCCAAGAAATATGTTCTTGAGTGGGTAATATGGAGAGGGAGAGTAGAGAGTTTAGAGAGAGAAAGTAAATGTGTGTTATGATTATCTTTTTTCTTGAATAGTACAAGAGAGACCTTATTTATAGGTGTGCAAGTGTGAGGTGACACCTTGTGAGCCTACTTGGCTCCTGGTGTTGACGAGGGTCCGTGACCCCGTCTCGGTCCCTCACAATGCTACCTTTACAATGCTCTGGCCTACTACATGTACATGTCCTATTTATACATCCGCTAACTGGGCCCTTAGGCTAGGTGAGCTACCTGACGAGCTCTTCTGCCTTGTGCGATTTTTAGGGATGATGCAGCGGTGGACCTCGGCAATGTCTTCTTGGACAGGGGCGAGCTCCTTCTCGAGAGGGGAAGCTCGCCCATAGTCTTCTCTTCTTCTGGTGCCCCTGGCCGCTGGCCTTGGCCTATCGGGAACTCGGGTGAGGTTCTCACCTACCTCGCAGAGCTCCCCTGTGTTGGCTATGGTTCAGACCAATGACCTAGCTCCCGCTCACCTCGGCGACCTTCGTAGCCTCGGGCTAACCCCTTGATTATCTTCCGGTAGTTCGCCTTGTCAACATATATAATATTATATTATATAATTATATATACTAATACTAATAGTAATATATACTAATATTATATATTTTAAATTTTAAAATTTTGTTATTTTAAAAATATTTCGGTTATTTCGGTATAAAACCGAAGCCGAACCAAAATTTTTAATTTCGGTTTTTTTGGTTTTGCATATATATGGCTCAGTTTCAATTTTTTATATTGGGTAATTCGGTTATTTTGGTTTTGGCTATTTGGTTCGGTTAGGTAACCGAACCGTGCCATGCTCACCCCTAAATTGAAGAGGGAGACGAATAAATAAGAGATGTGTGATACATATTTAAATTAAAGTTGAGATAGGGTGGAGTGTAGGATGGGAAAATCGCATTAAATGCTGTACTATTTGACCGAGGTATAGATTCTGTTTATGGAGTAATAAATTGGTATTTAAAAACGTTAATTGTGTGGATTAAAGTTAATTTGGTCTTCTTTGTAATACTTATTTTGGTGTAGTCTAGATTGTATTTAGGGTGTTAAATGTGATTCTAGTTGTGTTTTTTTCTTTTTTTTTTTAACTTTAAAATTTATTCATTTTGAACATAAATTCAAGTTTAAATATTTATAAATTTATCTACTTTGTTGAAAAGAATGATTATTTGTATGTGAAATTTATAAATTTCAAACCTTAGATTATTGTCGTGGGTTGGGAGCGGGACAGTAAATATTTGGGATTGGAGTTGTGAGGTGGGAGTGGGAGAGAAGAATGGAAGGGAGGCGATTGGGGTAGTTAAGAAAAATATGGGGAGTAAATTTAATTAATTTCGTTTTGTTAATACATTTTACGTTTTAAGAAAATATGGGGTACTATAGAATTTTCATAAAAAATATTTCCATGTGGTATGTGTACATCCAAATAAAGAAATGTAACCTGACCCGATCATAATACGGATGCAAGCGCAATATCATTTCGCAATTCTTCATCGTTGGAATGCAAATTTGGGTTAGTTAAGGTCCTCCATTTTGTTCGATTTTTGTTTTAAACATTAAATGGATAAAACTCCCTCGTTCCTTGAAAATATTACATTAAATTTTATCATGATTTTAATATTATCTGTAATCCGCTGATAATTTATTACACAAAATGAATTGATTTTATTTTTCAAAATTGAGTTAATAATTTTGACAGGGGAGTGTTTCTATGTGTTACAAAAGTGTTGTTAAAAATGTTGGAATATAAAAAACAACACACATAATGAAGATTAAATCACGAGTCACAGTCACAGACTGTGACGTCTTATGTCGAGAAAGTTTACTATAACAAAGTAGTGACAAAAACAAAACTTATAAAAAAAAGATAAGGTCACATAGATCAAAACAATATCCACACAGGAGATACAACAAAACCTAACTAGTAGATTAAAACAAGATTAACATATCTATGTTTAGCCAAACGAATGCTAATCCAAAACAATGATGTTGTGCTAAATCTCTAAACACTTAACCTAACATCCACGGAAGAATATAACTGGCTAGATACTAAATACACGAAGTACTCGATAGTTTTTTAGTGTTATATTGCACTTCTTGAAATGTCTGTTGCTTCTTGTATTTATGGACGTGAATTTCAACATTTGCACTCCACTAGAGATCAAGAATAACACCTCCAAAGTAACTTCACATAACTTCCTCCCATGATGATAACTTCCATATTAGTGGGGTAATTGCCTACTCAAGCTGCAACTGCTTGACGTGGATGAAGGTTCTGGAACACCTTTCGTCTTCAACTTGCACGTTTAGACAAATAAGACAATATAAAAAATTTATGGATTAAATTAGTCAAAAGAGCAAATTCTAATGTTAACAGAAATGCTGGGAACACAAGTTACAAATATATTGACAATATCAACAAAATTTATATATTTTTATTTCTTGATTTTTATTATTCATGATACAAGTCTTGTGATATAAACATAATAAAAAATAGAGATAAAAATATTAATTCATTTATGAAAAAAAAGGATGACTACATTTATTAAATTAAAAAAGAGTTTCGCGTGCAATTTTCTAATTATGAGAGAATTTTGCGTAATATCTCCATTTAAGGGTTCAATATTTTTTTATAACCAATTTTTTTTCTATTAGGCCGCGTTTGGTAGCCCTGAAAAACATATGAAATAAAACAATTCTGGTCATTTCAGACGTTTGGTACGCATAAACATTTTACGTGCGGCCCGTGAAAACCATATGCCCGTGGAATATTTACCAGCGAATCACTGTAACTCTTCATACTTTGTAACGTGGCTCCCCCACCCCCCCGATTTTTTTTCTTGGCAAATATCACCGAAAACAGAAAAGCCCTCCCCACACAATTCTTCACTCCAAAAAAGGGAACCTCTACCAAATTTCAAAGGTGATTCCATTATTTTGGGCGATTCGTCGATCTATAACCATTTCATTTCGAACAATGTAGGATTTAGGTCGATCTACCTTGGAGAACATTGGGGGATACACGTGTTGGTAGACAACCTAAAGCAAGCATAATTAAAAAGAACAATCTAAAAAGATCAAGGCAAAGCTGCTCGCCCAGTGGGTCCAGCTCGTCCATCAGCTCACTCGATTCACTAGCCCACTTCATCCAACCTGCCAACAACCTGCTCAATCAACTCGCCCAGTAGCTCACCACTTAGCTCGCTCACATCACTTGGGGTCCACCCATAGAGAGAGAAAATCACCCTAGTGGCGATCTCTTAGTCCCACAAAAGGCCACCTCTGAGGGATATTGACCACCCCAAATGACCAATCAAAGGCGAGCTAGAAACGAGTTAGGAAGAGATAGACATCGCCAAAGCTACACGTTCACCACTTGGCAAGACAACAAAGCCCAAATAATGCAAGGACAAGTAGCTCGCTCTACCTTTAGTAGGGAGCAACGGCGAGAAGGATCCCAAATAAGGGCAGATTAGACAAATGTCTTATAATTGGTGCATAAAAAGATGATAAAGTGACAAGTGTAAGGACACTTGTCATTTAATTAAGCTACCTAAACTTAAAACATGTCACCTCATCACATGCAAACATATATATAGGAGAATTGTACTCATTTTGAAGGATTCCAACCTCATAATACAAAATATATTTTCCTACACTTTCTCTCACTACTCTCTCTACATTCGTATTATATCAAGCTATATCACTTTGACTATTGTTTGGAGGAGTTCTTTGCCCAAATTAACCACATAGTCAACTACAATTACTAAATTCCTCCAACAACTTAGCGCTAGAGAAAGGGCGCCTGAACCTCAGATTATTTAACTTTGTGAAGAAAACGATTTGAAGGTTTGAAGGTGTTCTTCATTTCTCAAGAACACCTTGGAGATTTGAAGGTGATCATTAATTATGGAGGACAACTTGAAGGTTTCAGCTCCAACCTCATAAGTTTGTCAAGAAAATCAAGGAGAACACTCTAAATGCATGCATGCATGAGTTGATTAACCAATAAAATTAGAAAATCGCTCACATGCAAGGCTAGTGAGAAGAACTCCCACTTAACCCTTGTTGGAAACCTATTGGAGAACCCACTGGACTAACAGAGACCTACTAAGAACATTTGAGGAATGTCTCAAGAAAACACCTATACATCATCTACCACTAGGAGGTGGAATGGACGCAGTACTCGCAAGAACCAAGCTGAGGGTGAAACCTCACAACCCCGAGCAATGATGCGAGCTCAGCCCCGGATGGTAGCCCCCACAACACTCTGGACCCAGTGGTGCTGTCCGTCCTACAAAATCCAGACGAGCTGGAGCGAACTATACCCCTACTAAAGGAGGTTCAGAGACAGCAGCAGCTCGTAGCTCACCAACCTATTATCCAGCCTGCACTCACCGAGACAGCTCATGAGCAAGATACATTACATTATCGGGCCTCCCAGCAAGAGGGTAAACATGGCGACCTGGTGGGCGAACAATAGGCGAGTAGCGCACGAGCTCGTCACCCACATACTATTGGAAAAATAAGGATGAGTGACAGACTCGGTTCCCACAGTGGGCAAACAGGGAGTAGAGCTGAGGAATCTACCACATACCAACCACGAGTTAGCTTGCGAGACTGGCTAGGAAGAAGGCCCACTGAGAACCCACAGGATCCACTGTTGCCACCACTGGCACCCCAACAAATTGGCATCACCGAGCTGCCTGCAAGAAAACTGGTGCATGAGAGGCTCTGGAACCAGCTTCTGACAAATTAAGCCCACAGAGGGCACAACAATTCCAGCAGGTCACAACTGGATCACCCAGAGCGAGGAACAGCGGGACCAAGCTCGTATGCGGTCCATAGTCCTTGACAGCCTTCACAGGAGGTGATCCTCAGTGATGAGCTCGCCACCCTGAAAAGGGCAATCAAAGAGCTACGAGAGCAGGTAGCCATTAAAAATAATGGTGTAGGCTCCACTACACTACCTACATCTCCACTGGCCTCTACCATTTGAATAATTTGGAGTATTATAATTCCTCAGTTGTAAAATCTATTCAATTGGTCTAATGTGTTATTTTAATATTGTAACATGTGTATTTAACAACTTTATTGGTTTTGTACAATTAATATTTTAGTATGTCAGGTGGTGAGATTATTTTATGTTATAATATAATGGTATAAAGTATAAAATAAAGAAAAAATTATTTTTTTCGTCCTATAACTTTATCTCTTTTTTATTTTTATCCTGTCAACTTTAAAATTTTAATTTTAATCCTATAACTTATATTTTTTTTGATCCAGCAGACTTTTAAATTTTGATTTTAGTCCTATAACTTTATAATTTTTTTTATTTTAGTCCTGTAATTTTATAAATTTTTTAGTTTTCGTCCTATAAGAGTTTGTAGATTGTAGTACCGAAATAAAAAATACATATATAAATTATAAGATTAAAATTAAAATCACAAAGTCAACAAGATAAAAATCAGAAAGAGGTAAAGTTACATGAAATTTAGTATGACAAAAATCAAAATTATATAGATTTACAAGTCAAATTTTTTTTTCCTAAAATAAAATATATTTCTAAATTTATTCTTTATTTTTTAAGTAATAAATTATATATATGATTGGCTTCTGTATAATGCACTGGTAGGTGGAGTACTAGTATTGTTTAAAAAAAATAATTCACCCTTAATTGCCACTAAAAGTCGGTTGTAGCCCATTTAAAACAAAGATTAATTGCTAAGAAACCCAAATATTAAAATCAGTGTTTTCATAACCGGACCGGTGACCAAACCGGACAAGGCACCGGTTCACTGTTCAACCGTTAAAATAATTTATACCTATTTTTTAATATTTTATATGTTAAATAAAATAAATATCCACTTATAAAATAAAATAAATACAATAGAGTCATAAAATAACAACACAAAATATAAAAGAGACAAAATAACTCAATCAAAATAGGTTTTCTTTAATTTCTTCTTAGTTCTTCAGCCGTTAAAATTTTTTTTTTTGGTGGAAAATAAGTTTTTGGGTTTTGGTTTGATTAGGATTAAGAAGACAAATAAAAATAATTAAAAAATAAATATTAATATTTTTTTATAAAATAGCCGGTTCTGCCCAGTTTTGAGCAGTTCTGACTGGTTTTCAGCGAGTTTGACCGGTTCAACCGTAAAAATGGTTTTTTGGGTGTAACAATATCGGTTCCCGATTGAACCGGCCGGTTCGATCCGGTTCTGAAAACAGTGGTTAAAACCCCAAAACATGCAACTACAAAAACGAAATCCTTAAATAAAAAAAAAATAAAAAAAATCATCATTTCTAATTTAAAATAAATAATAAAATTGGAATTAAAACTCTTAGTCTAAAACTAAAGTACTTGAATTTTATTTAATCTGATTATTACAATGTGTAAAGCAAAGTCCGACCTGTTGAGATCTTGATTTTCAGTGGCACCAGTGGTGGAATAGAACGGCGGCAGAGACACTTGTCAATGACAACTGAAGAAAATAACTTTGTACGACTTGTATTTATATTCAATGCGCGAGGGCAAAGATGAGGGGTCCATCCTCCCAACATGCACCTAGTTCTTATATCATACAAGAGTGTGCACTCTCCAACTCGTGAGGGGCCCGTCCTTGCTCAAATATAAATCGTGCGAGAGTGCGCACTCGCCTTGCTCACGAGGGGGCCCACCCTCACCTTGCTCACAAGGGCCTGTCCTCACCTTGCTCCAAATTTGATTTGACACGAGTTTGACCCTTGTTAACTGAGGAGAGTTTATTGTTCTCGTTTAGTGTTTGCCCCAAAATGGTGTATACACGCAATTGCACGTGATCGTTATCGTCGTGGCAAGATGACCAAGTTTATTTATCGAACACATGGAGATGGGAGATTGAAAGGTATGGTTGTTGTCCAATTTAAAAAATCAGACAAAACAAGTAAAAGTTGGATTGGTTTTTATGTCTACCAGCTCGTCAGAAAGTAAACTACCTATCACTTTTATGCAAAGTGAGCAAGTTGTGAGAGTATGTATTAGTGTACTATCCTATGTTTCACATGGTGTTGTATCACTTAATCATGCAATGAGCTATTGTACGATCAATTGGCAAGCCTCTCTAACATGCAAAGGTCTCCCTAGATACACATTCGAGCCCCCTATTGTTCTTTCTATTCACTAAGGATAATTCTCATTATCTTAGGAATTTTATCAAACACCTAACATGCATTGGCCTAATAACAAGAAGATTTAGGAAAATAGCCCAATTCTCATATGAAGCAACTTCCCTAATGACCCAATTAATCAATTATACATGCTAAGCAACCATAAAAATTATCAATTAAGAGAATTGATCATACAACATCTCATAGCATTCATAAGATCAACATTAGCATCACATTACTCCATAGGAATCATACACTAACACCAAATGGTATTAGCCCTTGGCTAATTGGGAAAACAAATAAACAATTGAACTAACTACAATCATCATCATGCTGAAATTGAATAGAGAATACAAACTCTTACCTATTACAATGAAATCGGGAAAGATACTAATTACCTTGGAATGCTAGAAAATGATCCGACAATAGAAAATGAAATTCAATCGGTAGAAACGTAGCCCTAGCTGAGACAAGAATGCAGGAACAAACGGATCGATGATCCGAACGGTAGATCAAAGTTATCGATGAAATCGTAAGAAGAAATCTTATAATCCCAACTAGTAACTACCTAATTCTCTCTCTAAATTAATCTAAGAACTTGGAATTATGAAGATTATGACTAAGATGCCTTGAGAATCTTATCCTTGAGGTATTTATAGTGCCCACAATGTTTAGTCCAAAATGCCCTTCATTAAATGCGCGAAAAGACGAAACAACCCTCGAAAGTGTGCCAGAACGGACCTTCGCACGATCCCCAGCAGGTGGCCGCACGAATCGACTCATGCACCTTGTTCATTCGGTCCCTTAGTGAACGAACTAGGGATTTCCTGCACGAACCCGGCTTGGTCGTCGCACTAGCCCTGGCTTGGTGGCGCACGAACCCGGCTTGGTCTCATTCGATCAATCCTCGACTTCCTCATTTTCTTCATATCCTCGACTTCCTCGTCTGATTGACTCGATTTTTTTCCATTTGCGACCCTCTCATCGAACTCTTCAACATGGTATATCATTTACCTCCATTGGATCAACTCACAATTTTTGAACTTTTACGAACTTGCTCGTCTTTTGTCGATTTTGCTCGTTTTCACTACAAAACACAACTTTCTAGCAAAAAAGGGTTAAATACACAAAGTATAGCATTTTAGGGTCAAATATGAACATAAGCACGTCAAAACCATAGAGAAATAGATGTAAAAACATGCAATTATGACCCTAATCACACCCCCAAACTAGATTGTTGCTCGGCCTCGAGCAACGAAACGATAAGGTAGGGGAATAATGTATCAATGAAGCATCAAGTACAAGATCAATGCCATAGAATCATCACTCAATATATATCAAATCTAAGATACAATATCATCCACTTATCTATCAAAATCAAATCAATTAGCACCATATCAAGTCAATAAGTCATGATCCTCACAAGATAAGTGTTTAGCTCAACCCTCAAGTGTTTATGCTCACTCAATCATCACACCACATACACATACTACCATAAGCTTGGCTCAAGTCTACAATTCTCCACCACTTGAAATGACAAATCATTCACACATAAATGAGGACTTTCATAAGGTTGTAGTGTTGGCTCTTTGGTAGGGAAGGAATATATGGATAAAAGTGACTAAGTATGATTAGTAAAGCATAGAAGGAATCAAAATAGAGATCATTCACCTCTTCATGCTCTTTCAAAATCACACTGTCAAGATCATTCTTCCCTTTAAACAAGTTGTGATCATACTCACAACACAAGTCAAACTTGACCAAATTTTTCATAAAAGTCAACCTTTTCTCATGCTTTGCTAGCACTTGCCTTTGAACCTTCTTTTCACATCAATCCATGCATTCTTGAATTTCTTTCCACTTTGGCCACCAAGTTCTTCATCAAATCACCAATCTTGCTTCCTTCTTTTCACTCTACTAATCATAAGGACAAGAGAGTTCCAAAAAGGAAGGAAAATAGCTTAAAGTGTGGTTAGCCAAAGGAAAGGTCTATAGGCACAAAAATGGTGAGCAATGGATCATAATATCAATGGTAGGCTCATATGGCAAAGTGGCTTATTATAGATCAAAGAAATGCCTAAAATCATATCATGTGAAATCCTTCTCTATTGTAGCCTCAAATAAGACCAAAGCCAAGCTCTAGATTAACATGTACGTGTGTAGAACTCACACAAAAAATATCATCCGTTCAAGATTGAAACGGGCATAAAAATGGCTCAAATCTCACGGGTAATGGTTGATCAAGACTCATATCATATCAACAATGCTCATCTCATCGAAATTTCAAGAATCATAAAATCAAAAGTATCAAAGATAAGACAAGAATCAAGAAATAAATCCATTACACTTATCATGACTTTCAATTCATCCACACAATCATAAACATATCTCATGCATTCACTACTCAAAACAACAATAATCTAAAAAATTAACAAGCAAAACAAGGCCTCATCCTAAGCATATAGTCCAAAACATCATAAAAACACTAAGAATCAACATAAGAATAGCATTACAATGAGATTTACGAAACGAACACACCCCCCAAACTTTTTTTGGACCAAGGGTCTAAAAAGTTTGGCAAAAAGTGGAGAAAAGATCATGCAATGCACAAAATAGAGCACAATACTCAATAGGAAACATCATAATAATAAAAAAAAATCATTCCATCACCAACTAAGCAAATACCTAAAGACAACACCCCCAAACTTGGCTAAGCCAAGTACTTCACAAAGAGAAAGGATACAATACCTCACCCTTGGAGCAATGATATTATGAGAGCACCCCTTAGACAATAAGCACCTATAAAATAAAAAATAAACTACATAAAACTAAAAATAATAAAATCCTACACGATTACAAAAAGGATGGGTTGTCTCCCATCTAGCGCTTGGATTTAACGTCCCCTAGCCGGACGACTCTTAAGCTCAAATCAAGGTGGCTCAACATCACATAGCCTCAAATAGTTTGTCACTTCTTTTGGCATAGAATTATGGTAAAGCTTCAAACGATGCCCATTAGCATAGAAGAGTTCCCCCTTTTCATTCATTAGCTCGTACTATCCACTTGTAAAACAATTCGATATTGTAAAGGGTCCACTCCACTTTGATTTCAATTTTCCGGGAAACAACTTGAGTCTTGAATTGAACAAAAGTACTTGATCAAGCACCTTAAAGGACTTCTCTTTTATGTTGGCATCATGTTATCTCTTAGTCTTCCCCTTGAAAATCTTAGCATTTTCATACGCCTCATCCCTAAATTCATCCAACTCAAGTAATTGGAGAAGCCTTTTCTCCCCACAAAATTTCTCATCAAAGTTCAATTTCTTTGTGGCCCAATAAGCTTTGTGCTCAAGCTCAACGGGCAAATGACAAGGTTTACCATATACAATTTGGTAGGGAGAAAGGTTCAATGAGGTCTTGAAGGTCGTACGATATGCCCATAGAGCATCGTCCAACTTAAGTGCCCAATCCTTCCTATTAGAACTCACGGTCTTCTCTAAGATAAGCTTGATTTGATGATTTGACACTTCCGCCAATCCATTAGTTTGGGGGTGATAAGCCGTTGAGATCTTATGCTTCACATCATACTTCACAAGAAGATTCCCCAACGCCCTATTTACAAAATGAGTACCCCCATCACTAATCAATGATCTAGGCACACCAAATCGAGCAAAGATGTTCTTTCATAAGAATTCCATCACAACTCTTGCATCATTGAACTTAGTGGGGATTGCCTCCACCCAGTTTGATACATAATCCACAGCTAAAAGAATGTATAGATACCCATGAGATGATGGGAAGGGTCCCATAAAATCAATACCCCATACTTCGAAGACCTCTACTTCTTGAAAAATGTTCAAGGGCATCTCATCACGTTTTGACAACCCCCAACTCTTTGGCATCTATCGCATCTAGAAACAAACATGTGACAATCCTTAAAAATCGAGGGCCAATAAAAACCACATTGTAATCGAGGGCCAATAAAAACCAAATCGCGTACCAAGGTGCCTCATCTTCCATCCTCCAAATTTTTTCTCCTTTCACTCTAAAAATTTGCTTATCCGGAAAGCTTTCTAGTATCCCCTCTTTCTCTTCCAAGGCCTCACCCCCTCTCACTAATCTTGACAAATGATCGGCTATCACATTTTTGCTACCCTTCTTATCTCTAATTTCCAAATCGAACTCTTGTAATAGCAACACCCACCTTATCAACCGAGGTTTCGAGTCCTTTTTCATCATCAAGAACTTGATAGCCGAGTGGTCCGTGTAGACAATAGTTTTTGTCCCCACTAGATACGGATGAAACTTCTCCACAGCGTATACAATGGCTTAAAGCTCTCTCTCGGTAGTGGTGTAGTTCAACTGAGTCGATGAGAAGGTCTTCGAAGCATAATAAATTACATGAAATCTTTTCTCTCTTAGTTGGCCTAGCACTACCCCCATAGCATAATCACTCGCATCACACATAAGAACAAAAGGCTCTTTCCAATCGGGTGTGATTAGGATGAGTGCATTCACCAAAGCTTCCTTAAGCAGCCTGAAAGATTTCAAACAAGTATCATCAAATTTAAAGGAAACATCTTTCTCAAGCAATCTAGATAAGGGTTTTGACAACTTAGAGAAATCTTTAATGAATCTACAATAAGAACCAACATGTCCCAAAAAAGATCTTACTCCTTTCTCGTTTATAGGTGGAGGTAGCTTCTCAATAGCCACTACCTTAGCACAATCAACTTGCAGCCCATTAGAAGAGATGTGATGGCCAAGAACAACACCTTCACTTACCGTGAAGTGATATTTTTCCCAATTTAGCACCAAATTAGCCTCTTCACATCTAACCAACACTTTCTCAAGCTTAGATACGCACATATCATAAGTATTGCCAAAAATGCTGAAATCATCCATGAACACTTCCATAATTTGCTCAATTAAACCATGGAAGATCGACATCATCAACCTTTGGAATGTAGCTGGAGCATTGCGTAGCCCAAAGGGCATGCGTCTCCAAGCATACGTTCCATAGATACATGTGAAAGTCGTCTTCTCTTGGTCCTCCGGCGCAATCATGATTTGATTGTAGCTGGAGTAACCATCGAGGAAGCAATAGTATCTATAACCACACAATCGATCTAACATTTGGTCCATAAAGGGTAAGGGGAAGTGGTCCTTACAAGTCGCTTTGTTCAATTCCCTATAATCAACGCACACACGTCAACCCGTGGTAACTCTTGTAGCTATTACTTCATTATTTTATGTTTTTATGATAGTCATGCCACCCTTTTTAGACACTACGTGCAATGGTGACACCCAAGGGCTGTCACTAATAGGGAAGATCATGTTTGCACCAATCAATTTCAAAACTTCTTTCTTAATTACTTCTTGTATTATAGGATTCACACGCCTTTGTGGTTGGACCAATGGCTTAGCATTCTCCTCTAGACTGATTCTATGCATGCATAAAGAAGGATTAACACCCTTAAGATCATCTACGGTCCAACCTATAGCCGATTTATGCTTCCTAAGTATAACAAGCAATTTGTCAAGTTCATAATCATTAAGAGAAGAGGATACAATTACCGGACACCTTTCGTCTTCATCAAGATATGCATACTTGAGGTGGTCGGGCAAAGGCTTTAATGCAATCCTCGCCTCCTCTTCCTTATCCTTGCTTGCTTCCCCAACTTCCTTTGTGGCACTCTCTTCCTCTTTGATTTCTAAGAGCATCTCTTTCACTTGAGTATCCATGGGTCTCTCATCTTCATTACCTACATCATCAACAACAAGACAATCACTTTCATTAACTTCATTATAGTTAAGAATTTCATAATTTGAAGTAAAGAAAGGAAGTTGAGCATTCTCAAACGCTTCTTGAATACAAAGCTCGACAACATCAATTGAGTTACAAGAAGGATTCTCCCTTGGATGCTTCATAGCATCTTGTATCGAAAAGTGAAGTTCATCCCCATCAAGCTTCAAGGTCAACTCTCCATTATACACATCAATGACCGCTCGAGCGGTTGCCAAGAAAGGTCTTCCTAGAATAAGAGAAATGTCCTTGTCTTCCTCCATATCAAGAACGTAGAAGTCCGCTGGAAAAATGAAAACTTTTATCCTCACAAGCACATCTTCGATGAAGCCATTAGGAATTGTAATTGATTCATCCGCCAATTGGAGAGTTGTGGATGTACCCTTCAAGTGTCCTTGATCTAAACTCTTGAATATTGAGAGTGGAATCAAGTTGATGCTTGCTCCTAGGTCACAAAGAGCTTTATGTACTACACCATTACCCATATCACAAAAAATTGTGAAGCATTCTGGATCCTTCTCCTTTGGAGGTAATTTTCTCTTCAAGGCATCACTACTTTCCTTAGTTAACTTTACCGTCTCCGGTTCATCCACTCTTCTCCTCTTGGCTAATAGATCTTTCATAAACTTTGCATAACTTGGCATTTGCTCCAAGGCTTCATAAAAAGGAATGTTTATGTATAGCTTTTTGAAGACTTCCAAGAACTTACTAAACTTATCATCAAGCTTCTTTTTTGCAAAATGTTGAGGATATGGAACGGGCACGACCGTTTTTGGCACCCCCCATGCATCTACTTCCACTTTATTCTTCTTTTCCCTTTCTTCTCTAACCCTTTTCCACTTAGGAACATGTCTTTCCTCCTTTTCGATTCTACCTTGCTCTCCTTCTTCCACAAGCCCTTCTTCCTCCTTACTTTCCTCTTTCTTCCCTTTTTCTTCATTTAATGGAATAGAGTATTTCATACCAACTCCCACATCTATTTCATCATCCCTCTCATCATCTACCCCATTTTCGCAATTTTCATCACAAATAGGTATGTTAGGTCCTTCGTACCTTCTTCCACTTCTTAACTCAATAGCATTACACCCTTCTCTCAATTGAGCTTGGATTAAGAAGGATTTGCATTCTCGAGCTCTTTGTCCACATCTTCTTGACAGTTGCTCCACTTGTACCTCTAAGCTCCTTATTCTAGCTCCTTGATTTTGGCAAATTTCATCGAACTTTAGGTTCGTATCTTTGAACCGCTTAAAGTCATTCCTTCTTATGTTTTCCAATTGCTTGAGTATAAGATGTAATGTTTCATCGATATAATTGGAATTTCCTTGATAATAGGATGTAGAAGGCATATAGTTATGGGATGTATGATGGTGTTTGTAGGATCCTTCATTTGAGTAGGTATAAGGATGGTAGGTGTAGGATGTAGAAGGTTGAGTATTTAGTGGAGGATAGGAAGAGTAGTTATATCTATCCATCTCAATTTCGTATAGTCCTGCAAGAATTAACAAGTATCAAACTCTCACAAAATAGTATCAAAAATTCAAAAATAAAGGAAACAACAAAAACCCAAACAAACTAGCCGTCTCCCCGGCAACGGTGCCAGAAACTTGTTTGCCCCAAAATGGTGTCTACACGCAAGCGCACGTGATCGTTATCGTCGTGGCAAGATGATCAAGTTTATTTATCGAACACAGGGAGATGGGAGATTGAAAGGTATGGTTGTTGTCCAATTTCAAAAATCACACAAAGCAAGTAAAAGTTGGATTGGTTTCTATGTCTACTAGCTCGTCAAGAAAGTAAACTACCTATCACTTTTATGCAAAGAGTATGTATTAGTGTACTATCCTATGTTTCACATGGTGTTGTATCACTTAATCATGCAATGAGCTATTGTACGATCAATTAGCAAGCCTCTCTAACATGCAAAGGTCTCCCTAGATACACATTAGAGCCCCCTATTGTTCTTTCTATTCACTAAGGGCTCATTTGGTTCGTAAGATAAAATTATCTATCCGTCGAAAACATGCATATTTTCGACGGATAGATAGTTTTATCTTACGAACCAAATGAGCCCTAAGGATAATTCTCATTATCTTAGAAATTTTATCAAACACCTAACATGCATTGGCCTAATAACAAGAAGATTTAGGAAAATAGTCCAATTCTCATATGAAGCAACTTTTCTACTGGCCCAATTAATCAATTATACATGCTAAGCAACCGTACAAATCATAAATTAAGAGAATTGATCATACAACATCTCATAGCATTCATAAGATCAACATTAACACCACATTACTCCATAGGAATCATACACTAACACACAAGGGTATTAGCCCTTGGCTAATTGGGAAAGCAAATAAACAATTGAACTAACTACAATCATCATCATGCTGAAATTGAATAGAGAATACAAAATCTTACCTATTACAATGAAATTGGGAAAGATACTAATTACCTTGGAATGCTAGAAAATGATCCGACAAAAGAAAATGAAATTCAATCGGTAGAAACGTAGCCCTAGCTGAAACTAGAATGCAGGAACAAACGGATCGATGATCCGAACGGTAGATCAAAAGTTATCGATGAAATTGTAAGGAGAAATCTTATAATCCCAACTAGTAACTACCTAATTCTCTCTCTAAACTAATCTAAGAACTTGGAATTATGAAGATTATGACTAAGATGCCTTGAGAATCTGATCCTTGAGGTATTTATAGTGCCCACAATATTTAGTCCAAAATGCCCTTCATTAAACGCGCGAAAAGACGAAACAGCCCTCGAAAGTGTGCCAAAACGGACCTTCGCACGATCCCCAGCAGGTGGCCGCACGAATCGACTTGTGCACCCTGTTTGTTCGGTCCCTTAGTGAACGAACCAGGGATTTCCCCCACGAACCCAGCTTGGTCGTCACACGAGCCCTGGCTTGGTGGCGCACGAACCCGGCTTAGTCTCATTCGATCGATCCTCGACTTCCTCGTTTCCTTCATATCTTGAGTTCTAGAGCTCTGATTGACTCGATTCTTTTTCCGTTGCGACCTTCTCTTCGAACTCTTCGACATGGTATATGATTTGCCTCCATTGGATCAACTCACAATTTTTGAACTTTTATTAACTTGCTCGTCTTTTGCCGGTTTTGCTCGTTTTCACTACAAAACACAACTTTCTAGCAAAAAAGGGTTAAATACACAAAATATAGCATTTTAGGGTAAAAAATGAACAAAAGAACATCAAAACCATAGAGAAATAGATGCAAAAATATGCAATTATGACCCTAATCATTTAGGCCCTAGTTAAAATTTTAAATATTTCTCTCTTTAGTGCCCTCTTCAACTATGAGAAAGACAGCTCTCCTCTTTAACCTACCTTTTTAAATTAATTCTTTATAGTGACACTAAATTTAATTACAAATGTGAAATATATTCTAATATTAATTTCAACTTAAATGGGATACAAGTTTTAATTTAAATAAAAAACTAATGTTCAAAAATTTTTTAACTGAAATTTCAAAATGAAACTAATTTAATCTGAAAATCTTAATTAATTAACAGTAAAATTCCTATGCTGGTGGTGTCCTAACAGGAATTCTGGTATTTGGGCAAATGCGACAGATATTTGAATTCCAAAGAAGAAACACATGGTTTTAGTCAAATGTGGTGAACCCCCAACCCATTGTTAGGAGAATAAATAAATAAATTTAATTTCCTTAACACCCACCACCTCTACAATTAGTATAGTTAAATTAATTAAAGTGAAATCGACAATAAATAAATAAATAAATGCTTTTTGAGGTTTCTTGATGTCAGCAGCATTTACTTGTTTCATTCTTAATTCCTGCCACTTTCGTTCATAATAAATTGCTACCAGACCTTACTCTAAGTCTCTACCTAAATTGTTTAGCACTTAGCTAGACTACCCTTTCTTGTAGACTTGTATTCATTGATTTTTTATTTTTTTAAATCATTTCAAAGTGGACACACTTTTAATTACAAATCCAATGTTAAAAGCATTAACATGAAAAAGAATGTACACATTATTTGTGAAAATGTTTTTTTTAGTTGGCTCAAACCTAAATCTGTCAAAATTAGCATGGTTTGTTGGCACTCAAAAAGTCTGACTATAAAACCGGGTGGGTTTAAAATTTGTAGGCTCGTAAAGAATCGGAACTATTTTTCTCAGTTCGATTGGCCCGTCGTGTCTCTCGGGCTTGGACTGATTTTTATGGGTTTGCCAGATAATTTTTTCATTTATATTTGTATTTGTAAAATAGCTTTCTTTTGATACTTGTTCTATAAAACTTTTCAATATTTTTATGATATATCTATATACTGGTCTTTTAAATACTTTTAATAAGTAATTTATTTGTGTACATATAAATAAAGAATATTTGTATCTTTATAAAAACTTTCTCAGAAAATATTTTTATATATACATAAAAAATTATCCCAATTAATTAATTTGTATTACTCTTTCTGTCCACCAAATTATTTCTCACTTTCCTTTTTTGTCACTAAATTTTTTCTCATTTTCTTATTTTGAAACAACTCATACTCACAAGTAAAAGTTTGGGTCCCACAATATTACCTCTATTTTTTCTTATTTTATCTATCATTTCAATATAATACTAATTTTCATTAAATCTTATGTCACTTCCCAAATGGAAAATAGATTGGTGGACGGAGGGAGTATATATTAAAAAAAGTGAATTGCATATAATTGACATTGATATTTTATATTAGAGTGTTGATATTGCCACTTTATTTAATTAATTTGAAGTTTGTATGTTTGTTATGAATTGTAATTCAGACTTGTTAGAGGACTGTTGAATTATTGTTGTTTGAATTTATTTTTGTGAATTTGAGTTAATTAAGGACTTTCGATTAGCTTTTAAAATTTATTTTGGTGAATTTAAATTTATTATAGATTATTGTTGTTTAAATCTTATTTAAAAATTTGAGTTTTAATCTAATTGATGAATTGTTGTTAACAAATTAAATAAAATTTCATGACTAATAATATGAGTAGTTTTTGTATATCAAATTATCAGTTAATGATGATCAATATAGAAATCAAATACTATTATGAAAAGAAAAAAAAAGTAGGATGATTTAACTCAGGTTGTCAATATAGGGCACGACGGGCTTCAAAATATAGGGCGCGAAGATAATCGAATTGGCCCAAAAAAATTCTCATGACCCGATAGCCCGATACTAGATTAGCCCCACCATTTGGCAGTTACACTCAAATCCCAGATCAGTGATCTTTTGGAAATGGAACTACAATATTTGAGAATTAAAATTTACAACTCAATCCATATTTTTAGATATGTTGGAATTGAATGATGGGCATATAAGTTAAGGAGTGAGTATTGTGTGAATAATACTCACGATAGTAATTTCGTGCACAATATATATATTTCATTTTACATAGTAATACACATTTCGGTGTGTAGTGTTAGTTCATGTACAGTGTGATGTTGGTTCATATACAGTATGTTGTTATGTCATATACAGTGTAATTTTAGTTCAATTACAATAACATGCTACCTGTGGTGATTCATATATATAGAGTGTAGTGTTAGTTCATATGCACAGTGATGTTAGTTTATATGCAGTATTTTATGTTATTTATTTCTATAATGATCAAATTTCAAAATACTTAGAATAAATTATTGTTTATCATAAAATTTATGGTGTGTATCACTCACATGATACTTTGCCTGAGGAAAGACTTGCTATTGGCTCTTTCGTGTGAAGATTTATTTCACCAACAAATGAATGGATGATAGGCTTAATTTTATTCCCTTTTTAATTAGGCGATCGAGGCAATCCTTAACACTCCAATAGGATCGAAAGAAATGGAAGATGTGTGATGTTGCCGAAATGAATGTTTAGTGAAATTGGGATATGAGTAGGAGTGAATGAAGCTAGCTAGCTAGAAGCATATGCATGGCAGATCCAGTAAATTAAGATTAGAATTTGTGTGTGGAATTAATATACTCCATCCGTTCACGAAAAATGTGCTCACATTTTTGCACGTGGTTTAATACAATATATCGGAAAGTATTACATGATATTGTGAGGTTCGTTTTGAGTAAAGAAAGTATTTATGAAAAGTACATATGATATATTTTTCATAAATATTCTCTTTATTTAAAATGGATCTCACAATATCCCGTAATATCCTCCGACATATTACATTAAACCACATGAAAAAATGTGAGAGTTAGTATAATGCAACAGCACAATCTATACTTACTTGCATGCTGACTCTGTGCATGGCTATTCTATATATGTATGGCTGATACGATTCATATATATGTTTGTTGAGTCAACAACATTTGAAAAATGCTCAACTTTTGGAAGATGATAATAAAGAGACTTTATTCAAAAAAAATAAATATATATATATTAGATTTTCAAACATTGCTACTTATTTGGAAATAAAGATGTACCTACTCAGGGTAGATTGGGCCTCATACATGTTCAAAAAGTAAACGAACACATAACCATCAAAAGATGTGGAGCTAGCTAGCTAGCGTTTTGAAGGGATTACAGTGATGCTGAATGTGTGTTTTTATAGGTGGCTTAGTTGTAATAAAATCAAATTTGAGGGAGGCTCTGCATTGGAAATATGGACATAACAGATAAAATTATTTATTTGTTCAAAATATACATATTTTTTATAAAATAAATAATTTTATCTTTTAAATCAATCACACTTTAAGGGTGTGTTTTATTTTATGGATAAATTGATCTATTTCATAAAAATATGCATATTTTAATGGGATAGATTAATTTATTCATAAAACAAAATAATTGTGGTGGAAGTCAAAGGAATAATATATTGTTGATGATACAGTGGGACCTAGTCATCAATTGATTTCTTAACAACTTGTCGTGGTGTGCATTTCAACATCATGTCAATAATCTCCTCAACCCTACTTTTGAAATTACTTCTTAAATTCGTGTAATTAATACTTCATCACAACTTTCTTCCTTCACATGCTAGCTCTGAATTGTTTTGAGATAATTAATGAGGGTGTCTAATGAGTCATATAATTTACAGAAGAAAAAAAACTAACTTCTTTTTTATTAATTAATTAATTTCCTAATAACTAATATTCATTAAAAAAAAAAAAGATTATTCCCTATTAAAATATTTAGTTTTTGAATGGCGTCGTCATTAAACTTTGTAAAAGTTAGAAATTGATTCAACTTTTATACTAAATGACTAATGAATTTTAAGTATTTTAGGTGAAAGTAATTGAAATCGACTTGAACTGGCTGATAGAAGAAGACAAACTAAGGAATTAATTGCTATGTTTAATATATTTTATATAATAAAAAATCAGTTCAACATATTTATTGTTATATATGAAAATGATGTGATGAGAATTTTCCAAACTAATCAACGGGAGCTTATTTCTGCCGTTATGCATTATAATTTCAATTGAAAATAGACTCGTGTATTACATGATCATGACCAAGCATATCAGACTTTTACACGCTTTTCAGTTTCTAGAATAGCATTTCGACCATTGAAAATCATACCTCCCCATTTTCTAAATTTATGTCACTTTTGATATTTTTCATTAAATATTTTAATTTTACTTTATGAATTAACTTTTTTATAAAAAATTAAAATATTGTATGAGACCATCTCTTGATCGAGATTGACCAAAAAAAAATTATGAATTTGTAATAAAATGTTATAATATTTAAAAAAAATGATAGTTACTTTTAACAAAAATATTATCACTCTTAAAAAAAATTCGGTGATAAGTCTATAGTAAAATATGATAATATTTTTTAAAAAAGTAATAATCACCTTTAACAAAGGTATTATCACTTTTTAAACATGAAAATTTTAATTAATAAGTGACACATTTTATATTGATATCATGTTATGAGACCGTGCAACACAAGATTTACTCAAAATTGAAATCAATTAAATTATTGAAATAAATTATGGCAAGATAGAGAGAACGTAAAAAGATTGAATGTTATTTATTTAAGGATAATATATGACAAAAACATATATAAAACGTTCACGGTGTTAAACATATTAGGGAAAAATATTTTTTTTGTCCTGTAAGTTTGCCTCTTTTTGATTTTGGTCCTACTAACTTTCAGATTTTGATTTTCGTCCTGTACCTTTATCTCCTTTTGATTTTGGTCCTATTAACTTTCAATTTTTTTATTTTCGTCCTATAACTTTACCCCTTTTTTATTTTGGTCCTATAACTTTACCTCTTTATACATGAATGGGGTATCATAGGACCAAAATCAAAATGAGGTAAAGTTACAGGACGAAAATCAAAATTTGAAAGTTAATAGGACCAAAATCAAAAGGAGGTAAAGTTACAGGACAAAAATAATAATTTTCCCAACATTATATATATATATATAAATTCGTGGATCCTTGACCGGGTCGGGTTGGGTCGGATTTGGACATTTTTCTCATAAATTCGCGCAAGGTGGAATTCCAGATTTTCTCTCCCAGGTATGTTACAATTAGGCAAATGCGTGTTACTATTTGGCAAAATATGTGTTACAATCAGACAAAATGCTATTTTTTTTACATATATATCATATGTTTTTGTAAAATAACATTTTTAATTATAACGTAATAGCAAAATGTATGTTATTATAAGAAAAAATATTACTTTTTCTTAAATATATATTTATTTGTATAGAAATAATTATTTGATGAGACCGCTAAATGATGATATTGGATCTGCTTAGTTATATTTATTTTGTTCGGGCTTTTAATTAAGTACTTTAATTATTCGTTTATTGGGCCTTGTTTTGCCCAAGGTAACTTTAGTATTTATATGCTTATTCCTAATTGTTGAGACTCAGTTTTTGATAATTAATTGAACTCTGGGAATTATCCCTACCTCTCTTGCATCTTTACGCTCTCGCTGCGTCAGTTGGTACTCGGAGTCAGTCCCTGGACCACACCATGCCGCCGAAAGCTAACGATAAGCAAGAATTTCAATCCCTCCATGAACAACTTGCTGCTGTCACGACAGCCATAACGGCTATGGAGGCCACCATAACCGAAATGGCTAACAAGGTTGACTCTCTCGCGTCGCCTCCTACGACAGCCCCCATCATGACACTGGGTCTGATACACACACCGTAGATGACGAAGAGACCATCACCTTGGAGAACCCCTTCGCGCCCATCGCGCGCCGCCCTCCTCCACAGCCTCCTGCTGATAACCGTTGGGACTTGGGGTTTCGCTTGGACATCCCTGATTTCACCGGCAAAGGCTCACCCGACGACTTCCTCGACTGGTTCCACAAGGTGGGCAACCTTCTGGACTTCAAATCCATCCCTCTCGATTGTTGTGTCGCCCTTGTTGTGACCAAATTCTACTCACGTGCTGCCGCCTGGTGGCGTAACATCCGGGCATCTCATCTCCATGATGGCCGGCCGGCAGGACGTCCTACACTGGGAAGTCCTCCGCGAATTGATGACGGCTGAATTCGTCCCTTCCAATTACGCATCCACTCTCTACCAGAAATTCCAACATCTACGTCAAGGCCCAAAATCCGGGGACGCTTACACTCTGGATTTCGATCAATTGCTATCGCGGATTGATAACAGTGAGAGCCCATCCCAATTGATATCTCGTTACTTCGGTGGCCTCCGCCTCGCCTTTCAGGACACGCTAAATTTACTGCGCCCAGCGACCTTGGGCGATGCCCATCATCAAGCGCTGACCCGGGAGACTCAACAGAGTCATCGGTCTTCTGTCCTTCCTCTCACACAGGACTGTCGACCGCCCTCTGCCGCATCCGGCCTCCGCACCCCCTGTTTGCCAAAATCGTGTATGATTTCCACGCAAGTGTACGTGATCGTTGTTGACGTGGAAAGTTAACCAAGTTAAATATCGAACACAAGGAAACAATGCGATATCAAGCAAGTAGTGAATGTCTACAAAGGTGGATAGCTAGGAAAGCAAGAAAAAGTTCATGTTTTCTATCTACTTCCCAAAGCAAAGTAAAAGCTAACTATCACCTCTAGGAAGTGAGCAAGTGTGAGTGTACATGGATGTAATCCTACTATAGTTCCTCTAGTGTCCTATCTATCCTAGCATGCAAAAGATCTCTTGATGTCTTAATCAAGCCAACTAGTGTCTAGATCTCTCTAACAACATAAGCTAAGGGCTCTATTAGATGTCTAGATCTCTCTACAACACTCAATACTCTAATTAAGAGGTCTAAGCTAATATGCAATTCTCATTGGTCATACAAGCCAAATATCAAACATTTGGTATGCATATAGTTTTTATAGCTCAATTCTCATTTCATAGCTAACCATATAGGCAAAAACAATCCAATTAAACATCCCAAGCATTCATACAAGTCATTAATAAGATAACTAATCCTTCAAGATCACTAATTAATGCATAGGATTAACAAGAACTAAATTCACCATAGTATTCATGCAACCATGAAACAAGGATATTAGCCCATGGCTAATTGATAATGAAAATTAACAATTAACATTCTAATCATCATGAATATTAACTAAAACAAGAGAATTAAAGGAAATCTTACCATATGTGGAGAAATTGAATACAATCTACAAACCTCCAAAACGCTAACTCTTGATCCAAAGCTTGAAAATATAAATCGAACCGTAGAATCGTAGCTAATAACGAGACTAAGCTAATGGAACAAACTGATTAAAGATGCAATGGATGGATCAAAAGTTATTCAAGAAAGAAGATTGAATCTAATTAAGAACCCACTAAGTAACTACCTAATTCTCTCTCTAAACTAATCTAAGAACTTGGAATTATCAAGATTATGATGAAAGATGGCTTTGAGAATCTGATCCTTAAGTATTTGTAGTGCCCACAATGCTTGGTCCAATATGCCATTCATTAAACGTGCAAAAAGATAAAAATGCCCTTAATTTGCCAAAATCCGCACCTTGCGCTCGGACAGCCTTGGTCGAGCGCTCGGACACAGCTGGTCGAGTGGTGGCCTTCAGGTTGTCGAGCGGTTCCCTTCACGTGGTCGAGCGGAAATTTCTGCCGGAGCCGTAGCAAACGGCTCAACCACCCTAAGGCCGGCGCTCGATCGGCTGACTTATTTTCATCATATCTTGAGCTCTAAAACTCCGATTGACTCGATTCTTTTTATGTTGTGATCCTCTCTTCAAGCTCTTTCACATGGTGTATCCTTTGCACCATTTGGCTTGACTCCAGAAATCTAGACTCTTATCGAACTTGCTCGTTTCTTCCCCATTTTGCTCGTTTTCACCTATAAACACAACTTTCTAGCCAACAAGGGTCAAATGCACAAAGTATATCATTTTAGGGCCAAATATGAATATAAGCACATCAAAACTGTATAGAAATGGATGCAAAAAGATGCAATTATGACCCTAATCACCCCCACCACAGCCTGGCGCTAAGCCGCATTCCCCTTCGGGTGCCACCCCACGACCATTGCGCACACCTGTTGTTGGCCCCCGCCCACCCATGCCAGGATGTTGTTTTAATTGTGGAGACCCATGACACCGTATGAACTCCTGCCCTCATCCTCGAGGTGGTCGAGCCCTCCTCCTAGAAGGTGATGATGTGGAGGTGCTCGATACTCCCCCAGTTTACGCTGCTGATTCTCTCCTTGACACCGACGAGACCCATTTACTTGGGGTTGATAGTCCCTTGCTTGTCCTTTGGAGATCTTTTTGTGCTGCAAAAGTGGATGACGCCATGTCCCAGCGTCTTTGTATTTTTTAGTCCACTTGCACGATTCGTGGTAAGGTATGTAAGTATATCATTGATTTTGGAGCATGTGAGAACGTTATTTTGGATTCTGCGGTTGCTAAATTATCTCTTCCTACTACTGTGCATCCTAACCCGTATAATATTGGTTGGTTGAGTCGTGATACTGTGATTTCTGTAACTACTCGTGTTCAAGTGACTTTTCTATTGGTGGCCGTACTCGGATGTTGTGTGGTGTGATGTGGTCCCTATGGACGCTTGTCATCTTTTATTGGGCCGGCCTTGGCAATTTGACCGTCGCGTTGTGTATGACGGGCACTTGAACACCTATACATTCACCTTTGATGGCACTCGGTTTGTCCTGCATTCCTCTTGCAGACCGATGCCCCCGCCTTCTCCTGCGGTCATTCTGCTATCCCACTCAGATTTTGAGCGTGAATTGGCTTGCGGGTCCCCGGGTTATTTGCTTCTCCCTCGTGATACTACTGATTCTATTGCTATTCCCACTGTGGCTCACCCTTTGTTACAGGAGTTCGCTGATGTTTTTCCCTCTGAGCTACCATCGGAGTTGCCCCCCTTCGGGATATACAACATCAGATTGATCTCATCCCTGGGGCTTCTTTACAAAACCGGCCCTACTATCGTATGAGCCCATCCGAGCATGCCGAACTCCGTGGCCAGGTAGAGAAGTTATTACAGCGTGGGCTTGTTCGTCAGGGTATCAATCCATGTGTCGTTCCTGCCCTTTTGACTCCAAAAAAGGACGGTTCTTGGCGAATGTGTGTTGTCAGTCGGGCCATCAACAAGATCACTATTCGCTATCAATTCCCCATTCCCCGCCTCGATGACCTTTTGGATCAGCTGAGTGGGTCATCAATTTTCTCTAAGTTGGATCTTCGGAGTAGCTACCATCAGATCCGTATCCGACCGGGAGATGAATGGAAGACGACTTTCAAGACGCGTGGGGGACTCTTCGAATGGCTTGTTATGCCCTTCGGCCTCTCCAACACCCCTAGTATGTTCATGCATGTTATGAATCAGGCCCTACGACCTCTTATCAGAACTTGTGTTGTTGTCTATTTTGACGATATCCTCATCTACAGAAAGTTCGAGACCGAGCACTTTCAGCATCTTCGGGCCGTACTCTTGATTCTTTGCTAAAAAAAGTTCTTTGGGGCACCGCAAAAGTGTGCTTTCTTTACCGAGTCGGTGATCTTTCTGGGTTTTCGTATTTCTTCTGCTGGGGTTAGTGTTGATGACGCCAAAATTACTGTCATTCGTGATTGACCCCTTCCTTCCACTATTACTGAGGTACGTAGCTTTCATAGTTTGGCTTCTTTTTACGGACGCTTTATTCCCCATTTTAGTTCTATTATGGCCCCTATCACTGACTGCATGAAGGGTAAATTATTCTTATGGTCGGATGACCCAACTACTGCATTTCATACTATTAAGGACAAGTTAACTTCTGCATCAGTCCTAGTTCTTCCAGATATTAGCCTCCCATTCGAGCTACACTGTGATGCTCTGAAGGTGGGCATTGGGACAGTTCTCAGCCAGGACGATCGTCCAGTTCCCTATTTCAGTGAGAAACTTATGGGTCCTTGCTCTCGTTATTATGCTTACGATGCCGAGTTTTATGCTGTGGTCTGTGCGGTGCGACACTGGCGTCATTACTTGTTTTAGTGAGAGTTTGCTCTCTTCACAGACCATGATAGTCTGCGTCATATTTCCAGTCAGGATAATGTTTCAGCACTTCATGCCTCGTGGGCTGCCTATCTCCAGCAGTTTAACTTTGTCCTACGCCACAAGTCGGGTACCACAAATAGGGTGTCCGACGCTCTTATTTGTCGTTCTACCTTGTTGATTGACATGAGTGTTTCTACTCTGGGATTTGATGATTTCACTGCCTTGTATTCCGATGACCCTTACTTTGTTCTTATCCTCGCTCAGCTGGCCTCGGGAGAGCCTTCTGACTTTAATCTAGTTGAGGGTTTTCTCTTCTTAGGTACTCGGCTTTGCATTCCGCCGTGTAGCCTGCGGTTGAAACCCATCACCGAACTTCACGGTGTGGGCCATGTGGGCCGTGATCGCACCCTTACTTTACTCTAAAAGTGATTTTTTTTGGCCCACCTTACGCTGCGACATCTCTCATTTTGTTGCTCGTTGCCACACATGTCAAATTTCTAAGGGTACAGCCACTAACGCCGGCTTATACCGGCCCTTGCCCATTCCTGATGCTCCATGGCTTGGGGTTAGCATGGATTTTATTCTTGGACTCCCGCGTACTCAATGGGGCTTTGATTCTATCTTTGTGGTGGTCGACCGTTTTAGCAAGATGACTCACTTTATTCCCTGCAAAAGGACCTCAGATGCAGTGCATGTTGCCCAGCTGTACTTTAGGGACGTCTACTGGTTGCATGGCCTCCTCTCTTCGATCATTTCTGATAGAGATACTCGGTTCTTGAGTCACTGCTGGCATACTTTATGGCGCATGGCTGGTACTGCATTACATTTTAGCAGTGCCTACCATCCTCAGACGGATGGCCAGACGGAGGTTGTCAACCGCTCCCACGGGAATTTGCTATGTTGATTAGTGGGTGATCACACCAAGTCGTGGGATATGAAGCTTAGTCAAGCTGAGTTCGCTCACAATTCTGCTATTAATCGTAGTACCGGTTTCTGCCCCTTCCGTATTTTGTATGGTCGGGTGCCTCAGGGCCCCGTTGATTTGATGTCGTTGCCATCAGGTATGCACCTCGATCCCCTTGCTAATGATTATTGGGACGAGCTGCTCCAGATTCACGACACAACTCGTGCGTGCCTCGCTGCTAGTAATGCCAAATATAAGGCTTATGCCGATTCTACTCATCGTCATGTGGAGTTTAACGTGGGTGACATGGTTTGGGCTGTCCTTATTAAGGACCATTTTCCGGCACATGAGTATAACAAACTGGCCTCTCGGAAAATAGGCCATGTGGAGGTGCTCGAGAAGATTAATCCTAATGCTTATCTTCTAAAGCTGCCTTCCAACATGCTCACGTCTGATGTGTTCAACGTCAAGCATCTCATTCCTTTTGCTTCTGGAGACGAGACCCATCTCGATTCGAGGGCGAATCATTCCGATGGGGGAGTGAATGATGGAGATGAGACCGCTAAATGATGATATTGGATCTGCTTAGTTATATTTATTTCGTTCGGGCTTTTAATTAAGTACTTTAATTATTCGTTTATTGGGCCTTGTTTTGCCCTAGGTAACTTTAGTATTTATATGCTTATTCTTAATTGTTGAGCCTCAGTTTTTGATAATTAATTAAACTCTGGGAATTATCCCTACCTCTCTTGGATCTGTACGTTCTCGCTGCGTCAATAACACATATAAAATAGTAAAAAATGTGACACTACATGAATCAATATATCTAGCTTTAAGGGATGATGATTAAATTTAAAAAAAAAATACATATTTGTTCTTTAAAAAAAATACATTTTGTCCTACAGTAACACATGTTTTCCCATATAATAACACAAAGTGGGGAGTAAATATGTGTTACTATTAGAACAAATTGTGTGTTACAATCTTATGAAATATTTTTATTTTGCATATATTCATTTATTTTTATATAATAAATATTTTTTAACATAATATAAAAGTAAAATCATGTGTGTTACTACATTACTACAATATTGAGCTTGCATAGCTTCACTTAGAGAGCTCATTTGTCAATGAGCTCTCTAAGTTATCACTTAGAGAGGTCTTTTGCAAATGAGCTATCTAATCATATAAGAAAAAACAAACAAATAAATATATATATATATATATAGATATATGTAATGCCTAGATAGCGGTTAAAAACCGCTTTGATTAAAAAAATAAAAAAAAAACATTAAAAGGCGGTTTGGAACCGCTATAAGACTTCAAAGTGGTGAAGAACTGCTATAAGGCATAGCGGTTAACAAGCGCTCTCAATTTAAAGCGGTTTAAAACCGCTCTGGGCCTCAATTTAGGGTCCATCTCGCAACAAACCCTATCTCCCCTCACTTTATAAAAGTTTTTCCAAACCCTATCACAGCTCGCAAGCACACCTGCCGGAACCATCGACGGATTTCCACAACACCCAACAACCACCGAGTCGCAAGTCCGAAATTGCCTTAACCACCGGAGCCGTCGCTTGGAAACAGAAACGCAAGCCGTCCGTCGTTGTTGAGAATCTGCCATAATCCACTGCCTCTTCTCTGCCATGTAATCATCGAAAATTTCCTTCGAAAGAAACGCCCAGATCCTATTCACGTTGTGATTGAAACCAAGTTCACCACCGTTTCACGTCCTACCCATCGCGCCTGGAATCACTACCGTTCGGAGAAGAGCCGCCACATCAGCTGTTGCTTCCGGCTGGAAAACGTCCGCCCCTGAAGATACTGGTAATTAATTGGGCCTTTCATTATTTCTAAGCCCATTTTCAAGTATAAAAGTTTTTCTCTCGCCCAAATCTCTATGGATCTCAAACAAAATCTCTATGGATCTCAAACAAAATATTTACAAAAAATCTATGTGTACATGTATCGAATCTTATTGATTCCTTCTCGATTTATCTGTATGTATATTAAGCTAATATTTCCAATGATTTGGTAATTTTCTGAGAAGACCTTATAGTTCCTCTAGATTCTTGAGACGCAGATGAATAAGATGATGTATGCTTTGGTGAATATTTAGTAATGAAAGTTGTGGTGCAAATTTTCATTCGTTATATTTTGTGGCATCATTACTGAACTCTACAACTGCTCATCATCGATGCAACTCATTCCTTCCCAACACATATTTTATACTATTTTTCTTTCATAATTTGATCGCTTCTTCTGTGGAACAGACGGGTTATAAGATAAATTCAAAAATTTTAGAATTTTAGAATTTTATTACGGTGGAGGCAGGAGTCTCGATTCCAGGCAGCGGCGACTCCGACGAGAACATAGGCTGGAATAATTTTTTATTTTTTTAAATGATCTTAGAGAGCGGTTCATAACCGCTCTCTAAGTTAAATATTAAAAAAATAGAATACACTTGGAGAGATGCACTTGGAGAGCGGTTACTAACCGCTTTCTAAGTGCTTAGTGTACTTAGATAGCTGTCACTTAGAGAGCTATTAAAACCGCTCTCTAAGTGGAAAAATTAGAGCTTTCTAAGAAAAAATCTGTATTAGTGCTATAAGAAAAAATATTAGTTTTTCATAAATATTTATTTATTAGTATAGAAATAATTAGTTTTATATGATAACACATATAAAATAGTAAAAAAATGTGTTAATATATGAATCAATATACATAGACTTAAAAGAATGATGATTAAATTAAAAAACACATATTTATTCTTATAAAAGTACATTATCTCTTATAGTAACATGTTATTACCATATTAAATCCTTATGTGGCTGGGATCAGGATAACAAATAAGTATAATAATGCTTGAATAATCGTGCAGAAAATGTAAATAACACAGAGATTTGCATAGGTCTTGTATTACAAGAGCTAGGACTTAAATGTAGTCTTTGTATTAGACAAATTCGTGGATCCTTACAATGATGACCCTAAGGCCATATTTATAGACGATCCCAATTATGGTACGTGCACCTATCATGCTACGTTGGTCAACTAAACCGTTACAAAAGTCATTACAGGAAGTCTTCCCTCCATAAAAGGTAGTTTCCTTATGTGGGGATTGAATGATATTAATTATGTCATAAATTATGCATAATAGCTATAATTCCTCTATAAGAGTTGACCATGTGTTTGCTCGTGCCCGTAGGTGCTCGACTTGCTCGTGCTCGTAGGTGCTCTATTTGCTCGTGCTTGTAGGTGCTCAATTTGCCGGTGCTCATCGGTGCTCGACTTGCTCGTGCTCGCGGATCTTGATCTTGCACGTGCTTATATACTTGGGCTTTGTTTATGCTTGTACTCCAAATTCTCTTGTATTGGGTTTTGGCCTCGTCTGATTATTTATGGGCTTGGGCCCATTGGGCCCATTGTAATAATCGGACCACAACAATTGCCCCTACTTTGATATGCTAACTTATTGATGTGTAGCATATTAAAAGTAAGTCAAGAGCAGGACTGACTGGGATTAATAAGATGTCTTAACCGAAGATATTTTGAAGTAGTCGATGTTGCTCCATATGCCTCTGGAACTTAAAATTTAAATTTTCTGAGACAGAGACGACTTCACTGCTACTACGTAGACTACGAAATCATATCTCAGAAAAAATTTAAAAATCCAGCTACTCTTTGAGGCGCACCTTCGTGAAATAAAATCCCAAAAATTCCACTCATTTTCTATAAAATATGATCTCGCACGCTGAATATCAAGAAGAAAAAACTTAAAATAATTTTTAATTTTTCTGAGACAGAGACGATTTCACTGTTACTACGTAGACTATGAAATCATGTCTTAGAAAAAAATTAAAAAATCCAATCACCCTTAGAGGCTCGCCTTCGTGAAATAAGATTCCAAAAATTCTACTTCCAAAAATTCTACTTCTATAATATAAACCCAAATCTTTGAAAATTGAAAATCATAATGGCCAAGTATGCAAGCTGTACACCCAGAATTGTCCTTCGCAATTTTTCATTTTTCTTTTTTAGATAAAGTACATAAAGTACATCCCCAAAATGTGGAAAGAGATTTCAGCCCAGAATTTCGCGTGTCACCCTTCCCTTATATATATATATATGCCTGTATCACAGATTTAATTAGAGAACGCAGAACGACCTCTTCTCCAGCGCGCTGTCGTTCGATATTGGATTTTTACGGCTGCAGACGAACTACGGTTCCCCTACGCAGCCATTTGCGACATCGTTCTGCATTGGATTTTTACGGCTACAGGCGGACTACGGTTCCCCTGCGCAGCCATTTGCGACATCGTTCTGCATCGGATTTTTATGGCTGCAGGCGGACTACGGTTCCCCTGCGCTGCCATTTACGGTATCGTTCACACCCAGGAAGAGTTAACGGTGCACCTCCTCTTCATCAAGAAATTTTCGACAGCGTCCTTTCAATCCAGATGACTGGTCTCCGGCGACGAACGAAACAAATATCGTGATGTTGAAGGACTAAACTGAACGCGGTGACATGGCGTCGGTCGATCTTATATGAGTTTCTCACTTCCCCCTGCTGTCGCGTCAACGGCAACCTTCGTAACTCAGAGATAACGCTTTCTAGCAAGGAATCTCAGTCGACGGTGGCCTCTCGACAGCCTCTCGACAGTGTTATAGTAGTAGATAAAACTGTTTCTCACGTTGTTACGGTTGTTTATTAGCAGTTTTCCTTGCTTGCTTTCCGGTTTTTTACAAATAGGTAAACTTATTTGTATCTATTCACTCATGTATGTATATTTCTCTCAATCTTTAGTGTCTTCATCTTCATCCCACGCGTTTTCATATGTGCACAATCTGCTAGTTTGGGCATCAATTTTGGGGTGCACCGTCATACTCGTTTTAAGCTTTCTGTAGAACTCATGGCGGCACAGAGTATGAGTTTCGCCCTTTTGATCTACTTTTACAGAGTAAGGCAGATTTGATTCAACCGAGTGAAGTCAATCGGCTGAACAGGAATCATCTCAAGTGCCAAAGTAGGTAACTTCAGCCTTCATTGCTCTTGATCATCTTGCTCAAATACAAAGTTAAATGCTGATATGATGAAGTTACTGAAGAAGAATGAAGTGGGCAACCACACTGCTGTTAGCATTTTGGATGCTGGAGGAGTGCATTTGCTTATGTCCTTGCCCCCTTATAAGTTGTATGCTTGCCAGAGTCTTGTCATGTATTCTCGCCCTCAATATGTTGATAGTATTGTTATTGATTCATTTTGGCAACTTCGTCATATCAGACAATGGAAATTTCCTTCAGCCTTAATTTGATCCACTTGACTTTTGATGCTTAACTTTTAAATTATTGTGATATTAAATTTGATCACATTATTGTGTTTATTTACATAGGCATCCATTCTCAAAAATCAATCACTCTCGGGAGTTGTTCTATGAATAGATTGAGTAAGTGCTTTAACTCCCCTTCTGAACTGCTGATTTATAAAATCATATATCATAGAGTCTTTAGACAAAAGGACAACGACGTTGGATCATCGCGCAATGTGAGTCGATCTCATTTGGGACTTCACCATGATATGGATGATGCATTTGACAAAATTGTGTCGGTTTTGGCGATGAGTCTTCCTACTGACACGACTAAGACACATGTTGATTATAGACGACCGTGAACATAGTCGGGAAAAATGAATTTTTGAGAATAACTCTTTCGATACTGCTGTGATGTTGAGCTAGCCTGATCATTGTAGAAAATTTTTATTGGTGAGATTGTTGGGCTTACCCCTAGTTCTTCTTTTTGTCAAATATTTATCTGAACATCCCTATCATCTAGTATATCGCACTCCGGAGTCATTTAGTAGAACTAAAAGGATGAGTTGACATTCTAATACGTTTAAGAGTATAATAACTCTAACTGATCTTAACTCTTGGCGTGGAAGATAGGATATGCAGACGTTCACTACTACATATCCTATTTGAGTGAAAGGACGGATCAAACCCCAATAGGAATGGTAGGGGTGACATAATGATATGATGGAAGTAGGTCTCCTTTCTTCTCTTCCTTCGGCCGTCACGTACATATTTTAATATTGGGAAATTGCCCCCAAACAACTGATGCCTAACTTCAGGTTTCACCTTATGAGCATTCTGATCATCTTTGGGGAAATTTTGATTGTATCGACCAAACCATCTGAAATAGACAATTTTTAACATTCGTTGTGATTGGACTTTATGAACTTGAGATTGTTATCTGAGAAATCCATGAGGATACCACCTTGCTAGCTATTAAGATGTTAGCTCTTTAGATCGCAATTATGGCTATTCAAGCTCCAATAGAGATGGACCTTTGACATATTTCCCTCGAAGTGAAGAAAAACGCTAGGACAAATGTTGCATAGGTGCAAATGGAAAGAGCAAGAGAGAATGACGAGTAGCAAGGTAAAATTTATACTGCCGTGCAAGAATTTTCCTATGCATCGCTTAGACTCTTAAACAACTGCTCAATAAGGATCAAAATAATAATGAGGTCCAATTGAGGATATTGAGCTCTGTGATCAATTCTCGCTCTACCTTGCTTTTACGGATGCAATTCGAGTCGCTTTGCATGTTTGTCAAGTATGGACTCTTTATGCCCCCACTCATATTGTGATCAATTAATATCATCAAAATAATTTGATCATGTCAAATGAGCTCAGAGTTGAATATGTTTTAAACAGTGGACGTCCAAATTTTTGATAAGACTATCTTGTCCTTGTACAATATTTGGACTTTGTTGTTATGCTCTCATAAACTTGTGCTAGGGAGATAATTAGCTCGCCTAGACATCGTGATTTGCCAACTTTGATTTGCAAGATAATTAGCTCACCTTTGAGTTGGTTTTGCAGTATTGAGAGATGATTAGCTCGTCAAGGGACTTTGTTAGGGAGATAATTAGCTCGCCTAGACATCGTAATTTGCCAACTTTGATTTGCAAGATAATTAGCTCGCCTTTGAGTTGGTCTTGCCCGTACTGAGATATGATTAGCTTGTCAAGGGACTTTGTTTTTAATGGATTATTCTCGTCAGTTATATTTATCGAGCTAAATCCACCGCGCCTCACACTAAACTCAATTTGCAAGATAATTAGCTCGCATTTAGTTTAGATCGGCAACTTTGGCTCCAAACATAGTCATGCTCGCTAACTTCAAATAAAGTAAGCGCGAGAATACTTGAAACTCGCTAACTTCAAATGACGCTTGCGCGAGGTGCTTGGAGCTCGCAAACTTCCACCGAAGCTTGTGCGAGGTGTTGTTCATAATAATTTTGTTAAGACAAGAGTTATTTTATTCATATATAACAATATATGTACATGCTCCCCAAGACTTTACAAAATGGTCGTAATCCTCTACTCTGATCTTGGAGTTGAAGTACTTATTCTTGCTATCCGATTAAAGCTTATGCACATGCTCCCAGCTGAAATTGAAGGTTCCACTCCAAAAGAAATAACATCTTCATCCTCCAAGTTGGCAACTTCAGTTTGTTGGCGATGTGGAAGTCAGTTTCCTCGTCCTCTTTTCAAAGGACCTTGATTAGTATTGTCTTGCCTTGGTGATGGCCGTTTAACAAATTTGTTCAACCTTCCTTCCTCAAACAACTTCCACATTTGTCCAAGAAGATTACGACACCTGCTTGTATTATGACCGGGGCTCATCTCCTGCGTTGAATCTTTTGAAGGTTTCTGGAGTTCTGAATTCTCGTCCTCCATTTCTCTTTTTGAATGAAGACAGATTCTCTTATTTTTCATCCACCTTTACCTCCCCCAATCTCTGGGCCAATAATTTTTTATGGTTTATGAGCTCACCTACTCGTCTCCTACATTCCACATATGTAGTGGGAAGGTTTTTGGTAAGACTGCGAAATATGGGGGAATCTCCCCAAAATCCTCCAAGTAGAGAATGAAGCACAAGCTCGTCGCTCACAGGCTCACCACCGAGGATGATCTCATCAATTCTATCGATATACTGCTCGTCTCCCTCAATTTTCTGTTGTCGGACTCTCATCAATCGATGGCGACTTTCCGGCTTGTTGATTTTTACAGCGAAGTATGATACAAACTTCTCCCCAAGCTCGGAGAAACAATGGATGAAATGTGGAGGAAGATGTACGTACCATTTATGGGCTAGTTCACCTAGACCGAGTGGGAATTGACGGTATTTTGTTGCATCCGTCGCACCTCGACCAGTCATATAAATCCTATACTTAGAGAGATGAGTCTCCAGATTTGTCCTTCCCTCATAGAGAGGAGCTTGGAGAGGACTTATCTTCGATTGGACCGGAGCATCTTCCAGCTCGATGGCCAGAGGCTCATTTTCCGAGCTTAATCACTTATGAAGATCTATTTTTTATTTCACCTTGCTCTCTACCTCGGCTAACCTTTTTTGTAAATCCTGCAAAGGGGATTGTCGGCTATCTTGCATAGCCACTACTGGTCTTATCACCTCAACAACTGGTTTACCAAAATCATAATAAGAAAAACTCCCTGGGCCCAACCGATCATGGGCTGAAATTCGGGGTTGATCGCGTCTAAGCAAAGTACTCTATGCAAAGCTCATTTGTTGACTAGCCAAATTTCTAGGTTCAGCGCTTCTTGAATACGAGATTTGCATTGGAGTGTAGTTAGAGGACCTTGTCAATGATTCTGGAATGGAAGAATCTTGTGGTATTTCTCAGTTGGCAGGCCATGATGAGGATCTCGTGAAGAGATCCGAACCAAGTCGGTTGAAAACCGATCGAGATTCAGATTTCGTTGCCGGCTCATCCACTCTTCTCATTTTATTTTGGCGAAAGTTATACTTTTTCTTCGGAGCAGAGGATCAACTCCGTGCTGCTCTCATCTCTTTGGCTTTTTGCTGGAGTTCCCGAATAAGTGTATCCACTTGCTCGGGAGACTCAAAGTCTTGCATACGGATAGGCATCAATTCCCTAGTCCGACGCCCGGGGTTGGTCTGAGCACGCTCAGCCACTGGGGCTTGGTCCAAGGTGTGTGCGTTTCTATCAGACTGATTCTCTTTTGAATGAAACGTTGAATATCCAACATAAGTATTGTAGAGAGTATCTAGGGGAGTATTAACAGCCTTTGACTTTGTCATTTTAATGATGAGTTGGAGAAAATCTTCGAAACTAAAACCTTGAAGATAGTCTTCAAAACTTTCTTAGAGACTTAAGGATTTGAAGATGAACTTCAAAATCCGAGTCTAAGTTCTTAAGATTTGTAGATGTATGTATTCGATTCGGCCCTTCTTCTAGCACTAATTGTTATTACCTGATTAAATTCTTATGTGGCTGGGATCAGGATAACAAATAAGTATAATAATACTTGAATAATTGTGCAGAAAATGTAAATAAGACAGAGATTTGCCTAGGTCTTGTATTACAAGAGCTAGGACTTAAATGTAGTCTTTGTATTAGACAAATTCGTGGATCCTTACAATAATAACCCTAAGGCCATATTTATAGACGATCCCAATTATTTTACGTGCACCTATCATGCTACGTTGGTCAACTAGACCGTTACAAAAGTTATTACAGGAAGTCTTCTCTCCATAAAAGGTAGTTTCCTTATGTGGGGATTGAATGATATTAATTATGTCATAAATTATGCATAATAGCTATAATTCCTATATAAGAGCTGACCATGTGTTTGCTCGTGCCCGTAGGTGCTCGACTTGCTCGTGCTCATAGGTGCTCGACTTGCTCGTGCTCGTAGGTGCTCTATTTGCTCATGCTTGTAGGTGCTCAATTTTCCCGTGCTCGTAGGTGCTCGACTTACTCGTGCTTGCGGATCTTGATCTTGCACGTGCTTATATACTTGGGCTTTGTTTATGCTTGTACTCCAAATTCTCTTGTATTGGGTTTTGGCCTCGTCCGATTATTTATGGGCTTGGGCCCATTGTAATAATCGGACCACAACATAACACACAAGTTCATATTGTAACACAAGTTGGGGAGCAAATGTGTGTTACTATTAGGGAAAATGTGTGTTACAATCTTATAAAATGTTGTTCATTTTATATATATTCATTTACTCTTATATAATAAGTATTTTTTCATATAATACAAGAGCAAAATGTGTGTTACTATAAGAAAATATATTCTTTTTTCCAAATATTTATGAAATAAATAAATATTTATGGAAAAATAATATTTTTCTTATAGTAACACACATTTTTTATTAGATTGTATATATGAAAAATATTACTTCTACTAAAACAAAATGAATATATGTAAAAAACAACAATATTTAATCTGATTGTAACACACATTTTGCCTAATAGTAACATGTATTTGCTCAAATTGTAATATATACATGGGAGCGAAAAAATCTGGAGTTATAGTTGCAAAAATTTTGAAAAAAAAATGTCCGAACCCAACCCAACCCGGTTAAAAACCCGTGAATTTTTAATATAATATGTTTTACACCGTGAAATGGTTTACATGAGTGTGTCTCAAATAATATTGGTTAAAATTAATAACTTTAATTTCTTATTAGATTTCTGATTAAAAAAGAAGTGGTAATTCATTAACTAAATACCAGCACATCTAGAAGGCGAATATATATATATATATATATATATATACGTCTAAAATAATGACCCAATCTAATCAATTTAGTAAGCTTATCTACAAGGTCAAATACTCTGAAATTCAGTAAATGTGAATTTGTACCCCTTTTCTTTTGAATATATCTATTTAATTTTAGTTCGATCAAATATGAAATTAGATGTCGGATACCGGTATTATCTGTATCAAGTAGTGCCGGAGAAGAGACCGCTAATTGAATTTTTTTAATTTTTTTATTTATCTTGTTTTTTAAATATATTTTATATTGTGTTTAGTTTGCTTAATTATGGGCCTTGCCTTGTTTAACTTGGAAAATCCATACTATTTATATTTATCTTTTGATTATTGAACACAAGTTTTGATATTATTAAAATTCTGGGCATCTCAATTCCATCTCTTGTGCACTATATTCTCGTTGTGTCAGTTGGTACTCGGGATTAGTTGTTGGACCACTCGATGGCACCGAAACGTGATAATTTTCAGGAGATTAATGCATTCCGTAAAAAATTGACCACGTTCACAACTATGATGATGGAACTCAAGGTGCACGTTAATGTTCTCACCATCAGGGTCAACGCCCTCATGCCTAGGACTGTCGACACACCGTCCGTCGCACGACCTACTGATGGTGGCTCCGAAATCCATACCACCGAGGAAGACGAAACCATTACACTGGAGAACCCTTTTGCGCCCCTAGCGCACCACAATGGCCACCATCCATCCCGGATAACCGCTGGAAAGTGGGCTTTCACCTTGATATCTCAAAGTTCACGACGAAGGCTCCCAAATGAATTCTTCAATTGGTTTTACATCAAGAACCTCCTCGCTTTTTTGCTTTGTCCCCCAGGAACGTCTTGTCACTTTGGTCACGATGTGATTCTGTTCTCATGCAGTAGCTTGGTGGCGCAATATCAAACATGCCCGTCGCAGTGAGGGCCTTCCACTCGTCGTGATCTTGGTCAATTTTTGGACCTCATATCGATGGAATTTTTCCCTATTAATTATGATGCCACTTTGTATCAAAAGTTTTAGCACCCCTGTCAAGGCTTATACCATAGATTTTTATCAACATCTCTCATGCATCGACCACCATAAAACTCCATTACAGATCGTCTCGCGGTACGTAGGTGGCCTTTGCCTACCTTTCAATACACACTCTGCCTCTTACGCCCTAATTCGATGGCTAATGCACACTATTAGGCCCTCGTCTTGGAGTCCCAATAGAACTGCCACACGGGTGCTTTGATTTTCTCTTTCGAGTGTTACTTTCCAGTGTCGACTCCCGCTGTTACACCATTCACCAAGCCCTAGATAGCCACGATACTACCTGCTTGCGTGGCATCCTCTTCCTCTATAGGGCCTCTCCCGACCATAAATAGTCGTTGTTTCAGATGTGGAGATCCCGATCATAGAATGAATACATGCCCACAACCCTGTGGTGCTTGTGCCTTACTGCTTGAAGGTCATACTTATCACTGACGATTCCCTAGCCCTCTATCCGGACCCGACCAATGAGCCTGACGAAACCCACTTGGATGGCGACACATGACAGTTACTTGTCCTTCGATGCTTCTTTTTCAACGACAGGCTAATGACATCCACGCACAGTGGAATTTTATTTTTCAGTCCGCTTGTACCATCAATGGGAAAATCTGTAAGTACATTATAGATTCTGGTGTTTGTAAGAACGTAATTTCTGATGTTGTTGAAAAAAAATTATCGTTTGTTCCCATCTCTTACCTTCACCCGTATAATATTGGCTAGTTAATTTGTGATATTGGGATTACTATTACTACTCGTGTGCAAGTCACTTTCTCTATCGGTGGTCGTTACTCTGATAATATTTAGTGCAATAGGGCCCCTATGAACGTCTGCCACCTTCTGTTAGGGCAACCATAGCAATTTGATCGTCATGTGGTACCCCGTGGTCCAGTTGATTTTATGGCTCTTCTATTAGACATACATATTGATACTCAGGCTTCTAATTATTGGGATACTTTGATGGACATTCACTCTACTACTCATGCTCTAATGGAGGTAAGCAATGCAACATACAAGTCCCATGCTGACCTATCCCACCGTTATCTCAAATACAATATCGTTGACTTAGTAGGGGCTGTCCTCACCAAGGATCATTTTTCCGCCCATGAATACAAAAAATTAGCATCATGTAAGCTTGGTGTAGTGGAGATTATAGAGAAAATCAACCCCAATGCTTATCGTTTATACTTATTTGTGGTCTAAACGAGTATAATCAGTGTATGGGGGGAATACACTGATGTCAAATTTTCCAAAACTTCAGAAAAATACTCTTCCAAAACCCAGTCAGGACGATCTTGAAAATGCTCACTGAACTGATAGGCTTAGGGACAAATCAGTCAGGAACCATAGAAGCTGAGTTCTGAGTGTTGTGCTCAAGAAAGCTCAGTAGAGATAACCCACCTACTGACCGCTTCAGAAGCTAGTAAGTTGGATATCTCAGTAAGCCTGAGTTATATGCAGAAGCGTGAGCCCTTAATCTCTAACTCATTTTAATGTCCTGAAAATGTTTTTTCTGATTGCTTAGGAAATAGTGGATAAGGCTGGAGCGTAAGTTCGGGATCAAAAGAATTGGTTTCTCATGATTGTAAAACAATGTTGAATGCAAAGTGTTGCTTTGAGTGCTTGGAATATTGGATAATCTCAGTGCTTTGGAATTTCCCATAACCTTGAATGGGTGCAAAGTCTTCTGTATTTATAGGCAAATTTGAAATAGATCAGTTGGAGGAGATCTACCAAATATTCCTATATTAGGTAGGTGCAGCATAAGATGTACTTGATTCAGATTTCACCATACTTAAAATGGGAAATTCTTATGGCCGCCGCCTACAGATTTGAGGAGCATTAAATACTTGATCAGTCTCCGTACGAATGTGTCAACACCACACTGGTTGATCTTCAAATGGCTAGTTTTTTTATGTGACATTATCCTTCATCATACCATTAAGACACTGAGTACTATGTATTTAAACTCAGGTTTAATGTTGTCCTTATATAAGAGAACTGACATTCCTTTCATCCTCAGTTGACTGGCATAAATGCTGTCCCAATTGCATCAGTAACCTTTTCTTCAGGATTTACAAGTGTCTGTATAAAAGACACTTGACCTGATTATTCAAGTTTCGTCCACCTTCACTAGATGGGTTGTGTCCTGAGCATGCTTAGGCTACTCGGTAGAAACACCATCAATGGTATGTCTTCAGGATTGTCTTCCCTTCATCTTTAGGATCGATCTTCAGGTCCTTCAGGTTATCAGCTTCAAGTCAGTTGTCTTGAGTTGTTCTTTAATAACTCTGACCTTCAGGATTAATTTCCTCCTGACTTGGATCTTCAGGACATCTCCATCAAATCTTCAGTCTTCAGTGCGTTCCCCCTGAACTGATTACCTGTGAATATAAAATCTATTCTAACCTGAACTAATCCTGAACAATACAATCTTGATCTTTTGTACTTAGGCAAATTCATCAAGGGGTTTTGAGATCTGAATAAAAACAACTCAGATTGTATCCCAACATTATTTGATGGCTTTTTCACATTGGATGTGTTAATGTGAGACACCTTATCTTATGTGCACGAAAAAAAAGGACTCTTTCCGATTCGAGGGCGAATCGTTCTGATAGGGAAATGAATGATCGAGAAGAGTCCGCTAATTGAAGATTTTTCCTATACTTTAATTTATCTTATTTTTAAAACTTACATCCTGAAATAATAATGACATAATTGACCTCTGGAGTTGTTAACTTATTATGATATCTTTCGAGTCCGATTAACGTCATAAAACTCAACATGTTCCTCCATCCATTGGGTGTAATTTGAGTAATAGTGAAGTTGGTGTCAAACAAGTATTGACCGATGACCGAGTGTAGTAGGAGAGGGAATCCTACTTCTAAAATATCAAATATTAACTGTTGTACAATCGGGAGGGGACGATTGACTTATTTATCTATACCGGGAAGGAACAATATAAATGTCGAGGGAAATCTTATACTCGTCCCAATTTTCAGTAAGATTATCCTTAGTTAACATACTTCTATAACAAGTGGCCTCATATTTAGTAACCATATATGGAACATTGGACGAGTGGATTTGATTAAATTGGTTACGATATTGGACAACATAAGATGCCCAATTCTCTTCGCGAGAAACTGCCACAGGAATTTGTTGCTCGATGAGTTTAGAGGTGGGTTGATAAATTTGTTCAAGATCTTTCCAAATACTGTTACCACTCTCTTCAATACTTTCCCCTAAATTTGAATCAGTGTTATTCCCAGTACGAGCAATCTCTTCTAAATGAATAATCCTCTGGTCGCGAGCAACCTCTACCTCGCAAACACCTTCATGTTCACGAGCAACTCTCTCGGAACGGATAACTACTTGCTCGTGACCAACCCCTATAGTGCAAGCAACTCCTTGAATTTCTTCCTCACTTGAAGTTTCAATCTCCTTGCCAAAATACATCACGAAGAACTGACTCAACTTCAGAGGCAGTCTCATCTGTTAGCAAAGTCCTTCGAGGATGACTGCTGCGACCAGTTGCCTGGACGTTGCTCGCGAGCAGCCCTTGAAATATGAATGGTTCCCTTTCCGTGAGCAATTGTTGAATGTTCTCCACATAAAGGTCTTAAGGGAGATTCGGCCATCGACAGATTTTTCGGGTTTCGAGGTGGCGCCAGTCCTGAAGATGATGAAGATGCCACTTTATCTGGTCAAAAGGTAAAAATTCTTAAATCTTCCAACGAGAATAAGGGATAGACGGTGGTGGTTCTCAAGAACTTAAAAATGAGAAAATTCTAAATCCCTAAATCTAAAAGTCTGAAAATGAAAAAAAATGGGATAAAGAACTTAAGAAACTACCTCTAGCCTTGGTTGATTGATGAAGATCGATGCTAAAGACTGGAAAAGGTCGCCAAAAATCACAGAGAAATGGGGATAGTTTCGTACGTGTGAAGTGGAAAGAAAAGTGAAGATGGAAACCGCCTTCCCCTATTTATAATAAAGGGGCGAGCACCTTTAAATAAATAAGAAAGTTTGAGGAATTAAATGATAAATTTTATAAAACCAATTAGTTGGCGCCCCCTTTTGTGCATTAACGCTTTGTATTCCACGCTCCACGCATGTCTGTGATGGTGAACAACTAGTTGTTCACGACCACACCAAATTGAACAAGTTGTTCACCAATCGTAATAAGATTATTGTGTAACACTAGTTGTTCGATCAAGTTCCAATAAGTGTCATGTTAGGGGCAACTGTTGATGGGTGAGCAGTTAAGCATCTCAAGAAGCGAGCAACTAGATGATAATAAAGATGATTAAGTGAGCAAATCAAGCCATTTGTGAAGAATAATGAAAAGGTGAGCAACTAATTAAAAATGTTACTTAGAGCGGTGATCAACTCTTTATATTAGTTGCTCGCCGTCCTTCCAGTTGTTCTCCACTCCCCCAAATTTAAAGAGCTAGTCACCACAATTAAGCTTACAAAGTACATACTCAAGTAAAGGCAATGCTAATCAAGAACTATCCAAGAGATTCCACGTGAGCAACTTATCTAATTCGAATTATATATCAATTAGTAGACTTTTTTATGCTTATCTCAAAGGATACTTGTCCTAACTGTATTAAGAGTGACATAGTCAATGCCACCTCCTACTTATATGCTACTATAAATATGTAACCATGATCATTAATACAAGGGGAGAAGATTCACAAAATTAACAAGATTATGCAAAAATGTTTACTCATCAAATCGCACAAGTTGCAAGCCAAGTTACTTCCATATTTTGTTTGGTAATCTTTATAGTTTAACTACATAACTGTATCATTAACAAAGATTATCAACATCATTCACTGTTGAAAAAATATTTCTAATACCATGATTTTAGTGAGATACCAAGTATAATTATAACAGTGAAAAAGCTATAAAAAATAGTAAGACGGTGATTGATAGTCAATATTAGGAGATTCTAATTTTATAAGTATCATATAATGTTATTTGGAAGGATGCAATAGAAAATTTACATAAAATAATCTTAAAAAATAATCTCACTTGGTATGAGGAAAAAAATAATTTGACTTAGTATGGTGTAATACATAAATACATAACAACAAATAACATATCGAATAATACCAAATATGTGTAATAGAAACAAAATACTCACTTATCTACCCTATCAAATATGATTGGTTGGATATGACTTTTCCTATATTTCACTTTTTGAAGTATATATTTTTATTTTTTGAGGGGACTTTTTGAAGTATATTGGAACCTCTGTTTGCGGGCAAAAATATTTGACCAGACTTCATTCAGAGTGCCCCACCCCCCCACCACAAGTCAAATGTAAACAGAGTCTCTGCATATATATATATGATAATATTCATAATGCTATTGCAAGGAATTTATCCACCTCTGCTCAGTTTCAACAAATATAGTGAGAGAAATTTGCATGCTTTCTCACAACAACCAAGAGAGAGAAGATAGAAACCGGCACCAACCGATTCCTTCATTCCTTTTGACCATATTTGTATACATGCCTCTGTAAAGTGATCCTAAAAACCAGGGCAATATCAATGGCGGTGGCGTTGGCGGGGGACGTAGAGCTTGCGCGGGCGAGCAGTAGCCGGAGCTGGCGGTCGCAGAGCATACGGGAGGTGTTGCAAGGGCCGCCGGACGTTTTCTCGAGGAACAGCACGCGGCGGCGCGAGGTGGAGGATGAGGAGGAGGAGCTCATATGGGCGGCCATGGAGCGGCTTCCGACGTACGATCGGATGAGGAAGGGGGTGCTGCAGCAGGTGTTGAGCAATGGGAAGGTGGTCAACTCGGAGGTGGATGTGGCTCACTTAGGTGCGCAGGATAAGAAGCAGCTGCTGGAGAGCATCCTCAAGGTTGTTGAAGATGATAACGAAAAGTTCTTGCAAAGACTCAGGAACAGAACAGATAGGTATATATATATATATCTCCCCTGTTTATATTGAGTCCAACTCGTTAACTCAAAATGCTCTGAGTCAATATATTTATGTTATTAATATGTGAACAGGGTTGGAATTGAGATACCAACGATCGAAGTGAGATTCCAGGATCTGTGTATAGAGGGAGATGCATATGTTGGCACAAGAGCACTTCCTACTCTCCTCAACTCAACAATCAATACTTTAGAGGTTTTTCTTTTTTATTTTAATTTTGGGGCTTTTTTTATAAAAAAAAATGTTTGATCATATCATGTTGAACAGAAACATCGACTTTTCTACACAAGTTTCCGTGTGAATAGATTATTCTAATTCGACTTGAATATTAGTTCTTACTAAAAAACAAAAGGACATGAATGTTAGACTGGTCAAAGAAGCAGACTTTTTTTTTTTAAAAAAGGTTGTATAAATGTTGAAATGTATCTTGTAAATGATGTCATGCACAGGCTGCTCTTGGGATGATTGGACTTTCTCCTTCAAAGAAAAGAGTGGTTAAGATACTTCAAAACGTCAGCGGCATTGTGCGACCGTCAAGGTTTCCTCATAAATCTTGCAAATTAAACTTCAATTTATAATTAAAAAATTAAGAAACTTAAATAATTACTGTTTTCAGGATGACACTGCTGTTGGGGCCTCCAGGTTCTGGAAAAACGACATTGCTAAAAGCACTAGCTGGAAAGCCAGACGATGATATGAGGGTATAAATTGAAATAATACAACAACAACATAAAAAACAAATACTTATTAATTCCTACATCAACAGGTAACTGGAAAAATCACTTATTGTGGGCACGAGTTCCATGAGTTTGTTCCTCAAAGAAGTTGTGCTTTTATTAGCCAACACGATCTTCACCATGGCGAAATGACGGTCCGTGAGACCCTGGATTTCTCCGGCAGATGCTTGGGCGTTGGAACCAGATACGAAATGCTTGTAGAACTTTCCAGAAGAGAGAAAGAAGCAGGCATTAAACCCGATCCCGAAATCGATGCCTTCATGAAGGCAACGGCCTTGGTGGGTCAAGAAACCAGCTTCATCACCGATTACGTCCTCAAGGTTCCTCTTCTTCCTTCTTCAACACCTAAATTTGTTAATGTCGGCCATATATATGATCTATCTGCAAACAGATTCTTGGATTGGACATTTGTGCTGATATTATGGTGGGAGATGATATGAGGAGGGGCATTTCCGGCGGACAGAAAAAACGAGTCACAACTGGTATGAATATTGAATACAATATTAGTTGTTTTTAGTTTAAAAATCAAAATGTTGGTTCTGGTAAATGCAGGGGAGATGCTGGTGGGACCGGCGAAAGCGTTCTTCATGGACGAGATATCAACGGGGCTAGATAGCTCCACCACCTTCCAAATTGTCAAGTTCATGAGACAAATGGTTCACATTAACGACATAGCCATGGTGATCTCTCTGCTGCAGCCAGCGCCAGAGGCGTTCGATATGTTTGATGATCTCATCTTGCTATCGGACGGTCAGATCGTTTATCAAGGACCCCGTGAAAATGTCCTCCAATTCTTCGAGAGCATGGGATTCAAATGCCCCGAAAGGAAAGGAGTGGCAGATTTTCTCCAAGAAGTGACCTCGAAGAAAGACCAACAACAATATTGGCATAACAACAATCAACCTTATCATTACATATCTGCGCCCGAGTTTGCAGAGGCTTTCAACTCGTTCCATGTTGGGGAACGAGTCATGGAAGACCTCCGAGTTCCATACGATAAGTCCATGGCTCATCCAGCTGCTTTAGTTAAGGAGAAGTATGGGATCTCAAACCGCGAACTTTTCTTGGCTTGTTTTTCGAGGGAATGGCTGTTGATGAAGCGGAGCTCCTTTGTTTACATCTTCAAGACAGTGCAGATAACCATAATGGCAGCAATTGCTTTGACAGTTTTCCTTAGGACAGAGATGAAGTCTGGTAGCATAGAAGATTCTGCTAAGTTTTGGGGGGCGTTGTTCTTCAGCCTTGTGAATGTGATGTTTAATGGAATGCAAGAACTTTCCATGACGATTGCTAGGCTTCCCGTGTTTTACAAGCAGAGGGACTGCTTTTTCTACCCGGCCTGGGCCTTTGCGTTGCCTATTTGGGTTCTACGCATTCCTCTCTCGGTTATGGAGTCTGCATTGTGGGTTATTTTCACCTACTACACCATTGGATTTGCACCTGCTCCTTCTAGGTAAGTGGAAATGCATAGTTCTTGACAAAAGTGAAGGGAAAAAGTAGTGGTTGAAGCTATAATCAATCAATCTTGATGTGTTCTTCAGGTTTTTCAAACAATTGCTGACCTTCATTGGGGTGCATCAGATGGCCCTCTCTTTGTTTCGTTTCATAGCAGCAGTTGGAAGGAGTCAAGTTGTTGCAAACACGCTTGGGAGTTTCGTCTTGCTGCTCGTCTTTGTCATGGGAGGCTTCATTGTTTCAAAGGGTCAGTTAATACTTCATTAGTTAATAGATCATACATTTGATGTTTATTAGTATTGTTACAATGTGAGTGAGTTTGTTTTTGACAGATGATGTCCAAGATTGGATGTTGTGGGGTTACTATATCTCTCCGATGATGTATGGACAAAACGCTATCGCCATCAACGAGTTCCTTGCTGATAGATGGAGTGCAGTGAGTCTCAGTCATCATCCAATTTGCTAATTAGTTAGTTTATTGTGGTGCTAATGCCATTTCAAATTTGATTCAGCCTACTAATGGATCGGAACCAACTGTCGGAAAGACACTCCTTAGCGACAGGGGTTTATTTACAACCGAGACGTGGTTCTGGATGTGTATCATAGCTCTCTTCGGCTTCTCTCTTCTTTTCAACCTTCTTTTTGTTGCTGCTTTGACATTCTTAAACCGTAAGTACTTGTGTATATATTGTACTTTTTGTTGAAGAAAAATGATGGTTTATTGCATGTGGTTAACTGTATGCTCTTCTTTATCTCAGCAATGGTTGATAATAAAGCCATCATATCCGTTGAGGCAGGAGAAAGCAAGAAAAGGAGGTCCACTACACCAAATGGAAATGGTGAAGGTTTGTTGTTTCTTTCAACACAAGAAAAACTAATGGAGTGAATTTTAATGGATCTTAATTTTTTACAGGCGTTCAAATGGCTAGCAATGATCAAAGAAGGGGGATGGTTTTGCCTTTTGAACCTCTCTCTCTTGCTTTCAACCATGTGAATTACTATGTTGATATGCCTGCTGTAAGTCTCTCTCTCTCTCTCTTGCACTCTCTCACTAACACATACTGGATTCTAAATTGGGGAGAATACATCTGGTGCATGTAGAAAATGAAGAGTCAAGGTGCAAATGAGGAAAGACTGCAGTTGCTGAGAGATGTAAGTGGGGCATTCAGGCCTGGGGTTCTTACAGCATTGGTAGGTGTAAGTGGAGCAGGAAAAACAACCTTAATGGATGTCTTAGCCGGTAGAAAGACCGGAGGTTATATCGAAGGATCCATAACCGTTTCAGGCTACCCCAAGAACCAACAAACCTTTGCTCGAGTCAGTGGCTACTGCGAACAGAACGACATCCATTCGCCTTATGTTACTGTCCACGAATCGCTCATTTACTCAGCTTGGCTGCGTCTCACCTCTGATGTCAAGACTGAAACGCGAAAGGCAAGTAACCCCAGACGAAGGCCCACACGTATAATTCTCTTTTTTTGACAACATTGGTTTCATCATCTCTTTTTTGGTATCTCAGATGTTTGTAGAGGAGGTGATGGACTTGGTTGAGTTGAATCAGTTGAGGCACGCGCTTGTTGGATTGCCAGGAGTTGATGGTCTTTCGACTGAGCAGAGAAAGAGGCTCACAATCGCTGTCGAGTTAGTAGCTAATCCTTCCGTAATCTTCATGGACGAGCCAACGTCTGGCCTTGATGCTCGAGCAGCTGCCATTGTCATGAGAACTGTGAGAAACACAGTGGATACAGGGCGGACTGTGGTCTGTACAATTCATCAACCTAGTATTGACATTTTTGAAGCTTTTGATGAGGTACATACATATACACTTCTATAGTGTTTGTTGCAAAAAATGATCCCACAAGAACAAAGACATTCTAAAAGTGGTATTTCTTTTACTTATAATAGAACTTGGAGGCACTTCTTAGCATTGTAACTAATTACTTTTTAGAGAAACAACTAATATTCTTTTGAGATGCACATCAATTGCAAGGTGAAGCTGGTGTACATAAATTTGTTTCCTAAAACATACTCTGATCATTTTCTTCAACAGCTGCTCTTAATGAAGAGAGGAGGACAAGTGATCTATGCAGGACCTCTTGGTCGCCATTCCCAAACACTTGTTGAGTACTTTGAGGTACGGTTTTCATGATCCTTAAACGCCGTTTTTTGCATGCTTCGAAAGCTATACATATTAACATACGTATAAACTACAGGCTATACCAGGGGTTGCTAAAAACAAAGAGGGATATAATCCAGCTACATGGATGTTGGATGTCACCTCCTCTTCAGTCGAATCTCAACTGGACGTCGACTTTGCAGAAATTTACGCCAATTCTGCCCTTTACCGGTAATTTGTGCACTTCTTCCACCTTTACCAACAGATTGGTCTTGATATTTAAAAAAAATTTCAGGGCAAATCAGGACTTGATAAAGGATCTAAGCACACCAACACCGGGTTCAAAGGACTTGTACTTCCGGACGCAGTATTCTCAGTCATTCTTGACACAATGCAAGGCTTGCTTCTGGAAGCAGCATTGGTCATACTGGAGAAACTCTCAGTACAATGCTATCCGGTTCTTCACAACCACTGTTATTGGCATTCTGTTTGGTGTTATATTTTGGCAAAAGGGTGATCAAATGTAAGCCCATTTACAATCATTTAATTATAGCCAAGTCAAAAATTAGTAGCCTGTCCTGATGAATAAAAACAACAGTTCTAGGCAACAGGACTTGCTCAATCTTCTGGGAGCTACATATGCTGCTGTTTTCTTCTTGGGAGCGGCTAATGCTGCTGCTGTTCAATCCGTTGTTGCAGTCGAACGGACAGTCTTCTACCGCGAGAGGGCTGCAGGGATGTACTCGGAGCTGCCATACGCATTTGCACAGGTAGTAGTAGTGCATGCAAACGTCTGTGTTTTACGCTGGTGTTTTTCTTTTGTTGATTGTGTGTGTGCGCGTATGTTGTAGGTAGCAATAGAGACGATCTACGTTGCGATTCAGACAATAGTGTACTCTCTACTTCTGTTCTCCATGATCGGTTATGAGTGGAGTGCAGAGAAATTCTTGTACTTCTACTACTTCATATTCATGTGCTTCACTTACTTCTCTATGTATGGGATGATGGTGGTTGCATTGACTCCTGGCTACCAAATTGCCGCCATTGTTATGTCCTTCTTCTTCAGCTTCTGGAACTTGTTCTCCGGCTTCCTCATACCTCGTCCTGTGAGTATGCAAGTTTGTATAATATGCATTAATTTTACAAGTTTATAAAGAAAGATAATGTAATGTGGAGTGTGTCATGCATGCAGCTTATCCCAATATGGTGGAGGTGGTACTATTGGGCATCTCCGGTTGCGTGGACAATCTACGGTCTTTTCGCGTCTCAGATTGGCGAAAATACGGGAGATATGGAGCTTACTGGAAACACAAGGACAGTGAAGATTAATGAGTTTCTTAAAGAGTATTGGGGATATGATCATGACTTCCTCATTCCAGTGGTTTTTGCTCATGTTGGTTGGGTTTTCCTCTTCTTCTTCGTTTTCGCATATGGTATCAAGTTCTTTAACTTCCAAAGAAGATAAGATAATTGAATTAATTATCAGATAGTTTTAGAATGTTTCAACTTTCAATTATGTATTAATATTTATAGGCTTCAGCGTATACTGTATAGCTGGTGAGGAAGAAGAAATACTTTCTCATTTAGATTTTGCCTCTTCTATTATGTTTTTGGTAATATTATTTCTTCTACTTGTTGTATCTTATTTTTAGATTTAATGTAGTATGATAGCTCATTGTTTATTATTTGGAATATTCAATAATACACGTTGAAATAATTTAATTTTTTACGTATTTTCGTGTGTCGTGTGGTTTGATTGTGTACTTTAAATTCTTTATTAATGGGTTATACCAATTTTACCTCTTAGTTGTAGGGGGTTGTACCTAAAACTCTAATTAGCAATTTTATGTGAATTTTGATAAAAACATCTTTGAAATAGTATATGGTGTAGGGAATAATACGCTTGAACCCAAAGGGTTTGACCCATCTGGTTTATTAAGGCACATATTTTTCTAATCCCAAGTATAGAATCGGAAGTTACCATATTTAAATCATTGAGCTTCTCCTTTTATGGTTAATCTCGTGAGTGTGAGGGTGGAGAAGCCGGTGGTTGTGGTGTGCTACCTCACTCGACGGGTCTTTAGTATTTGTTTAGTTTTATTTAATATTTAGTTTAGGTTAGTTATAGATTTTTGAACTTATTTCAAAATCAAAATTCTCTAATTATCTAATATTAAAAAATTAATATAAAACTCTTTGGATTTTTAAAATTCTTTACATAAATTTCTTAAATTAGTACAAAAATTATTTGAATATTTAAACTTATAATATTATTTTATTTTTTATCAAATTTCTTTTAATATTTTTTGAAAATGGCTTAATAGCCAAATAACCTTATTTAGCTTTCATTTTGGTATTTAATTTATCATTAATTGTAAGTGTTATTTGTTGTCCTTCCTTCATGTGTTTAAGAGGTGTCACATCAATAATTTGATAAATAAAAAATATGACACATCAGATTTACCGGATATGTAACCTGGAATAGCAGGTAACAGGATGAAAAACATATATTTTTATAAGTTATAGAACGAAACAAAAATTCAAAGTTAGTAGGACGAAAATCAAAGTCAACAAAAGATAAAGGTCAAAAAGATACATTTTCCTTTCATTTATGTGTATATTATCACCTAAACGCTAGTTCTTTTACTAATATTTATATATTTTTATAGAAATTAATTATTATTTATATAATATAAGAGTATCATGTGCATTACTATCTATTAAAATACTGTATTTATTTTTCACAAATATTTATTTTTAACAAAAATAATTATTTTTCCGTATAATAACACATGTAAAGTAGTGAAAATTGTATTTTTTTAATGATACAAATTTTTTGCTTAATGGAAAAAGATGGGTTTACATAAATATATAAAAGCACTCTCCTAGGTTGTGTTATCATAAGAAAAATCATATATTACGAAAAATCTAGATATGTGTTATTGTAGGAGAAAATTTTTGTTAATATTAAAGCAAATGTGTCAATGTTGGAGCAAATGTATAGAGCAAATGCATCTTAATCTTTAGGGTAAATATATGTTACCACAAATATATGTTATTGTTGGAGCAAATGTATGTTAATATATGGTGATAAATCTAGATTAAAAAGGATGAAGAATAATCAAATAACTCATGTTTGTTCTTTGAATACATGTTTGTAGTAACACATACTTACTCTAACATTAACACACCTGCACTCCAATACTAATACACCATCTCTATCCATAGAGCAAGAAATTTGTATTATTAAAGTAGTATACTTTCACTATCTTTTATATATATATATGTTATTGTATGGAAAATAACTATTTTATAAAAATAAATATATATTTATAAAAAATTAATATTTGAATAGATAGTAATACACATTTTATCCTTATGTTGTATGAAAAAATATTAATTGCTGTAAAATATATAAAACAACATTTATTCTAATAAGAGCACACATTAATTTATCCTTCATTAACATGGATTTATTCATATAGTAACATATACTAGTAGAAAAGTGGGCTTGGAGAGCCCTTATTTTCGCTCTTAGAGAGCGGTTTTAAGGGCTCTCCAAACTGCAGCTCTCCAAGTTGGGAGAGCAGTTACAAAACCGTTGTGCAAGATCGAGCCTTATAGAGCAATTATTGATCAATCTCTCTTAGAGAGCGGTTTTCAACAGCTCT
>JAPKLY010000469.1:309116-328949 GCA_026898435.1 Prunella vulgaris
GTAAAACAGTTATTATCCGCTCTACAAGGCCTTCCATTTGTTTTAATTATTCTTACTTGTAGAGCGATTATTAACCGCTCCCTCTTATTTTTTTTTAATATTCGTATTATATTTGTATAATTATTCCCTAAAAATCAATTAAATAATTAATTAATACCTAACAATATATATAATTAATCCCTAAAATCAATTAAATAAATATACACATCAATAAAATACATTAATTAAATTAAACATCAATTAAATAAATATACACATTAATAAAATTTAATATATTAATATATAATTAATTAAGTTTACATGTCACACAAAAAATTTAAGCTAAAAATTGATTGAACAAATATCTGGACCAATCAATTTTCCACTTGTCCATTCTTTCCGTAAAGTAATACTCGAACGGACGTTCATATACAAACTGTAAAATATTGAAATTTTAATTAGTTGATAAATACTTATATTCAATCAATAACTTCAATAATTATATAAACATACCTACTTTGTAGGAATGATCGTCCGAGAAGTTTGAATTATATCTTCAATATAACAGCACACAAAATGTCCATAGTGCACCCCGTCTTGTTGCCTCGGAACCTGTTGATTAGCAATGATGAACACGTCATACAATTATAATTATTGTCTAATAATTTGATAATTTTCTAAAGTAAATTTATAACCTGAATATTTTTCCATTGCACTTGCTTGATAGATGTTGAGTCTTGATCCGACATACGATTCTGGTACATCCTCATCAGACTATTTTACATATGCACATTATAAATTATTATTTAAAATAAATTATTAATAAATAAATCATTATAAATTAACTTACACTTCCATATATGAAATGAGTTCAGTGCGACTCGTATGCACCGCACCAGCTGGATCCATATAATGCACATCAAAATTTTCCATGTTTATCGCGACCAGCACCCAATGTCTCCTACATTACATTAAGAATATTAAAATTAACTACATTTAATTATGAATACGAATTTAATGAAATATTTATTGTACTCAACCCACATTCGTAGGCTAAAAAAGAGATGATCTCTCCCCTTAAGTGAACATATGCGCAATCATACTCTCCATGTACTGTTTCCTATCACCCATGAGCACAGACATTTGGGGAGAGATGAATGTATACTTTGCACATGCCTCCATATCTCTGGAGAGATATACCTCACCCAAATATCTTTAAACAACATATATACGAGCATTAATATTTAAAAACAAAGTTAAACTATATAAGAAGTAAATACTGAAAATTATTAACCAGATACCTAAGATATAAACATACGGCAGATGCACTCAACTCCCCATCCTCTAATACTTCCAGAATATTTTCTCGGTTTATCCAATCGTGCCAATCAGTTTGATGAAAAAAAAAACAGAAATAGGGACTTTTATTTGTCTGAACGTAGATGTCGATACCTGTATCTACACCGTAGTCTGTAGAGTGAAATCGTGAGGTAGGTCATCTGGCATGGGATAACCTACTACACGTCTGTGTTCTTTACCAGTGGAGCCCCTCGGTCTCTCTCTCACACTGTCGGCGAGATTCGGTGGCTGTTGCGGAGTCGGTAATATATACATTCAATATGCAATATTGTTTAGAACAAATAAGATAATAAACATTAATAACATTTTATTTTTTTGCCTTCATGGTGAGAGAGACCAAGTTTGTCGGTCATTCGAGAAAGTTTCCGATCGTTGTCCCAACTGTGATCACCTCATCTATTGGTTTTGGCACCGATGATTTCTCTTCTCCGATAATGGGTACATCGAGCGTCACCCTCTGAAAACCAGGAGTAATGGGCCTACCATGAATAACTCCACTGGAGCTACTGTGCAATATGCCTCTAGCCACCAATTGAAGAGGATGCTCCAAATACAGATAGAAAGCAGTCGATAACTATCAAAATAAAATTTTAATTATAAAACATACTAATCTATAATAAAATTTGATGATTTTTATACTTGTGAGCTATTTTCAGGTGGATAATGAACTTCTTCCCTAACATCAGCAGAATACATAATTTCCTATAAGTATTTGATTTTTTGATTGATTAATAAAATTTATTAAAAAAAAATTCCTCTCATAGTATAAATGTACTAGAAAATAATAACAAAATTTCCATTCACACTAATAATATATTGAATTAGTTATATAGTTTGTAGATTTTTTGATAGATTAATAAAATTTATTAAAAAAAAGTAAATATAATTTGATTGTTAAAAAATTGAATAATCATGTATATAAATATATATAAAAACAGTATATATATACATAAACGAAAAAAACATACCTTTGGACGAATTTCGGTGAGGGACTCGGCTTCCGGCGGCGGGTGGCAACGATGACACCGCTTCCAATGCACTGTAGTCTTTCGGTTGGCCGATTTAGCCTTCTGAGAATTGGAATTCCAATTTCAAGAGCCCTAATCCTTCTTCTGAGGGCTTTAAGATAATTTTTATCAGAAATCCATTTGTCGTTTTCATCAAATACGACATGGTATGGGACTTGCCAAATCTGTTGATTGGCCCCAAAACAGGAAACCCTGGTGACCCAGTCTTCTGAAATATTCATCAGTCCTTTCTTCCTTTGAGCTTCTCTTTGAGAGAATTTTTCAGGAGATCAAAACTTTCCTGTAGAGAAAAATCTTGATAATCATCATTTGGATCTTGAGCATCTTGAAGATCAGATCCTGAATGCATGGTTGCGTCTAATTTTGAATCAGAAAAGTCTATTTCATTAAAAAGATCTTTTTTGATATGGTCCATATACATATCCATAATTTTCTCTCTTGGCCTTTTAGCCGTTATGCCGAGTGAAGGCGCAGGCGTTTGTGGGCATAAATCCTTTTTTCAGGTTAATTCATAGATTCTTGAATACTTAGGTCAGTTTGTTTTGGAAAAGGTCCGTGAGACACTATTGATACAATACGGAGAAATTATTAACTCATAGACTATAGATGTCCTCAGTAATTTCCAATCTGTGTTGAGCAAAAGATCCATAGCTATACTGCTGATATAATCCAGATCCCCGATCCTGCGTCTATATGGTATCAGAGCCATGTGATAGTAGAGATATGTTATCTGATGATTATTGATTCTATACGATTTCATAATTATCTTTATGAATCTTTTAAATATTTCTCATATTGAGAAAAATAGTTTGGTTCAGGAATATGATGTTCCTAAAAATCTTGATTTACTCAACAAATGGAGCATTCCAAAGATTGAACCTAGAACGGTTTATAAATCTGGAATTTTTGAAAAAATTAGTTTCAAACAAGTTGTTAAAACAACCGAGTCTTCAGTCCCTCTTCATGAGGAAGAAATGGTTTTAAAATTATTAAACTACCATGATATTTCTCCTTATATGAAGGGGTATAAATTCATCCATATTGGATGTGTTCAAGTCGCCTTTAGACCTTTAACCCTTAAAGGGTTACCAGAAAGTTTTCTAGCCACTCTGAGAGATGGTAGAAATCTTAACTGGAAACAATCTCTCATGGGAATTATTGAGTCCAGTTTAGCTTTAGGACCCGTTTATTTCAACGCGTATCCTAATCTTTCTTTGTCTTTATCTGACAACAATATCCTTGATGCTTTAACATTAAATGTTAAAACACATGGTTATAATTACATGCCTGGATCAGAAGTCATGTGTATTTGCTATCGCATTTATTTTAAACCTTTACATACCCTTAACCCCAATTGTGCTAGGGTAGATAAGGATAAAAATGAGACAATTCTCATTGAAACAAACTTTGGAAATTCCAATGTTAGTACTCGTTGATCTATTAAATGGGATGAGATTATTTTCCCAGATAATTGGATTCTTGAATATTCTGTTCCTAAAATCCCTTCACTTAATAGTGATTTCCACCATATTACTCAAAGTAATAATGGTATTGTTAAGATTGGTTTTCAAAATAACCAAAGAAGAAATTCTTCTTTCACTAGATCTATGTCTGGTTACAATTTATTTTCACCTCTTGATTATGAAGTCAATATTCCTTCTACTTCAAGAGTTTCTACTTCTTCTTTGAAAGAAGAAAAGTTTTATCAAAACAATGATTTTGAAAATGATAATATTATTGTTAATAAAAACAATATTGTTCATAGTGAAAAACTTCCCAAAATAATTTCGGAATGTGATTTTTCTGTTTGAAATGATTTTTGAACCAATTTTGGATTTCAATAAAGGCTCCTTAAATAGAGTCCATATCAATGAAGAATTTAATGATCCAAAATGGGAAAAATTTAGAGTTTGGTATTTTAACTCTTTCCCAAGAGATGAATTATCTTATTTTGTTGACAAATTTTATGAATTTTGTAAAAAACAAAACAAAATTCTTTATTTTGTTCCTTGGTTTATAAAAACCTTTTATATTGATCAAATTTCTACAATAGAAAGATCTTTTAAAATTATTTCTTCAGGAGATATTCGAAAATCCGTCTATCCTCCTAATATTCCTTTCCAGATTGAAAAGGAAGGAAAAACTTTAATTTTTTCTCTTTTTTCAACAATTATTGAAAAAGATGTTTTAACCAATATTGCTGAGATTTTTAAGCAAAATAATTTTTGCAATCTTTCTCTTCAAATTCTTAGTGAAGAAATTGCTTCACTACATGAGAAAATTGATTCTCTTCTTTTTCAAAACAAAGATCAGCCTAAGGCTAATACTTCTATTGAAGAAGGAAAAAATCCAGTTATTGCAACTGTTCCTTCTATTCAATCTCCTATTGAGATTAAAGATTTTAAGCTTGAAGCTTCTATCTCTGATCTTGAAAAAATTATTACTGAAAATTTTGGAAAACTTCATATTTCCACTATTGAAAATGATTTTCAAGATGATATGAATAACAGACATATTGAGTCTGGAGAAAATAGTCAAAACAATTTTGACAGTCTTAACAAAATGAGATGGGCTGATAAGCCTACTATGTCAAGGTATTATACTAAGCCTACTCCTATTGATGTTCTCAATGAAGAACAAGAAAATTTCTTTAATACCTCTTATTCTGGTAAATCCATTTATGAATGGAATATTGATGGTAGAAGTGATAGATATATCTACACCCAATGCCATCGTATGCTTATGTACAGCTCTGCCTGTAGAATTAGTGGTAATAATGATGTGCAGACTGCACAAGCTATTACTGTTGGTTTTACTGGTCAGCTTAAAGGCTGGTGGGATAATTATCTTACTCCCCAAAATAAAAATGAAATATTTTCTTCTGTTAAAATAGAAGAAAATACCACTAAACCCAATGCGGTTTATTCTCTTGTTCTTACCATTTTAGAACATTTTACTGGTAAACTTTCAAACAATTCTGAAAATACCAAAACACTTCTTTTAAATAAGAGGTGTAAAACTCTTACTGATTTTCGTTGGTACAAAGATACTTTTTTGTCTAGAATTTATGATATTCCTGACTGTAACCAAGATATTTGGAAAAACAAATTTGTTGATGGTCTTCCGTATTTATTCGCGGAAAGAATCAAGAAAATTCTTCGAAAAGATGCAAATTCTATTTCTTACGCGTCATACAGTTTTGGCCAAATCATTAGTATTTGTGTCCAAGAAGGATTAAATCTTTGCAATGAAATAAAATTGCGAAACCAGCTTAAAAGAGATAATCTCTTAGAAAAGAAACAACTTGGTCTTTTCTGTGACCAATTTGGAATTGAAAATTCCAAAAAGAATTTTTCTAAAAGAAAAAAGGATTTTTCTGATAAACCAAATTTCCGAAGAAGGAAAAGATTTTCTGATAAAAAACAGAAAGTGAAAAAAGATTTCTATAATAAAAAATCTTTTAAAAAACCTTTTCAAAAGAAAAAATATTTAGACAAAATTATTTGTCACAGATGTGGAAAGCCTGGTCACTATGCTAACCAGTGCTATGCAAAAGACAAGATTAAAAATCTTGATCTTGATGAACCTCTCAGAGAGACTCTTCTCGGAATAGTAATGAATTCAAAATTAAATTCTGATGCTGATATAGAATCCAATGCTTCTTCTGAAGAATTGAATTCTTCATCTGATTCAAGTTAATTTGATACCAATGAGTGTCAAAATTGCCTCTAGGGTAAGCCTTGTCTCAACTGTATCCAAGATAATAGTGAGATAACTGATGATGAAGTTTATAAACTTATGAGTCAGTTTAAAGGCATGAATATTAATGTCATTGATGACCATTATATTATGGATTTTCTTAAACAAATCAAAGATTTTGATTTATGCAATAAAATTATTGACCATTTTGAGAATATTCCTCTCAAAAAAGAAAAAAATGATCTTTCAAATCATATTGAAAGAATTTTTTATAACATGGATGATGTTAATAAACTTCTTAGAATTAAAGAGGTTAAGAACAATCCTATTACCATTAAAGATCTTTCAAAAGAAATTGAAAATCTTAAAACAAGTGTTAAATCTCTTCAGGAACAAAGTTCTGAATTTTCCTTTCGTCTTTCCCAATGGGAAAAAGGAAAAGAAAAATTAGAAATTGGTGATTCTAGCTCTCCAACTCTTTCTTCTAAAGAAAGTTTGATTAATAATCAACATCTTTCTAATCTTAACATCATTTTATCTCAAAAATGGTATGTAAAGATTTCTCTTTTAATAAACAATTTTTATAAAAGAGATTTTATAGCCATGATTGATAGCGGTGCATATATTAGTGTTATCCAAATGGGAATAATTCCCACCAAATTTTTTGAAAAAACTACTCAAACTCTTTCCCATGCAGGAGGAGGAAATTTAAAAATTTCTTATAAATTAAAAAATGCTTATATTTGCACTAATAAAGTTTGCATTCCTAATGATTTTCTTATTGCAGAGAACATTACTAGCCAAATAATCATTGGCCTTCCTTTTATTTACAGCATCTATCCTATTATGGTAGATGAAAAAGGTATTTCAGGTATTTTTGATAATAAACCTGTTGATTTAGAATTTGTTACAAAACCAATTCATAAGGTTTTAAATCAAATTCGTGATCAAATTGATCAAAGGAATTGTCAAATAAACTTTCTTAAAAATGAATTAAATTCTTTTACTATTGAAGAAAGGATTAATAATCCTAAACTACAAGAAAAAATTGGTTTCTTGTCTAAAGAATTTTCTATAAAAATTTGCAATGATTTTCCAAATGCTTTTTGGGAAAGAAAGAAACATATGGTTTCTCTTCCCTATGAAGAAAGTTTTTCCGAAGACAAGATTCCTACAAAATCGAGGCCTTGTCAAATGAATTATGATTATTTAGAATTATGTAAAAAAGAAATATCTTCTCTTTTACAAAAGAAACTTATTGTTCCGTCTAAATCCCCTTGGTCTTGCATTGCTTTTTATGTCAATAAACATTCAGAGCTGGAACGTGGTGTTCCTAGGTTAGTTATCAATTACAAACCTTTAAACAAAGTTTTAAAATGGATTCGCCATCCTATTCCTAACAAAAAGGATTTACTTGATAGACTAGTCAATGCACTAGTATTTTCAAAATTTGATTTGAAATCTGGATTTTGGCAAATTCAGATTGATCCTAAGGATCGTTACAAAACAGCTTTTAATGTTCCTTTCGGCCACTATGAATGGACGGTAATGCCTTTTGGGCTTAAAAATGCCCCTTCTGAATTTCAACAAATTATGAATGATATTTTTAATCCTTATAGTGATTTCATCATCGTTTATATTGATGATATTTTAGTTTTTTCTAAAGATATAGAAATACACTTTAAACATCTTGAGATGTTTAAAAATATAGTCATTAAAAATGGCTTAGTTATTTCAAAGCCAAAAATGGTTTTGTTTCAAACAAAAATAAAATTTCTGGGACATATTATTGAAAAGGGAATATTATCCATATTCAAAGAAGCATCGAATTTGGAAATAAATTTCCTGATGTCATAACTGATAAAACTCAGTTACAAAGATTTTTAGGAAGTCTTAATTATGTTTCTTCCTATATTGAGAAAATAGCCGAAGATACTGCTATCTTATATGATAGGTTAAAAAAGAATCCTGCTCTTTGGAGTGACAATCACACTCAAGCAGTCATCAGGATAAAAGAAAAATTAAAACATATTCCTTGCCTTATGCTTGCCAATCCCTTATGGGATAAGACTGTGGAAACCGATGCCTCTGACATTGGATATGGAGGTATTTTAAAACAGGTTAATCCACAAAATAATAATGAATATGTTATTAGACTCCATTCTGGTAAATGGAATAATTCACAGAAAAATTATTCTGTGGTTGCTAGAGAAATTTTAGCCATTGTAAAATGTGTTCTAAAATTTCAAGACGATCTTTATAATCAGCATTTTATAATAAGGACTGATTGTAAAGCTGCTTCTTTTATGTTTGAAAAAGACTTTGAACACAATGTGTCCAAACAGATGTTTGCCCGATGGCAATCCCATCTTGCTTATTTTAATTTTAAAATAGTCTATAAGCAGGGAAAAGATAATCATCTTCCAGATTTTCTAACTCGCGAATATATTTCTTAATGACAGGAATGAGCCAGTCTGGGAGAAGTCCCTATTCCTCTTATAGAGGAAGAGGAGGACGAGGTCATCCTCCTATTTACCACGGGAAGAAATCCCTTATTAACCAGAATATTTCTGGTATCGGTTCCTCCTCATCAGGAGGTAATACTCAAAAGGAATTCCAAGAATTCCTCAGACAGAGAGGTAAAAATATACTAGTTGAGGACAATTCCTCAAAAACTGACGACCAAGAATCCTATGCTTCTGTTGCTAAAAAAGAATATACTTTCTTTGATTCTCCCAAGAGAGAATTAATACTGATTCTTGAAGAAGATGAAGTTAAATTCAAAGAATCCCCATGGATCTTAATGGAAAAATATTTTCCAAATAATAGTTGGTCTACTGGTTTATACAAATCCAGGGCTTTCTATGAAGCCATCCTTACCAACCTAGGAAGTGTAGAAATTCAACACTTTCCACCTAAGAGTAAAGTAATTAATTACTCTAAATTTATTATTAAGAAAATTATCTCCATCCAAGAATGGGGAATTTCACCCTTCTCTGAAAGAAGTATGGTCAACGAAGTCTCTCGAACGACCATCCAGTACAATTACTGGGATTATTTACAAAGTTTTTATAAAACTCTTCTTTACCAGAATGTCAAACATTCTCATACCTGGCTGATCAAAATTTGTGATAATATCAGCAAAAGTAATATTCCAAATTGGCTCACTTCTTGGTGGGAAACCTTTGGAGCCGCGGCAAATATTTTGCCCGAAGAAGTTAAACCTCTTCTTGAAGAATATTCTATTATTTCTTCTAACTTTGCCACTCACAATACAAGTAGTAAAACTACCTGTAGATTTTTCATTGACTCAGGAATTCCATGGGTCTGGAAGTGGATACCAGAATTTGGGTTCACCAATGATAATACTCCTTGTCTATGGAGAATTCACATGACAAGATTCTGGAATAACCTAAGTGTTATTACCCCAGGCTCCAATGAGTCACCTCTCCAAGAAAATATCGATAGGATCAAATCCAAAATCGATGAATTCAAAAAAAATTCTGATGAAAAGGTCACTAGTATGCTGCCATCCTTTTCAGAATATTCTAAGAAATATTTTGGTATTCTTCCCAAAGATAAAATTGCTGATCTCTATGTAGATCAAATCAAAAAGAGTATTTTTCAAGTTGGTGATTTTCCTGATTCAAAATCAGATTCGACAATGGCATCTAGTTCTGATTTACAAGATGCTCAAGATCCTAATGAAGGATTTGATCTCTCCATCCAGGAAAGCCTGGATATTTTGAAGGACTCTCTTATAGAGAGATTTAAAGATAAATAAGATGGAGATCATCGAAGACATCAGAAGAAAAAACTACATCAGAAAATCTGAGTATGATTCCAATATCTGGAATACCCCTTTTCATCTGATGAGTGATTATTATCTCCGCGATATAAAGGGAAAAAATTATTGTAAAATCCTACCAAAGAAAATTGGAGGAATCAACAGATTCATTCAAATCAATGAACAATTACTCCTCCACCACAGAATTGCAGATCATAATATTAGAGCTTGTGAAGCTTTCCTCAAGACTAAAAGTCTCCTTGAAAAACAAGCGTCTATCATGGCAGGATAAAACTACACTAAAGACAGCATAAGCCCATGTCATGCTTATGTCATTGCTGACCTCAACAGACAAAGTACTGTTCATGAATAGTAAAATTACTATTCAAACTTTTTTCTGTTCATACTTTTTAATTTTTGGGATGAAGTCCGGGGTCTCATGTCCGGTTCTCCCTCTATAAATATGTGTGTCTTTGTTGTAAGGAGGCAGAACTTTAGCAAGTATGCTCTCTCTTTTCTTCTCTCTCTCTCTCCATTGTAAAAATTTCTGAAGTAATAAAAATAGGAGGTACCTATCTTGGCTCCTAAAGGGTAATCTCTCTTCTTTATTTTTCTGTTTTTAAAATTTTTATTTAAGAGATTCATAGCCGCCCTATGGCAGGCTAGAGATTCGTATTGAATCAATGATCTAGGATCTCATACTCTACTATTTCATGTGTTTTTGAAGATCATAAGTCACTTGATCTGATCTGATTATATCAATATGTAGTAAATGGTTTCGACCGATTGGTTTGAGGTTTCTATCGATATTTATGAGTTAAGATTATCCAACACGTATCGAGATGTGTCTTTAAGGTTGAAACTTGCTGAACTAAGTGTTCTGGTTTATGAGTTAACCGTGTGGGGTAGCCTTTTAACCGTTATGCCGAGTGAAGGCGTAGGCGTTTGTGGGCATAAATCCTTTTTTCAGGTTAATTCATAGATTCTTGAATGCCTAGGTCAGTTTGTTTTGGAAAAGGTCCGTGAGACACTATTGATACAATACGGAGAAATCATTAACTCATAGACTATAGATGTCCTCAGTAATTCCCAATCTATGTTGAGCAAAAGATCCATAGCTATACTGCTGATATAGTCCAGATCCCCGATCCTGCGTCTATATATATATATATATATATTTTAAACGTACTTACCGGAAATAACAGGGGGAAGCGACGCGGCGGCTATGGTGGGCGGCGTCAAACGGCTGGCAGAGGTGATTATTTTGAGTGAGGAATTGGTGGGGAAGAAGGAGAAGGAGAGAGGCAGAACTGAGAATTGGGGAAGAAAAGCCCTAAGTTTAATCTCACTTTACAGAGCGGTTATTGACCGATCTTACTTGTAGAGTGATTCTTGACCGCTATTACTTGTAGAGCGGTCACAAAACGCTTTCAGTAGAGCGGTTTTAAACCGCTCTAAACCATTTTATTTTTTTTATTTCGAATAATTATAAATTATAGAGCGGTTATAAACCGCTCTACAACAGTTTTTTTTTAATATTCTCTTGTCAAAACCACTCTACAAGTGGACACTTGGAAAACTGTTTTGACAAGAGCTCTCCAAGTGCAGCTCTACAAGCTCAATTGTATAGTAGTGATAGTTTGGAAACAAAAAATTTGAAATTAATCTTAAGCGAGAATTTGGAGAAAACTCACCAAATTTGACTCGATCCAATTAAAATCCTTAATTTTTTTAATGGAAGTTATTCTATGAATCCTATATCCTCATATAACATTTTGAATTGTTCTTATAATTACTCAAACATACATTTTTTTTAAAATCTAGTAACATACATTTTGCATTACAGTAATACACATTTATTTATATAGTAATAAAATATAGGACAAAAAATGTTGAAATAAGTCTTACGTGGTTTTTTATTTAAAAATTAGCTTGATCCGCTTAAGGTTCGTGAATTTTGATCTGAAGCAATCCATTAGACATAAATTTTTAATACTTACCTATTTTTATATATTTCACATGTGAAATATTTTTTGTAATAAAATATCTCAATTTTTTAATAAAACAAAAACATTGATGTCATTTAAAACTATACATTAATTACACAATACAACTGGAGGATTAAAAAAATAGTCATATTCAATAATCAATTAGTTATTTTAAGGGAAGATCACAACAATTTTCCTAAAAAATTGTAACGTTTTGACTTATCAGCCTAATGTATAGTTGAGGATGTTAATTATTTCTTCCATTCCATAACAACTTATAAAGATAGTGGGTACACAACCCCACATATTTTTTCTAAAAAAAAAAAGAAAAGTTGTATGAGTAGTACTTTTTATAATAATTTGGTAAAACTTTATATACAGTAAAAAAATTATACATTGAATGTAATATGAAAAAAATGAAAAATAATAATATTTTGTATAAATAAATATTTTGAAAGTGGAACTTATAAAAGAATTTTCTTAGTTGAGGGGAGACATTGTGGTCATGGCATGACTACCTCGTTGTACTATGATTTAAAGAAAAGCAAAGGGTTGTAGCCTTAATTAAGCATCTGTAAAGAGGGAAAAGAGATAGAAGCATAATGATTAGGACAACACAAAAGCAAAAGAAGACTTAATTGAAGACAATAGAGAAAGAGACATAGAAGTAGCAGATACAATTAATTAAAGCTTGTGTTTTGAGCAATGACAACAAAAAAACAGTTGGAATTGGAGGGACAAGAAGCACAAATGTTGTGCATGAAGAAAATCGACATCGAAGGTAGCAGCCCTCTGCTCGATGAAGACAGGGACGAAGAAATGTCGAAGTCGGCCTTAGCCGAATTCCGCGCTAAGGAAGAAGAAATCGAGACGAGGAAGAGCGCTGTCAGGGAGAAAGTCGAGGCCCGAATAGTTCGCGTTGAGGAAGAAACTAAGCGCTTGCTACGAATTCGTGGAGTAAGTATAAAATTATTATTATCGAACCGTGTTAGTATACAAAAATCAATCGAAATATAATTATTTGAAGTATATTGAACTATAGGAATAGTAATTAATTAATCTTGAAATGTTGTGTTTTTTGCCTGTGTAGGAGCTTGAATCTTTAAACGACCCAATGAAAAAAGAAGTTGTAGTTCTTTGCAAGAGAATCGAGCTGACAACTCGAGATGTAAAAGTATTGGGAGCAAACTGTCAAAAAAAGGTGTGTGCTAACTGATTTAATTTTACATTATTTATCATGTTTCAATTAAATTAGTCTGTAACATAAGTAAGTCATATTTTATTTTATATTCTCAATCGTCATATCTAATCTGTATACTTTAATATATATTAACATTTATATTTCATCTTCCTACGCAATTGTATATACGATGCTATTGGTGAACGTAAGACTGATGATAGATCATTTAATTTTCATTTTAATAGTTATTGAATTTTCTTTCCATCATCCAATTTTTTTTTTTTTTTCAGGAAAAAGAGTACAGAGAAGCAATTGAAGCTTTCAACGAGAAGAACAGTGAAAAGGGGCAACTGATTGCCAAACTAGTGGAGGTAATTAAATATTCGTTTTTTAATTAGTTATTGAATTTCACATTTAATTTATTTAAATTGTTTTTAATTAGTTGGTAACCGAGAGTGAGAAGCTGAGGTCGAAGAAGCTGGAGGAGCTTTGCAAGAATGTATAGAATTTGTTGGTGCTTTAATTATCATTTGATCTTGTTGCATTTTGTTTGTTTCTATCTTGTATTCTTTTAATTTATTGTTGTTTTCATAGTCATTGTTTTTCTTTTCTTAGAGTGAGAAACTCTCAAGTTTGAAAACTCTTTTTTACAGTGAATGGAAATGATGATTTCAGTTTTCTTTTCAGAAAAGCAAGCTACACATGATATGATGATATTCAATAAAGTGGGGGGGGTCAATTTTCTACTTTTTACTTTTTACACACAAGTGTTGGGCATTAATGGTCAAAGATTTGCATCTTTTTTGTCACACATGTACCACTCGCATGTAACAATTTCATGACCACCAATTTGATATGTTTATTTATATAAAATGTAAATTATATTAAATAAAAGAGTAAGTATTATGTGAGTACTAGTTCAGATACAGTGTGTACTAGTACATATACAATATGATTTTATTTCATTCACTATGACATACTACATGTCCTGTTAATTCATACTCCCTCCGTCCACGATAAATGGTCCACGTTGCCTTAAACAGCCTTCCACAATAAATGGTCTACTTACCTAAAATGGAAAACTTACAATCATTATTTTTATTTTTTATATACATATACTCACTTTTACCCTCACATCAAGTACTTTTTTAATAATAAATATTTTCTTATTCTAATACACTCACTTTTACACATCAACATCAACTTTTCTTAATAATTGTAAATTGCCAAGGTAGTCCAATTTTTGTGGACGGAGGGAGTATATAGTGTGGTGTTAGTTCATATACATTGTGGTGTTAGTTAATATACAGTATTTTATGGCATTTATCTTTAAAATAATTAAATTTTAAAATATTTAGAATAAATTGTTGTTCACCTTAAAATTTACTGTGTGTATCGTTCACATAATACTTTGCCTAAATAAAAATACAAAGAGATAAGACTAAAAGAGTGTACCCACAAATTCTTATATACATCATTTGCTTTGTTCACCTTCTTTAAATAATTTTACTTGTTTCACTGAATAGTATCACTCACTCAAAAATCCGCGCATTATATGTATTAGTTGAGTAGTATTATACATTCAATTTAATAACATTACTTATTTCATTGAATGATAATATTTGAAAATTAGTTGTACGTGGAATTGGTTCTTACAAGTGATGCTCAAAAATTAAAGTACTGTGAAACACAAAAGTAAAACTAATTGAAATTGCACAAAACAAGTACACACTCAAAAACTGTGTTCATGAATAAGAGATAATTAAAATAGATCAAATACGGATGATTGGGGGGCTAATTTATAAATAGTAACTAGTGTAAATGTAAAATGATACTCCCTCCGTTTCGTAGGAATTTCCACCCTACTGGAAGACATTTTTTTTTAAAAAATTGTGTTTTATATATAAAGTAATGATATATTGGTAAATATGTGTATAGATTTGTGAGTGTGCACGTAAATCAATATTTTTTTTAGTAGTACACAAATTTGTGTGGAACGTCCAAATAAAAAAAGTGTGCAATTTTTTGTGGAATTGAGGGAGTAATATATATGTAATTAAATGATGATTGAAAAATACTAATAAAATAATTACTTTTATAATGATGTTATCCAAGCTCAGCAAGGCCCACTAGGCCCAGGGAAGTGGCCCAAAGCTCAAAGAGATATACTGCCTCCGTCCATGAAAATTGGACTACCCTTGTTGTGCACGATTATTAAGCAAAGTAAATGTTGATGTGTAAAAGTTAGTGTATTAGTATAAAAAAATATTTAATTATTAAAAAAGTACTTGATGTGATGTGTAAAAGTGAGTATATGTGTATAAAAAATGAAAATAATGATTGTAAGTTTTTCATTTTAGATAAGTAGACCATTTATCGTGGATGACCATTTAAGACAACGTGGACCATTTATCGTGGACGGAGGGAGTTGAATATTCTCAACAATTTGACCACGAGAGAACACCAAACAACCATCTTTGAAGAAATAAGGTCATGGAAAAATGATGGCCAACCTCCACTTGACCTCGGAGCTCAATGACCATCTTCATAAAGGCGACATTTCGCAGATGATTTCTCCAAATATAGAAAAGATAAGTCACTTTAGGAGTGATTGAAGATATTCATATTTGTTTAGATATGAAATGATTTTATGTGTAATAGAGATCTCTTATGAGTGTTGAGTTAGCAAGCCTCCGTTAACTGACGTCTGCTTATAGAAAAAGAGTTGTACTAGGCAAATTCATGCATTTAGGAGAATATTCTAAAATATTTCTTATATTATAAATAGAATTTTCAAAGCCATATTAAATTATTGGGTTAATTCTATATAAATACACCATCTTTTACTCAACTTTCAATTTAATCCTAAACTTCACGATTATTGTGAAAAATCTCAACCTTTTAAAAAGTTTCAATTCGATACACTTTTTTCCGGCCAGCGCGTGAAATGTTGTCACGCTGGCGTACACGTGTGACATATTTTTTTGGTTAATTCTATATAAATACATCACCTTTTACTCAACTTTCAATTTAATCCTGAGTTCACGATTATTATAAAAAATCCCAACTTTTTAAAGAGTTTCAATTCGATACACTTTTTTTTTTCTGGTCAGCAACTGATGACGTGTCTCGCCGGAGCGCGTGAAATATTGTCACGCTGGCGTACACGTGTGAAATTACATTTTTATATTTTATTTTTTTCACATCATATATTATATATATAAAAAATAACAAAATTTTATATTAAAAAATATTTTTTGAATGAGAAATACTATGGAAAAAAACATTTTCCACCATATTCAAGAGGGACTTGAAAAAACTGTGTTAATGGTACCGAATATCAAAACCATAAAAAGGGGTGTATTTATATAGAATTAAGTGGTGATATTCGGTACCATTAACACAGTTTTCAAAACCATAAAAATGTTTTTTTCCATAGTACTTCTCATTCAAAAAATATTTTTTAATATAAAATTTTGTTATTTTTTATATATATAATATATGATGTGGAAAAAAAATTAAATATAAAAAAATAATTTCTCACTTTTACGCCAGCGTGACAACATTTCTCGCGCTCCGACGAGACAGGTCATTAGTTGCTGGCCGAAAAAAAAAAATGTATCGAATTGAAACTCTTTAAAAGGTTGGGATATCTAATAATAATCGTGAACTCATGATTAAATTGAATATTGAGTAAAAGGTTGCGTATTTATATAAAATTAACCAAAAAAATATTTCACACGTGTACGCCAGCGTGACAACATTTCACACGCTCCGGCGAGACACGTCATCAGTTGCTGGCCGAAAAAAATGTGTATCGAATTAAAACTTTTTAAAAGGTTGAGATTTTTTACAATAATCGTGAAGCTCATGATTAAATTGAATGTTGAATAAAAGGTAGTGTATTTATATAGAATTATCCCTTAATTACCTAAAAAATCATTAAGTTTGAGCCTTAAAAAACTCAAAAAATCTCTTATTCACTAATTATTTTCAAGCTTTAATGGTGTTCTTAATTTGTTGATGCTCATTGTGCATCAATCATTTGAGGAGTTATTGTATTATTTGATTCTCAAACCAAATCAACATTTAATCCACAAAACTTATATCGGATAATAACAAAAAAGAATCAATATGTTTACTGTGCATAGAAATATTAAAGGGTCGTGGCCCGTAGGATCAGATCGTTTAAATTGATAAAAACAAGATTTAAGACTAGCATTCTTTAAAACTATTTAAATAAGGGTCGTTTTGGTCTTGGGTTGTTTAGCCCTAACCCTACATGGCTGAGCATGTAGGTTAAGGCCAGCCAAATTAGCTCGTTTAATATTTTTTATTTAATTTTGATATAATTTTATGATAAATTTACTAATAATTTATTTTTTTATTTTTATATATATTTTAGATATAAAATGAGCTAAAAGATAATGTTTAATTCAAATACTAATAAAAATATAAAGTAATGGAGATGTTGAGTATTAATAGTGTTATCATTTTAATAATGTTTGATTATTTTTTTTTAAATTGGTTGATATGATTTAATATAATTCATATACTACATCGGGTAAGTTACATATAATGTTATTTACAATAGTGTAATTGCTTATAGGAATACCAAAAATTCCATGTAACAAAAAGGGTGAAAGACTGAATCACATATTACAAATAGGATCTCTCTCTCTCTCTCTAACCCAACTAATTCAAAATACTTTCTGCATATTTAACCCCAACCAGGTGGGCTAGCTCACCTGGCCACCGGGGTCCTCACTTGAGTGGGTGGCATGGATTCGATTCCCTTTGGGAACGAATTAAGGAAAATGGGGGGAGGGTTTTAAAAAAAAAAACCCAACTGCTCCTCCACCGGCGACACCCTCATCGCAACCCTCCCCCACTCCCATTCTCTCTCTCTCACGGCGCTCGTCAGTCAGCGCACATAAATCATGATTGCGGCGCCCCAAATTTGGGACAAAATCTCCGCCCCTCCGGCCCCAAATCGATGCTTTTCCGATTTGTGTCGCCTCCCTTCTCCACAGATCAGATCGTCGTTTTCTCCGTCCACCAGATTACAAATGAAGCCGTCCACCAGATTGACATTTTCTCCATCCACCATGCATAGTATCCAGATCAACCACCATGCCTCGTTTCTAGATCGGGAAAAGGGGGTCGTTCTGGTACACGGGCTCGAATGTGAGGCTCGGTGACTATTAGGATTTACAGGGAGTTTTTTTCTTTTGGTTTCTTTTATTTTTTGGGTTTTTTTTTCCTTTTGGTCATTCTGAAACTGTGCGTTTTTCCATCGATGAACAAAAATCTATGTTTTCATTTTTTGGTTTGAACAGAGATTTTTTTTCCTAACATTTTTGGATTTTTTTTGGTAGTTTCGTTGTTGAAGGCGGTAACATTTTTGGACTTTCATTTGAATTGTAATTTTGATACTTTTGTATTGTAATTTTGAAACTTGGCTTCTACTGAAATTATAAATTTTGTAGCAATTTACGGAATCTATTTTATATTCAAGTTCTTTACCTGTATTTGCAGAAAATTAGTGATATGCAGAAAAAGAATATCTGCAGAATAAAAAAATGCATATATTAAAATAAAAAAATATATATGCAGAATAAAAAAAAAGCATATATGAAAAAATCAATTGAATATATGAATATAATTTTAATATCAGGAAAAAAGAGAAAACATTCAATTTTGAAAAATTATAATCGATATTAATAAATGAAAAATATAAATTTTTAATATTAATATAAAAAAATAAAAAAAATGAATAATCAACTGTTTTGAAAATTTTGAAAAAAAAAAGATATATAAAACATTTAAATTTAAAATTAAATGTGAATTTTATAAAAAAAAAATATAAAAGAAACGAGATAAAATTTTAAAGTCAATTATCAAAATAGGAAAAAAAATGATATTGTTTAGCAAAATAAAACCAGTCGGTTCTACAACTACCGACTGCTGAGGTGGCAAGAGCAGGTGACATGGGTATTTAATTCCCTTTCGAGTCGGGAATAGGCAAACCGACTAGAAGGGACAATAGTGTGGAAGAGAGAGAGAGAGAGAGAGAGAGAGAGAGAGAGAGAATTCACTACTACATGATTCTCTATGATATTTTACACTCTTTTGATACAATGTATTTTTCTCGGAATATGGAAATGACCATGGATGTAGAGATGTTAAACCGGGCCGGGCTAAACGGGCCAGCCCGTTTAGCCCTAAAAAATACAGGGTTAGGGTCGAGCTTTAGTAGGCCCGTTTAAATCCGGGCTTTTTTGACCCGAACCTATTAGCCCGCGGGCTAAACGGGCCAACCAACCGGTTAACCGGGTTGGCCCGCCAGCCCGACTAATTTTTTTTTTAATTAAATATATATTATTATTATTAATGTTACTGCACGTCTGCAAGTGGCCAAGTGCAAATGCAATGCCTATAAATATAATGAATGTTTTGTAGGTGGGCTCTTAGTATTCACTATTCAGGCGCATTACAAAATTTAAAAACCCAACTAAAACAAAACCTAACTAAAACTCCATACAAAATTAAAAAACTCAACTAAACTAGCAGGCAGCACTGCAGCAGCGCCGCTCCCGGCTCCAGCCTCCACTGCTCCATCCATCCCCCTCCACGCCACGGTTGCAACTTGCAAGCCTTTACACCGCCGTCGCAAATCAATCCGTCCGTCGCACAGCCCAGAAGCCGGAGTCCACCATTCCTCCGCCTCTGCAGCCGAATCTCGCCACAGGTAAGCATCTCTCCCCTTTCGTCGTCTTTTTTGTTTTCTTTCTAAATTTAATTAGAATCTGA
>JAPKLY010000469.1:328959-343658 GCA_026898435.1 Prunella vulgaris
GTCGTCTTTTTTGTTTTCTTTCTAAATTTAATTAGAATCTGATTTTATTGCTATGAATCTGATTTTACTGATTTTATTAGAATCTGATTTTATTGCTAGTTTAATCATTTAATAAATATTGCAGCATGGATTTTGAAAGTCAAAGTATTCATAATGATGATGATGATGTGGAAATCTTGGATTCTAACGCTCCTAGTGAGACGGTAGGAAATGATGATCCTGAAAAGGTTTCAAAAAGGTGTAGAACAGCCACATCTGAGGTATGGAATATTTTCTCTAAACCCATTAATGGTAAGGTGAAATGCAATCAATGTGAAAGAGAATATACTTGGAGTGGCTCGAGTTATGGAACTTCTACCCTAAAACGTCATCTGAATGTGTGTAAGAATAATCCAAAGTACAAAGATGTGGGTTTAATGTTAGATGGTGCGGGGAACTTGAGACCTAGGAAAATTGATCAAAATCATGTGCGTCATCTAATCAGCATGTTTATTGTTTCACATGACCTTCCGCTCTCCTTTGTTGAGTATAAATGGTTTAGAGAATTTGTTAAGTATGCTAATCCTGATATCAAAAGTTTTGGTAGATTGACAGCTACTACTGATGTCTTGAAGTTGTATGAGGTTGAAAAGGAAAAATTGAAACGTGTGATGATTGATTGTCGTGGTAGAATTTGTTTAACATCTGATTGCTGGACTGCTTGTACTGGTCATGGTTACATTTGTTTGACGGCACACTTTGTTGATTGTGATTGGAAGTTGAATAGCAAGATACTCAATTTTTGTAAAATGGATCCCCCACATACTGGGTTTGAATTGGCAAATAAGGTGTTTGGTTGTTTGAAAGAATGGGGAATTGAGAAAAAAGTGTTTTCTCTTACTTTGGATAATGCCTCTGCTAATGATAACATGCAAGATAACTTGAAAGAAAGACTTTCTTTGCAAAATAGTCTTCTATGCAATGGTGAGTTTTTTCATGTGAGGTGTTGTGCGCATATTTTAAATCTTATTGTTCAAGAGGGCTTGAAAGTGGCTAATGAAGCTTTGAAAAAGATAAGGCAAAGTATCAAATATGTCAAGAGTTCAGAGGGAAGAATGAAAAACTTTATAGAATGTGTGGCTCAAGTTGGTGGCATTGATACTAAAAGTGGTTTGCAAATGGATGTATGCACTCGATGGAACTCTACATACCTTATGCTTGAAAGTGCAATTAGATACAAACGTGCTTTTAGTTTGCTCCAATTGAATGATCAAGGGTTTACATTTGCTCCAACAAATGAAGAGTGGGCAAGGGGGGATAAAATGTGTGATTTCTTACGTCCATTTTTCACGATCACTACTCTGATCTCTGGTTCATCTTATCCTACTTCTAATTTGTATTTTATACAAGTATGGAAGATAGAGCGTTTCTTAAAATATAATCTGATGAGTGAAGATGAAGTTATCAAGAGTATGGCTATGAAAATGCAAGTCAAGTTTGAGAAGTATTGGAGTGATTACAGTACTGTGCTTGCATTTGGGGCTGTGCTTGACCCTCGAAATAAGTTAGGAATGATCAAGTATTATTACTCTCAACTTGATCCAGATACAGCTCAAGGGAAGGTTGATCTCACAAGGAGTAAATTACAAGCACTTTTTGCTGATTATGAGAAATGGATGTCTGTGAATGAACCAAGTGGAAGTTTCAAGCAAAGTGGTTCAAGTTCATCAACACTTGGGGGAAAGGGAAAACAACATGTGAATGCTTATGTAAGTCTTTTTTTTTTTTTACAATTAAACATTATTTTTTATTGTATAGTGTACTTGTTAATTCATATAATTATATGTAGGTTATGGAAGATTGGCAGAGTGAAGCAATGGATATTCGAATTGAAAAGTCTGAATTGGATCATTATTTGGATGATCCACTCATGGAAATGAAATACAATGAAAATTTGAATGTGTTGTCATTTTGGAAAGAAAATAAACTCAAGTATCCAACATTATCAGTCATGGCTTGTGATATTTTTAGCATCCCAATTACTACTGTAGCTTCAGAATCTGCATTTAGCATTGGGGCTCGTGTTGTCAACAAGTACAGGAGTCGACTTCGTGGAAAACATGTTGAAGCTATCATGTGTACTCGCAGTTGGTTACAAGGCTTTGATGTTGGTAATATTTTTTTTATAATCTCTTATGTAAGTTGTTACATATAATTAAATATATATATTTATTAATAACTGAATATTGTTATTATAAATGTTTTAGAGGATGAGGAGGATGAGGATGATGAGTTGGAAGATGATGTGTTGTCTTTGTCCAAGGAAGGATCGAATACTGGAGAGTGAAGACATTTATCAGTTTATGAATTAAGTGCTGATGTTTAGACTATTACATATTGATGTTTGAACTTTATTTATGTCTTGATATTTGGATTTATAATTATGTTGAATTATTTTGATGTATTTTAATGAATTTATGAACAATATTTAGATTAATTAGCATTTTATTGCCACTATTATAAATTTTATGTTGAAGATTTAATTTTTAAATTTTTTTAGATGAAACCCGTTTAAGACCCGTTTAGCCCGAGGCCCGTTAGGGTTAGAGTTAGGTCTCAATTATTAGAGGCCCGTTTAGAACGAACCGGATAAGGCCCTAACCCATTTAGCCCGAAGCCCGTTAGGGCTGGCCCTATAGGGTTAGGGCTGACCCGTTTAACATCTCTACATGGATGTGGTGCCCCAAGATTGAAAAAATTCGTACATTAAATTTGCGGATGATTTAATTGATAACATGTCATATATATATATTATGATAAATAAAATAGTATATTATTGAATATATGATAATTAATTAATTATTAATGGTAGCTGTCATGGATGTTCGTGGTCATGTGGTTGGTAGTCATGATGTAAATTAGTTGAGTTATTAAATTTAAGATAATTAAAAGTTAATTGTCAGATACTTCAATTTAAAAATTATAATGCATGGTGTAAACTTCAATTTATCTTATCAAATTCAAATAAAGCTATAATATGGCATTCATAAGCGCATGCGGGAGGGATAGAGATTAATACTGTTGTTGAATATGTTGTATTCATTTTTGTGAAATATCAAAATATTTAATAATTGGATCATCATACGAATATTAATTTTATTTAAAAATTATATACTATATTTTAAATAATATTTTCTTTGACACTTTCAAATATTAACAACCAGCCCATTTTAAATTTGTAAAAAATTGAAAGAGTCAGACAAAATATTATTTGAAATTGGATTGTTAATTTTTTTTAATAAAATAAATATTAATTTATATAAACTTTAATATAATTTATAAATAATAAAATATTCATATACGCACACTAAACTAAATTTTAAAATGAAATTCACTTTATTCAATGTCTAATTTTATTTATTTTATAATTTGACAAATTTAAACTCATCAAAGAATTAAATTTGAAATTAAATAATTTAAAAATTAAAATTAAAGTTAATAAAACTTAAAAAAAATTATACAAGTTAGAGATTTTTGGATTATAAATAGTGAGACTCTTAATTAAGAAACTTAAGTTAAAATTTATTATTAAAAAAATTAAACGTATACATTATCATGAGTCAATCAAATTATAAATTTACAATGTTTATTAATCACGAAAATTGTTATTAAAAATAATTAAAGATCTCAAAATTTGTGATATATATATATATATATTATCTTCAAATTATAATAGTAGATTTTTATTATTTTGTATGATTATAAGCTTTGATAAAATTTAAAAGAGAAAATAAAATATTTTTTAAATCATTGTTACCTTGAATTATATTTGTAAATGTTGATATTTATATTATATTTAAATTGAATAGCATATTAATTTAACTTTTTTAAACAAATCATCTTATTATTATTTATTTTTTTATTAAAAAAAAAGAATACCGTATATATATATATATCCATAACCCCCTAAATCTACTCTAATTTAACAAAAGTCAAATTTAATTTATTAATTTTTAATTATCTTAATTTAATGCATTCTGCAAATTCAAATAAGTATGGAAATTTTCAAATAAATAATTTCTCTCTCTCTCAACTAATTTACACCATGACTACCACGAACATCAATGACAACTGCCATTAATAAATAATTATATAATTAATTAATTATCACATATTCAATAATATTATTTTATATATCATAATATATATATATAAAGACATTTTATCAACTAAATCATTTGCAAATTCAATGTACGATGTTGATAGAATTTACTACCGATGTTTGTTTATGTGGCTATTATAACATATTAATCCTATCAAACAATAATCTAAGATTTGTGTTCTTGATGTTCTTGGGAGGGGTAATATAGAGAGAGAAAGTAGAGAGTTTAGGGAAAGAAAGTAAAAGTTGTATTATGATTGTGTTGTAATTGGAATCCTTTAATAGTTACAAGAGGGGTCTTATTTATAGGTGCGCGAGTGTGAGGTAGCACCTTACGAGCCTACTTGGCCTCTGGTGTTGATGAAGGTCCGCGACCTTCGCCTTGGTCCCTCACAATGCTCCCTTTACAATGCCTCCTCCTACTACATATCTGTCAATCCTATTTGTATATCCGCCACCCGGGCCTCCAAGCTGGGCGAACTACCTGGCGAGCTCCTGGGCCTTGTGCTATTTCAGATAGTGTAGGATTGGGCTTAGGCTCGGCTTCTGTGCTCGCGGGCGAGCTACCCCTTTATAGGCGAACTACCACGCGAGCTCCCCTCTCTTCGTCCGACCGGTAAGTTGGCCTCAGGCTTTCGGGGTCCAGGCGAGCTACCCTTTACCTCGCTGAGCTTCGGCGACCTGCCAAGCCTTCACAATTATTCCGATGCCAATTGTGTTAGTTCGCTCTGTCAACATTTGCCCCCCAGCTTGCGCACATCATGATCTATCTAATGTGTGGGCGAGCTGATTTGTCTTCGTGGACGAGGGCTCGAGCCTGAGCGAACTACACTTGGGCAGGTGCCGAGCTAGCGGGCGAGCTCCATCGTGGCGGTTACTCGGCCGACGTGGTGTGGGATTCTAGGTGTCGTGCACGCCTTTTGAGGTGCCAATTCCCGCGCACATCATGGCTACAATTTCAAATCTTTGCAGAAAGGTCCCTGAGCTTTTCGGAAATTGCAGCTCGCCCCGACGTCTATAAATAGGGGGAACCAAGATCATTTCTCACTTTCACGCTTTCAAACTTTCAGAGCGACTTTCCGGTGGACGACACCTTTGCTTCCGACAAAGATTTCGGCGTTCTCCAAGGTAGAAAACCCATTTCTTTTCCTTCCTTATTTCTTTCTTTCGATTCCCTTGAGTTCTTGGGGATTTTGTACGTTCCCTCGCGACTTTTCAATCTTTCTGGCCGACTCCGTACCGTAACTTCTGAACTTTGCACCAACTATGTCGACCCACGAATTGAGTGAGACCCTCTCAAACCGTAATCCCAAAAAATAACAGATGGAGGAGGACGAGCCGATTCCCCAAACGACTCCTGTAATGATTGGTTCTAGTTCCAAGACGACCTCGGTAGCTCGCCCGAGCTCTGGTGAGCTACACGGCGAGGTCCGTTCTCACGAGTCGGAGGAAGGGGCCTCCAACTCCGTCTTCCGCGAGGTATGGGAGGAAGGCGACGACGTCGCTCCTGAGGAAAGGGTCGCCAGTGGCAAAGAGGGGCCCATTGAGGCTGGCGAGGAGGTTGCCGAGGTTGGCGAGGAGGTCGCCGATGCGGGCGAGCAAGGGGGTGACCTCGAGGAAGTTACCGTGGAGTGGTTCCGATCCATCGGTTTCCCGGAGCCCCAATTGATCGAGCATCAGGTCCCGGTCGAGGTGGTCCATCCTTTCGATTGGGATGAATATGTCGCCCAATACGGGGCTAGCTTCGAATTTCTCGGGCGAGAATACCGGGACTCGGCGAACAAATCAGATTACAAGGCGAGCGAGGTCGTTAGCATCATGAATGAGTACCAGCTCCCTCACCTCAGCGAGATGTATCGAATTCCCCTCGATATCTTCTTATATGCCCCGAGGAAGGATGAGCGAGCTGACGCTCCTCCGGCGGGGTTGACGGCCATCAATGTCCATACCCTCGAGGCTGGACTTACGCTGCCTCTCCATCCAATTATCGGCCGATTTCTGCTCGATAACAACCTTGCCATTACTCAGCTCACTCCCAATGCCTGGAGCAACTTATTGGCGGCGGCGGTTTTTGGATTGGAGGGGTACGAGAACCGGTTGACAACCGCCTAGCTCAACGAACTTCTCGCCTAACACGGCAAGTGAAGGATGGCAAGGGGTACTACTACCTCAAAGCTCACCCGGGAGAGAAATTCTTGGGGGTCCTTCCGAATAAGGTTCGTGAATGGAAACAACAGTTCGTCTTCATGGGCGGAGACTGGCGAGCTTCTGCGGACTACTCCGGGCGAGGAGAGCGAATCCCAACCCCCGATGAATATGGGGAGGCTAGCAGTAGGTCGCCTACTTGGTGTGTGTGGGTTGAATTAGATTTACTAATCTAATTCCTTTCTTTTTGCAGGTCTGAAGCATCACAAGTCTAGCAGCGGCAAACCCGAGACGTCCCTCGAGTTTGACGTAGTGCGAGCAGTCAGTTATCTGAGGAGTCAGGAAGATCGGGAGGCTGCCCACCTGACTCAGCATCATTGCCTCAGGCTTGCTGGACTTCACACCTTGCCTCACCACCTTATGGTTGAAGGTCCTGAGCTTCCAGGTTCACAAACCTTCGTAGCTCGCCCATATGGGGGGGTAGCTCGCCCGGGATGCTAACTGTTTGAATTTCTCTTTCTTGCAGACGGTAGCAGGGTTATTTTCCCAACAGTCGAGATCCCGGACTCCTACCAGATAGTAGCTCGCCGATTCGCAATGGGTCCACCTCGCCCCAATAGGCTCACCCCGCCTTCACTGCTCACACTGGATGCGAGAAAAAAGGCCAAGCTCGCCCAGAAGAAGGGCGAGGTAGGGGGGTCCGGGACCTAGAAGGGGTCAACAAAAGGCCCGACAAAATCGAAGGCAGCGGAGGTCGCCCAAACCAATTGAGGTGGAGGGTGAGCTGGCGCCACCCCAGAGCGGGGTCATGGGAAGAGGGGACTCCACAGAGGTGACGGGTCCCGAGTGGGCGACGAAGATCCCCAAGGTCGCAAGAGGACCAAATATACTGGTCTGCGCGACGAGGACTCTGACCAAGCCGAGCGAGCTTCGGCGAGGTCCGGGCAAGGTGGATCTGTCCTGTCCACCGCTCCGCTGGCGGCCACCTTCCCCGTCTCCTTTCGGGGATCAAACTAATGATGATACACTCCTGGGCTGGGACCCCGAGCGGGTTCACTAAGTAGCTCGCCCCCTCGGCTTTGATCTTTGTTAATTCCGTAGTCTTTCACTTTCTGATTCTAACTGTTTTGACCTTGCAGCTATGCCCTCATTGCGCACCCCGGCCGACACGAAGCTATTCACGCCTATGAGAGGTCTCGCTCCCTGACCTCGATGCGCAGCCTTCCTCCGGGTCTGGTGCGCAACACGGTGAGAGAGGTGCAGAGGTTTTAGTCCACTCCCCAGATGGCGACCATCAACGGCAAAAGCCTGACTGAGAATCTCCTCCTCTCGGCCCATTATGCAAGCGGGTTACTGCTTGCGAACCAAAAGGCATTGGAGCAGGCGGCCGAGCTGGAGGCAGGTCGCCAGGAGAAGAACAAGAGGGTGATCGCCTTGGCGGAGTCCGCCGACAAGGCCAAAAAGCTGGCAAAGCTCGCTGAGGAGAAAGCTGCCGCATCCTTGGCCGCCGAGCAAAGTGCCCTAAAGCTGCTTGGTGACCTCCAACGGAAGCTCGCCAGGCTCGAGCAAGAGGCGGAAGCCAAGCTCAAGGCTAAAGAAGAAGAGCTCGCTGAGAAGCTCGCCCGAGAGGTTGATCAGCACAATCTGACGAAGAGGGAGCTGGAGCTCCAGCGGGGTCTGGCCAAGGGTGCGGATGAGGAGTGCACGAGGTTGGGGGCCGAGCTCTCAGCGAAGGCGAATGAGGTCGTCGAGCTCCGAAATAATGTCTCTTCCTCGGTTGATTTGTTGGCCGCAAGAGCTGAGGCCTCTGACCGGGGCTTCGTGCAATGCTATGCCGAGGTCCTTAGGGCTCTCTGGTGGGCGCGAGCTCACCACGATGACGAGGTCAAGGCTGTGGTGGGCGAGTTCAAGGAATGCTTGGACAGAGTCCCCTTTCCCAACGATGCTGAGCTGGACATCGGCGACCTCCCAGAACTTGGGATTCCTCTCGATTTCATTCCGGCACGGTTCAAGATCATCAACACCATCCCAGTACCGGAATTGAACGTCGGCGAAATGGAGGTCGCCAACGAGGAGGAATGGACCCCGCCCACCATGGAGCAGCTTCAGGATGCCTATGGAGATGCTATGTTGAACATAGGCGAGCTCGACACCAGCGGGCTCATGGACAACATCACTTCTGAGGCCGAGCTCGCCCTTTCGGCCTGCCAGGTAGCCACGAACCCCACCGACGTCCCCGTCGCCCCCACCGCTCCGGGTTCTTAGATTAGTTTCTTGTTTAATTTTTGCAAGTCTTAGTAGCTCGCCGGGCTGCATAGCTCGCCCAGAAGGAGCTTCTTTTTGTAGCTTTCCATTTTTTGTTTAAGTAGTTGTAGCTCGTTGGGCACGTGTAGCTCGCCCAGAAGGAGCTTTTTGCATTTCAAAGATGGTCAGCTGGCCGACCTTTGTGGCCAGCAACACTACTTATACTTAGGGATTTTTCAGGCATCATTTTTTGCTTGAAAATTCCTCAAGTATTTTTGAATGAAATTCGAGTTTTTTGTTCCAACTCTGTTCACCTACGTTTTTGCGCTTTACGTTATAATTTTAATTGGCTCGTTTATATATATTCTTCGGGTACTCAATTGTTCGTCTTACTCTACTTTTGAGAAGCGAATCGTTCATTTTACGTCACTTTGGACTACGAATTGTACCTCTGTTTTAATAGTACGTAGTCTTCGTCTTACACCTCTTAGGGCCACAAATTGCTAGTCTTAAACAACTTAGGGTAGCGAGTTGTACTTTGTTTAATTCACGTTGGGCAGTTGGGTTTCATGAACCTTGCCTTAGATGTTTTAATCCTCTTTTTCAAGAATTTTTCTAACTTATGGCAGTAGGTGCTTGGTGACCCTTTAGGAAGGGCACCTTCGTGACCTTGGGCACTTTGGCCTTTGCCTTCGAGCATTTTGATTATAACGTTTGGGACCTTAGTCCTTGCGCATTATGAGGCTTCGAACACTGGGTGGATTATGGACCTTCAGACGGTGGGCGAGCTATTGGAGCTCACCCAGCTGGCGAGCTGTAGGAGCTCGCATAACTGGCGAGCTATAGGAGCTCGCCTGACTGACAACTTTTCTGACTTAATGAATTTTTCCAACTTCTCATAGCAGCATATTTACATTGGTTGCCATCAACATTTCTGACGCGAACCTTCGTATAATCTATTACAGGGTCCTGGTCTATTGATAAAATTTCTTTAGATGTGCGGGACTCCAGGTGTATGATGAGGCGTTGCCTTCTGCTTCTTCGAGGTCATATGTGCCGTTTGGCCAGGCTACGGTGACCCGGAACGGTCCTTCCCAATTTGATCCGAATACACCCGGTGGGGCCATCAATTTCTTTTTCAGTACTAGATCCCCAACGTTGAACCTTCGGTCCCGGACCTGGGAATTGTAGTACTTTTCGGCTCTACACTTGTAGGTGGCGTTTTTCATCTCTGACGAAGCTCTGGTCTCTTCGATCAGATCTTTCTCTACTGCCAAGGATTCGTCATTCTTTTCTTCATCAAAACCCACCACCTTCCAAGTCTTGTTCTGGACCTCGACGGGTACTACTGCTTTAGTCCCGAAGGCTAAAGTAAACGGTGTCTCTCCGGTGCTGGCTCGGTATGATGTTCTGTAAGACCATAGGACCTCCGGGAGTTTGTCTGCCAAGCTACCCTTCTTATCTTTGAGGCGGAGCTTCAGTATGTGTTTAATAATTTTGTTAACCGCCTCGAACTGGTCGTTTAACTGTGGATGGTACGGCGTCGAGTAGTGCTTCTTGATGTTCCACGAATTACAGAAGTATCTCAACTTTTGGCCGTCAAACTGCCTTCCATTATCTATGATGATCGACTGCGGGAGTCCGAACCGGCAGATCAAGTTCTTCTAGATGAAGCCGATCATCATTTCTTGTGTTATCGTTGTGAGTGCTTCGGCTTCAGCCTACTTAATGTAATAGTCTACTGCTACAACAACAAACTTTACACCGCCTCTGCCAGGTGGGAATGGGCCGATCAAGTCGATACCCCATTTTGCAAAAGGTCATGGGATGAAGCCCGACTTCAGTTGGCTGGCTGGGGAGTGTATGTTAGGTGCGAAGAGTTGACACTTTCGGCATTTCCGGGCGAAGCTAATGGCATCCTTGCGAATAGTAGACCAATAGTACCCTTGTCTGATCGTCTTGTATGCCAAGGCTTGCCCCCCAGCTTGACTTCCGCAAATTCCTTCGTGAATTTCTTCTAACACCTCGGACCCCTGTTTCTTAGTTAGGCACTTGAGTAGGGGTAGAGAGAATCCACGTTTGTAGAGTTGACCTTCCACCAGCGTGTATCTGGCTGCTTGCTTTACTAGCTGGCTAGCTTCCCACGTGTCCTCGGGGGTTGTCCCATCCATTAAATATTTTTGGATTGGAGTGCACCAGTCTTCGCTATCTTCCTGCCTCCCACTCGAGGTTTGATTTACTTTGTAATCGAACGTCGAGGGGTTCTTTAGTTTGGTGACCACACCCTCCGTGACTTCGGCTTCGCTGTTACTGGTAGCTAGTCGGGCTAGGGCATCTGCCTGTGTGTTTTCTAGTCGTGGTATCTGATTGATGTAAAATTGCGTAAACATCGAGATCAGATGCGCGGCTATCTTCTGGTAGGTTATCATCTGCTGGTCTGTTGGGACAAATTGAGTATTTTGATTAGATCCCAAAACCCCTGATGAATCTGCCTAAGTATAGTTGTTCAGGATCAAATAGTTCAGGATAGTTAGGTTAGGAATTCAGTACAGGAGGAACTTGCTGAAGACTGAAGAATATTGGAGTCGACCCAATTTACTGAAGTCTGAAGTATAATCCATCCTGAAGGAGTCAGTCTGTCTTCCTGAAGATTGCCTGGTCTGAAGCTGAAGATCAAAGCCTGTTAATCCGTCCTGAAGTTAATCCTGAAGTACCATTGGCTGATGTTTCTACTGAGTACACTAAGCATACTCAGGACAGAACTTAGTCAGTGAAGAGTAAGTGTAATCTATCAGGCTGTGCTGAATGCACTTAAGACCTGACTTAGGCCTTGGTTCCGTTTATCTGAACCATGTAAGTCCAAAGCAAAAAGGTTACACATACTGGGCTGAATAATCTATCAGGCTGTGCTGAAGACACATAAGACCTGACTCGGGCAGTAGTTCAGATCACCTGAACCATGTAAGTCCAAGGTAAAAAGGTTATTTATGCTATGGGACAAGAGACAAAGAGAATGTCAGTAAGACTCCAATGAAGACAAACATTCAGACTGAGTTATTAACAAGAGACTCAGAGTACTGAATGTACGAGGAAGGACAAATGTCTGAAAGTCAACTAGCCGTTAGAACGGAGAGCCAATGATCTTTCAACACGTATGTACGGAGTCTGCGCAGCATTTAATGCGTCTCAGAGTTGCAGGCGATGGGACAAACTTGCTAGAATAAGCATGGCGGTTAGGTCAAACAGTATTTCTAGCCTGCAACCACCCCAAAATAGGAAAGATTTGATTTGATCTCCTTCAACGGATCTATTTTGAATCTTGCCTATAAATATGGAGAGCCTTGCACCCATTCAAGGCTAATGGGAAATTTCCAAAAGAAAACTCTCAAGAATCCAAGCTCTCAAAGCATACTATAAACAACACTCTGCAATTAAATTTCCCTAGTGTTGTAGTAGGATTCACTCTCTATTTGCTTAGATCGATAGCTCTAATATTTAGCATTATTTTGTATTGCTAGAGCTATCTCAGTTGGAAACCAGAATACCAAACCACTAAGGGTGTGAGATTGGTTGGTTAGAAGGACTGGGACTTGTAAAACGCCCAGGGGTCAGTTCCTAAGAGAGGAAGTTGGCTATTCGTGTCCCTTGGCACGTAAAAACCAAGTACCTATCCTCAGGGTTTTGAGGATAACTTTCTGTTAAATCAGGTAGTGGACGTAGGAGTTGGTTATCTCCGAACCACGTTAAAATGTCCCTTGTGTGCTGATTTACTATTCTGTTCAGGATCATAACTGTCATCATAATAAAATGAACATTCTGCATTGTTTTTATCTTCAGGACTGAATCAATCATCCTGAATCTTAATACTGTGCACTCAGCCCTAACCACCAGTCTACTAAGCAAGTTCAGAGAAAATGTTTTCAGAAACTAAAACGAGTAGAACCTAAGGGCTCACTTTCCGCACGTACTCTAGCTCACTGAGATAGTAGTCCAACTGACCCGCTTCCTAGCAGTCAGTAGGTTTGTTATCTCTACTCAGCTTCCAGGCACTTACTCACACTCAGTTTATCTGACTCGTTACTGAATTGTCCCTGCTGTCCCTGTGGACCTTCAGCATACTGAGTAATTCAGGAAATCCTGACTGAGAGTGTAAGAGCATTTTTTTTAGTCTTTCAGAAAAATCTGACATCAGTGTATTCCCCCATACACTGATTGTACTCATTTCGGGACCAACAAGTGGTATCAGAGTAGTGGTTCAAAAGACCACTGACTTTGTTTACCAACAGTTTCTGAGGAGAAACTTTTGGTGGTCTACTGAATAGATCTCATTTCTGAAAACAGCATATCATGGCATCTGGTTCTAAACGTCTCGAGGGCAATCTTCCTGAATTCTCTATTGACAATTATGACTATTGGAAATTCAGGGTACTCGCACATCTCTATTCCATCCATGATCAGATGCCTCTGGTGATTGAGCAAGGTCCGATCAAATTCATGAGGAATCTTTAGACGACCTGGCCTGTTGCTGGCAATGTTCCTGTTCCAGCTGCCGGAGATGAAGAAGTGGAGAGGTCCGTGCTTAACTCTGATCATATTAAGCAAATCGGACTGCATAATGTTGCCAAGAACATTATACTCCACACCGTTTCTTACGAGAATTCGGTCAGGCTCAAGCATCTGAGAACAGCAAAGGAGATCTGGGATGCTCTGAGGGAGATGAGTGAGGGATCAGAAAAGATCAAGGAGAACAAGAGAGATCTTGCTATCAGGAAGTTTGAGGCCTTCCGGATGTTAGAAGGAGAATCCATCGATCAGATGGAAGCTCGGTTCATTAAGATGATGAACGACCTAGCAACCCTTGGGAAGGAGTTTCCCAAGAGGGAGGTGTCTTCTAAAATCCTAAATTGTCTCCCTGAAAGATGGGACACATGAGTGATCTTACTGAAGAACACTCAGGATCTTACCAATATTACTCACTCTAACCTATTCTCAGAGTTAAAGGCTCTGGAATTCGACCTCGATAAGAGGAAGAAGAAGGGTGCTGTCAGTGAGGAAGTTAGTGAGGAGAAGACTCCTGAAAAGGAAAAGAGTGTGGCTCTTAAAGCTACTCTTGAGCCTGAGGCTGGATCTGGCTCTAAGTCTCTGAAGGACATCAACAAGGATGAGCTAGCCTTGGAGTACAGCCTGATGGCGCGGCGTTTTGAGAAACTGAACTCTCGATTCGGAAGGTATAAGAAATTTTATACTGACAGCCGTGATCGCAGGTACTCCAGCCCCAGGAGATCGAGTCCCGGAAGAGAAGAAATGAGGGGTTCAGATTCCAGGAGGGATCGCAATGAGCCTGAGCGACGAAGAGATGAGAAGAGGAGAGATGATGAGCCCAGAAGATCCAGCTCCAAACCTGAACGATCATCAGGGAGCAGGAGGGAGTCATCAGATAAAAGGTACACTGACAAAAATTCTGCTTCTGATGTAGATCAGTGCTACCACTGCAAGAAGACCGGACATTATCAGTACGATTGTCCGGAGCTCAGTGCTCGTGAGCGAGAGGATCGGAGAGCCAGGAGAGAGCTCAGGGCATCAGACCGGAGAGCATTGCTTGCTGAGGATTCCTCAGATTCAGATGGCCCAGGACGCCGGTCCCCTGAACTCTTCTCCGATGAGGAGTATGATGACCTCTGCCTGATGGCAGATGATGAGGTATGTTCTTCTGCCTCTTCTCCTGATCACGCACCTGAGCTTAGCTCAGATTCAGCAGGAGAACTCGACCTTCAGCTCGCCCTAGAGCAATTGATGGTTGACATCTCAAGGCTGCAGGAGACTCATACTCACACAGTGGATGTGAATGAGCAACTGAGTGGAGAGAACGATCGGCTAACTGAGTCTCTAAGAGTAAGAGATACTGAGGAAGCCCTCAGATTAGTACATCTTCAGGAAGAGCTGCTTCATGCTCGGAACAAGCATGATGAAGCTCCACTGGAGGTAGAAAGACTGAAGGGTGTAATCAGCTCGCTGATTGAGACTCGTGATACTGATCTGTTCCTTGCTCAGGAACAACTGATGATTGAGCGAATTGCTCTTAGAGTGATGTTCGAAACTGAGTGGCAAGCTCCCCTTTGTGGTGAGCAAACTACTTGGGATCTTGAGCTGATCTCAAAAGAGAAAGCTC
>JAPKLY010000470.1:0-16414 GCA_026898435.1 Prunella vulgaris
TGTTGAAAGACTATCACTATTATATTCAATATCTAAATATATTAAGTGTTAATCATATATATATATATATATATATATATATATATTTATTCAAGTTTCTAAACATTCAATTGCCCTACAAATACTTGTTATATAGATATTCAAATTCAATAAAAAAAATTATACATACAAGGCCTTAACACAACAATTTCATCAAATTCTTGCTCTTTTATTTTATATTTAATTAGCATGATGTAATTTTTGTAAACTTAAAAAATACATTACCTGCAATATCTCTAAACATCGTCTCATATAAGATCGACCAAATTCATAAAATTAGTTAACATATAAATAGATAAAACCACCATCTGACCAATTTGATTAATCGATCCAAACAACGTAGATGCAAAAGTAATGCACTATTAATATCACTATGAACCTCACAAAAAGCAAAACAAAAAATATCACCTTATCAAAAAGACACAAACTGGACAAATTACATAACCATCACTATTTAAAATGAACAAAAAATAACTTAATATGCACATTCATTTCAGAACGAAACCTAATTTGTTTTCCAAATCTAAACCAAAACAACAATTTCATCAATTTCTTTGCTCTCTTATTTCTTCTCTCAACATCGGTCTTTTTCTTCTCTTCAAGAGTCCTTCAGACTTCATCTTTCTTCTCCTTAGCAATACGCTGGATCAATGTTGATTTGTTATGGTAGAAATTGTATACTTCAGCTAGTACACTTTCTTTCACTTCATTGATACCAGACAAAATAATTGAAGCGCAAATTTCAGCCCTCAAAACCCGTCGTATCACAGCCCTTCAAGTAAATAATAAAATTAGAGTATGAAGTCTAACCATTAAGAATTAAAGATAAAAATAGATTACGAAAATAAACCTTTGTAATATCCGGAAATGTGTAAATTGAACCATCAAAATGCTTGAGATGATGCACCAAGTATACACCAAAATCACCATCGCCCTTTTTAGTTTGCTATTTTCATTGCATATTTTCAAATTTATATGTTAAGACATCCTTGGCTTTAGGCTGGCTCTCTTGATTCAAGAAATAAAGACATTCGTGATTGCTTCAAAAATACAATAAAAGAAATGAATTACTACAATAAGAGGGTGAATTAAAATGCAATAAAATATAAAAGTATGAATAAAAAAAAAAAAAGTTTACAAGATTTTAGCATACTCAAAAAAATTATTTTTTCATCTTCATATATTTGGTTATATAAATATTGAAACCTCTCATCAACAAAGTTGATGATAACAACAACATAACAGAGTACCAATGTTATTCATAAAAACTATCATTGTTATGAACAAGTACTATCACTGTTATAAATAAGGAATATCACTGTCATGAATAATGACTATCACTGTTATAAACAAGGAATATCACTGTCATAAACAATAATTATCAATGTTATAGATAAGGACTATCACTATCATAAATAATGACTATCACTGTAATAAACAAGGACTTTCACTGTTATGAATAAGAATTATTACTATTATGAACAAGCACTATCACTGTCATTAATAAAGACTGCCACTGTTATGAATAAGAACTATCACTGTATGAACAAGTACTATCACAGTTATGAACAAGTATTATCACTATTATAAACAAGGATTATCACTGTCATAAATAGTGACTGTCACTATTATAAACAAGAATTATCATTGTTATAAACAAATATGATCTATTTATAAACAAAGACTATCAACTATGAAATTATTACCAAGCTAATCATTATAAAATTAGAAACATATAATCATCCCTTAGTTATTACTAATCGACGACGAAATCTTAACAAGCGCTTACTCCTAAAATTTTAATCGAAGTTGAAAACCTTATATAGGACTAAAAGAGTGTGTGATTTATGTCTTTAGAAGCGGAAGAGAAAAACGATGCACATAACTTCTTAATGGACATAACAAGCCTTAGTAACGAAGAAACCGACGGAGTAAACAAAGAAATCAGTGCTAAAGATGAAGAACTTAACAACAGCATGACAAAATCAGCGGCATAAAAGCAAAATTATCACTCTAAACTGAAGTGATTGCAGCGAAAGTGAAGAACCGGTGGAAGTCGATGACGTAAATTGGTGGAAAATGAAAAATTGGTGGTAAATCGTGAGTTGAAGAGTCCTGCAAATTAGATTTTTCCCATGATACAAATATTATATTTGACATGTTTTGTTATTTGGGTTATTGGGTTACACAGGGTTCATGGTGAACCCGGGTGTATATAAGTTTTTGTCTTTTTTTTTTTTAATATTTTATCTTTTTTAAGTCGTTGATTATTAATTTTTCTCTTTTTAACTTTTGTAGAATAATTATCGTTCTCCTCTTAGTTTGACAGTCTATTTTTTTTACGGTTCAAGATAATATTTATTTATTTTATCTTAATTTTTTTCTAATTTTAATACAACGTAAAATTAAAATTTATGATTCTTCTAAGAATAGTTGTTGTGTCATTAACAACATACACCAATTTCGCAAATTGGTGCATGTATTTGAATAACGTTACATTTTCTGTTTTATTATAAAGTCCTCGAATATTAAATTATTTTATCTATATGCACATTATTCACATTTTAATTGTTGTAAGATATTACGTTAAATTACTCATTAATGTTTATCAATTGGTTCCAATTTATTTAATTACGAAATTAACATTATATTTTGTGAACGTATATGTATCTGTATTAACTTAAAATATCGATTTTCCTATCTTCCTTCCATTTTCATGTTCACATATATGTATTTTTTTATTAAGGTTTTTTTTTATTTTCGTATTTTTCATTGACATAGAGGTATTATACCTCATGAGAGTAATTTTTGTACAACTTATTCATAATATAAAATTATGTCTTAGTCTTGTATACACCAGATACACCGTGTAACTCAAACATATTTTTAAAAAGTTTTACAAAATACTACTGAAATCACACATTTTATTATTAAAAAATTTATTTTTAATGATGTAATTTTTCAATAATAAATGGTGTAACTTTTTAAAAATACACTTGAGTTGCACGGTGCACCTGATGGACAAGAGACTTACTCTAAAATTATACCACAAATATAATTATTGATATCATAAGAAATTATATAATAAAATGTATTTATTAATATTACAGTACAAAAAATGTATCGTATTAGCAATGACAACTAATGATATCATAAGTATATTTTGTGGTATAAAATTTTGTAATTTATAAAAGTTTAAATTTTAATTTTATAAAATATTTCTTTCTTTTTTCTTAAGGGATAACAAATAATAAATCTTATATCTATTTTTCTTTTGATTTCTTTAAGTATACACTTACAAAAAAAAAATATCTTATAGTTCATCTACTAGTAGAAAAAATTAAATTTACAGAATATTGCTTATATATAATAAATCTATTAATAGAAATAACACATAGAACACAATTTTCTATTCTTAATTTTCTTTAACCATACTAATCATAATAAAATTTATAAATTATTTCATAAATAATAAATCATATACAGAATTTATTTAAAAATTCATTTCACCTGATTTATATTTTACTATAAATTTACAATATTCTCTATTTTCATCGTATGTTTTTGTTTTCGCTATTTGTAAATTTATATGTTTTTTCTATCCTCTATTTGCAAATTCTCGATAGCACCTCTTTCAAGATTTCGACTCAATCACTTATAGTTGTCGTATATAATTTATAACTTTCTAGTTTTGTGTTTCATTTTGTATTTTGTATTTTGCAATTTGTCATGTGACTTACATCCAAGGAAGCAAGTAAAAAATTGATAATCGAACGTGATGGGGTGTTGGTGCGTGAGATTGAAAATGTTTTAGAGAAGTGTTGTTAAAAATGTTGACAACACTAACAGCGGAAGACTTAAACGCACACTTTTGCAAAGGGATATCAAAAATTTTATAGGCTATACAAAATGTATAGACTATGCTGCCTCACTAGCAGAGAAACTTCACTATAACTTGTAGTGACACAAATACAAGGTTTACACAAGAAACCAAAATTCAAGGCCGCGCAAGACCTACACAAGATCACCCAAGGATCTAAATAAGACCTATAAGAATAGACCTAAACAAAACCTAACATGTCTACGTTTAGCCGAACGGATTGTTAGATCAAACAATAAATGTTGTGAACAATGCCGAGACTAATGTTCCCAACATTCTGATGAACCGTGTATAACCTAGAATCTAGTGAATGACACATGATCCGTTCAACTTTGAATTATACTTTTCGGTCATACTTTGAAATGATGAAGTGGTGCTCTATTTATAGACGTGAATAATGAGCTCTCCACTCCATGATGAAGCCAAGTAGTGGGCTTCAAAATAACCGCACATAATGATAACTTCCAAGTTTGTGGGTATCTCTCTACTCAAGCAATGGAACCGCCTGACGTTCTAAAACCTTCTGGGATCTTCACGTCTTCAACTGCCATGCCTAGACAAATAACATAACATGAAAAAATCATTAGGAAAGTTAGTAGAAAGGGCGAATTCTGATGTTGTCTAAAATGATGGAAACACATTGCATAACATTTTTTCAACATCAACAGAACGTATTTTGATTGTGTAAGTATTTAGGTGGTCGTTTAAATAAAAAAGAAGAAGGTAAAAATAAAGATTTAGAGTTGTCTAGAACTGCTTAGAGGGCGCTTAGACACAAAAAGCTCAAAATTATCGATTTTGTAGACATCGAATCGGTAAATGACCGCTTGACGCCTAAACACCCTACTTAATTCTATATCTGAAGTTGCTTATTCTTTTCACTCGCATATCAACATATATTAATTTTGATTTAGTGAATGCTAGAATTGTATCGGTGCGTAATATATACTCCATCTATCTCATAGCAATTTGCAAGGGGGAGGAGCATGTAAATTAAAAAAAAATGGAATAAAGTAAAAAAGTAAAATTTTGAGGGGTAATTTGGTAAAATTCTATGTAAAAAGTAAAGAAGTTAGTTGGATTGAGCATAATGTAGGTCAAAAAGTGAAAAAAATAATGACATCTTGTGTAAATATGTAGATATTGTGAGGGTAAATTTAATGAAATGATTTCCTTTTTTGGGTCTGCAAGTTCTTGTAGGACGCCCCCAAAAGGAAAGTCTGCAAGTTTTTATAGGACGGAGGGAGTATTATTTAGTGATTATGGATAAATAAGGTAAAATCATTTGAAGAAAATATTGAATTAAAATATGGTTTTAAAAAAATGTAATGATTAAATTGCAAATAAACAAACCAGGTGGGCTAGCTCACCTGGCCACCGGTCTCCTCACTTGAGTGAGTGACCCGGATTCGATTCCCTCTGAGAACGAATTGGAGAATGGAGATATAAGGTTGGCTAGGAGTTTATTCTTGGTGTAACTAACTATACTAACAACTAACATTTACTGATAAAAGAAAATTGCAAATAAACAGTAACTAATACTATATTTTTTTTGAACAAAAAAAATACATATTTCTTATTAGGTACAAGGGGTAGTACTCTAATCCTTATAACTCAGTTATATTGTTCTCATATAACTAGTACTGTATTTAGCAGTACAAGAAATTTCAATTTCTTTTTTATACTTTTATCGATTGGTAATGACCAAATTATTATATTTCATTGTTTCACTTAAACATACAACAATCTTAAATGAGATTAATATATGATAATAACAATCATATTGTTTTTATTTTTTTTCAAATAAGGTGATATGTTTAGTATATATTAATAAGTTATATTATTATTATGGGATATAACTTATTTTTCCATATTTCAAGATATATTTTAGATTTTTTTTGTATCTGTGAAATAATTATTATACCTCCTCAAAGTGAAATAAACCACCATAAACATGAATATCTCATTTTTGTTCCGGGTCTCAAATTCATTCTCTGTTAGTGTCAAATAAACTAAACATTAAACTCCTTATAATCATTTATTGCTAATTCAACGAACCAAACTATTCCTTAATTAGTCGACCAAAATTAATTTGACCATAATTTTTAACACAAAAAATGTACAACGCCGGTTTTACTCAGTTAGACAGCTGCTCCGGTCCGAATACTCTGTGTACGCACGTCAATTGAAGTTAACAATGCAGTGATCAGTATTTTTGAGAACCAGTTGAACCGGCCGAGTCAACTGATTAAACCGGTATTTAGTCATAAATTCAGGAAACTGGTCATAAATTCGGGCCGATTACCCCCTGAAAACTATTCTTAAGGTCAACTGAAAAAAACCGGCCAAAATCGTCCAAAACCGAAAAAATACCGGTTGAACTGGTGGAACCGGCCTGTCTTATATTTTAGTTTTAAATTGTTTTCTATTTTTTATAATTAAATTGTGAGGCATGTCCTAGTCAAAAAATTATTGTATTCTACAATTTATATATTTTAGAATTTTGTATTAATAATTAATTTGAGACTTCACTATACATAAGTAATGAAACATGTCATGAATTACAATCTGATTATAACTTGAATTATTTTGATTTTGATTGTCTGTGATTCAATTGTGTTTCTTTCAATATAAAGTATAATTTATTAAAATTTTATATGAGAATATCTAATTTATTTTATTTTTTAATATAAATATATATAATATTAAAAAACTAAGTCGAAATAATTTCAATGGTTAGATCACCGGTTGAATCGGTTGGACCGGTTGAACCAACAATCGATTTCTGTCCGATTTGGTCATCAATTCGGCTATGAAAACATTGGTTCTAATAAATATGTTGATAGCGACTGATTTAGGATTAATTAGCATAAGGTTTCAGATTTAATTATTTAAACGTCCCACACTAATTTACACCTAATAAAAAAAATATCAATTTGCATGTATATTCATAAAATTATACACATTTATTATAAGCACCTTGCACACTTTTCTTTTCGGTCCATCACACAAACACGTTGCACATTATATAAATAGAAATAACTACTTGACTTTATCCTTATAATATAACATATTTACAAAAAATGTTATTCAATCCAACAAATTTTATTATTTTAATAATATAATTTTACACATCACTTTCAATACTCTATTTTCTATATATTTTTCTTAAAAATATATAAAAAGAGGTGTGAAAACTTTTAGAAAAGGGGGAGTACTATTTATTTAAAAGTTAAAATTTTCAAAATTGTGTAATATTTTAGAGTACAAATTTTTTTGGAATAGAGAAAGTATAGATTGGACTTCTAACCGAACATAAGAAAATTATGCAATGCTAATTAATTAATTTCAATGTGGAACACGATTTGGGTGGAATATGTACTAATAATGAGCAAGTTGATGGATGTGTCAATTTGTTTGCTTACATTTATTATATAATATAATATTTGATTTGTGGGGGCTTGTTTTTCTAGGTGGACATATTACATATGACGTAGATTATAAAAATGCAGGCTAAATATTATACTAAATTTTTGTTGTATGAATTCTTAAAAAATTAGAAGTATACAACATCGAATATGTAGAGATATAGATGTGGATGCGATTTGCATCGTATCAAACCTACACCCATACCCGTGAAATATTGCACTAAATTCATTACACTGATATTGCACTTCTTATACTTTTTTTGAAATGAAAGAATTTTATCTCTTCTCCTCCTCCTCCTCTATTTGGATGTTAGATATTTACATCACAAAGTAATTCTAAATTCTGGCTCTTACCTATGAAATAAGTGTGTGTGATTTTTTTTTTTTCATTCGTCTCATCATTTCTCATCCTATATATTTTAACCATATAACTAATCTCGTTCAATGTTTCAAAAGTCGCTAGTCGATCAGACCACGGGACACTACAAAACGCTCATTTTAGCGATCGAGAATTAGTGACGCCATTGGATCAGTCGCTAATTAAGATATTAGCGACCGTTCTAGACTATTGGTCAAAGTTGAAAACATAATGACCAATATACGACCAATATTGGTCGCTAATTTCAAAAAAATATTTAGTGATCGCCAATAGTCGGTCGCTAAATATTTTGTTGACTAATTAGCGACCGACTCTAGCGGTCGCAAAATATTTTAGTTAATTACTGACCGCTTTCGCGGTCGCAAAACTTGGAATCTGAAGTGGGTAGTTGGGAAATAATGATCAGATTCATTTTCAGAACCTTATAATCGTTTTTAGGCGGTCACTAAATGTCGATTTTGAAGTCGGTAGGTGAGCAATAATTGTCCAATTCGATTTTTTTTTTTGCGACTGCCCAGGCGGTCGCTAATCAAAAAAAGACGGTCACAAATTTACGAATATACAACACCTTCTGGTTATTCTCCTCAGTTTCATTCGGGGAAAAACCACACCCCTTCATCTAAAAATTTCTCAAATTCAAACGAGTAATGTTTCGACGTGTTGGTTGAAATCGTGCGGGTTTATTGTCACATTGTACTCGTTGCTTCAATTTTACCGTATGTTTTTACAACTTTACCATTTGATTTTCTTGTTGAATATAGTTTAGTTGTTAGATAAAAAAAATTTGTTTGTTGATTTATAATAAGTTTAGCATTATTTATTGTATATTAATGTTATATGGATATACTTGATTTTATTCGAGACTACACCCAAATTTATTAGAATTTGCTTGTGAATTACATATATGTTTGATAAATTTAGTTAAATTGATATATGATTATATTGAATTTTTTATTTTCAAAAAATGGATATGCTTGTTTACAATCGAAACTATACCGATTTTTTTATAATTTAAATGTGATATATTCTTAATTTGAGTCAGATGGAACTCACTAATCGTCCTTGGATGTATCAAATACCTCATATGATACAAGGTCTCATCGACTTTGAGTTTTTCCATAAGATTGATGAGTTTATTGAATTTGTCTTTTGTCATCCATATTGCATGGATAGTTGTGGCCGGATTAGATGTCTTTGTATAGGCAAAAAGTGTGGTAAAGAGAGATTTTTGAGCACTGATGATGTTAAAATTCATCTTGTGAGATTCGGTTTTGCTCTATCTTACTACAATTGGACCGGACATGGTGAAGACCGGTGGAATTATAATATTGAAATAGTGACTGCATTTTATGATTAGTGGAGTAGTGGTGAAGGTGAGAGATTTGGGACACCACTGAATGAGGCAGATGAATTTCAAATGTATCATATAATGATTAATGAATCTGTTTTGGGTGGTCTCCACACAACCATGGAGGAGGAACCAATTCCAGCTTGTTCGAAGAAATTTTTTTAGATGCTCAAATTTGTCGATCAGAAGTTGTTCCCTGGTTGTGATACTGAGACTCAGTTGTCATTCAATAGTCATATGTTGTCCGTCAAAACTGAAGACAAAGTAAGTCAGAAAGTCTACAATCAATTTACGAAGTTGTTCAAACGTTCCCTACCCAAAGAGAACACATCACCAGAAAATTTCTATCAAAGTAAGAGGCTTTTGAAGGATATAAGTTTACCGTTTGAGAATATCAATTGTTGTACAAAAGGTTGCATGTTGTTTTGGGGTGACGATGAGAGCATTGATCAGTGCAGGATGTGCAATCACCCTAGGTACAAACCATCTGATCGTAGGAAGAAGATGACTTTCAAGTCTATGTATTATCTTCTCATCTTAGAAAGTTTATATCAGTCAAGTGCCACTGCAAATGACATGATATGACATGCTGAGAAGTGTTATGGTCAGAAATTTGGAGAGATGTGCCATCCTGCAGACTCTAATGTATGGAGACATCTTGATAGAGAGTTCCAAGATTTTGGGAGTGGGAAGAGAAATGTGAGGCAGGGTCTGTGCACAGACAGATTTGCTCCATTCGGTAAGCACGTGAAGAAGTATTCGTCATGACCTGTGTTACTGACTTCGTACAATCTATCTTATTGATAAAGCATGAAGCCTCAACACATATTTCTCACTGTATTGGTGCATGGTCCTCACAACTAGGGCAAGAATACCGTACCGTACCGTATCGGCCATACAATACTATATCATATAACGTACTAAAATCTTCGGTATACATTTTTGCATACTGACACCATATCAAATTTTACGGTATACCAAAAATGCATACCACATACCGTACAAAAATTTCGATATATACTGATTCATACTGAAATACCCATCCATATTGAAATACCTACTACATCGGTATACCGACTATATCGGTATATACCACCATACTGGTTTATACCGGTCCTTACCGAAATAATTCAACTAGAATTGTAATTAATTATTTAAAAAATAAATTAAATATTAAATATTGATATTAAATTATCATAATGGTACATACCTGTATATCGGGATACAAAAATATTTTCAACATAATCGAAAATAATCGGTATACCAATAATATTTCGATATATACCGGTATACTGAAAATTTTAAAATCCTTTACTGATATAGTACAAAAAATTTCGATGAATTCAATATTTTTTGGTATGGTAAGTACGGTATAACGATATTTCCGGTATTTGCTCCACCCCTACTCACAACCCTAAGCATAAACTGGATGTCTACCTTCAGCCGCTGATTAAAGTCAGATACACTAACCAAAACAGCGGAAGAAATCGATCGAGTTGATTGAATTCTACGTATTCACTATGAATCCCGTAGGCCGTAGTCTAAATACGACTACGTGAATTGCTTCACGAATCGATTCTATTGTTCATAAATTTAGTGACTTGAATGATTATGTGTGATAGTAGAGAATCTTTGTACTATGTTTTTATTTTCTGTGTTGGTTGTTTTTAATCTCACTCTTTTATAAAGGAAGATAGAAATGTATTTACTTGAGTTTTCCTTACTCAAAGAGAGGAAGTTACTTAACTTTCTTTGTCAAATTTATCTACTTCTTGTGTGGAAAAAGAGTAAATAAATATTATTATTTATTTAATTGCTTTTATCTCCCACTCACACATGAAGTTTGATCATATACTCATCTCCATCACATATTTATACTATCATAGAACATCCTTTTCAGAACGACTATATGTGTTACCCTCGAGAAAATGAGTTTTCTTGTTATACACTTGTTAAAGTTACATAGCAAGTCAACCATCTTTGTATGAAAAATTCAAAATTCGATATACTCCAGAACTCTTTCAATTAAACATAACTTGACATCTCTTTCAATCCCCTTGAAATTATTAGAGTACATTAAATTATTATCAAATCTATTTATTCATAATCAAGTTTTCAACTCGATTGAATGATCAATAAACACAATAGAATATGTTAATGAAGGTGTCCTTACTTTCCCACTAGTGTCTCCAAACTCCCGTTGTAGATGCTTTCCTAGATATGTACCACATTGCTGAATTAACTATTGGTAATATGCTAAAGTAGTAACACCACAGTGAAGACTAAGAAATATAGTAGAAAGTCTTAAGGATACTTCTAAGAGGTTTATTTAAACATCAATGCCTCATACAATGAGAAACTAGGGATATTTTTCTCATTTCCATATGGTCAACTTAGCACATGCGGTATGAAACACATGTTATGATGTTTTAACTTCCCAGGACGGAAGCGTATGTCATTCTCTTATCCGACATTGTATAAATCATAGTTCAAGTGTAATCCCGACACTTAACTTGGATATCCTCCCACTTTCGTCTAGGAATCCACATATTTAGCTTTGTAATAAGCTAAAATAGATTCTTAGTAACAAGTTAAACTAGATTTGTAGAAAAATATATTACAAATATTTTTAATAATCTCATCTTTGCACAAACCCGATGTCAAAGGCGCTTACTCGTATGATAGAGCAAATGTTTTGTCGATATATTATTATATGAACCTTTCATATAATTCACAATACATGAAGTTTCAGTAACATTAACAACTACCTCGTACTATATTCAAATCCAAATTGAACTAAAACTCAAGACGTCCCAAAGACACTCTTGAAATATTGACTCATATAGTCGTGTATATAGATGTTGGTCCTAAAATCTAAGATTTCTAATATCAATAATTGGCATGTAAGAGTTTATATGGATCTCATCACATCCGACAATATTCAGATCTTCTTTCAATAGACCATTATATAGAAGTGTGTGTTTTTGATAATTATCGGATTATGCTTCTTTCAGAACATATTTCCTCGAACTTTTTTAGATAAACTTTTACACACTTCTAAAGATTCTTAAAAATTTTAATATTGTATCTTTTATCCACATCCATTTACGTAATGTCCAAAATAATCAAATATATTATAATTATGTGAATTTATATTAAAGACAAATATGTCCAAAATGTAAAAGTTATTTATGAAAGTAATGAAGAAACACTAAGCTCCATGTTTAGTCATTGACATTCATAGAATCACATATATCAAAATGAAATAATTGCAATCAAGAACCAAAAATTATTGTTTTATAATAATTTTCCAATCTCTTATGAGTAAGAAAATTAAAAAACTTTGATAACATGACTTTTAAGGACGAATACCTAAGTCCCTCTATCTCAAGTGAGTTCATCTAGAGGAACAAATATTTAGTAAACATGAACCAACTTTATAAGAATAAATAATTGTTCACCTACAATCCAAACCATATAAAAGATTTAAAATTTTAGTATCAAATTATTGTACACTATTATACTAATCACAAACATCTCTTCGGTAAGTCATATCCCAATTTTAAAAGATAAAAATACAAAGTTGAGACCCTAAGTGATCTCTGGTGCAATCAAGAGATTATATGACATGAAATAGTGACCATTGTTAATCTCAAATATACAAGTCCCTAGACTTCATCTCAGAGCGTAGTTAGTCACATTATTGCATTCCGGCTCAATGCTCATTCACCTTTAGTCAATGTTTTGCTATTTCTGAGTTAATAATCCACAAGAATAAGAATTAGTTAACAATACATTTACTAAAGATAATTATGCTTTAAAACCAAAAATAGAATAAACTACCTTGTTTCTCTTGGACTTAGAACATTCATGAGCAAAATGACCATGCATGACACATTTGAAGCATGTTCGCTCACTCTTATCCATTTCTAGTCTAGCATATTTCTTCTTTTTATTCTTTCCTTCTTTAGGATTAACTCTGAGATTCATAGTAGAATATCTAGTTTGAGGACACTTGCTACTTGCCCCTTTCACTTTCCTTCCATCTTCTCTTAGGTTTAGAACCCGAAACTTCATCAAAACTGATTTCAGTAATGGAACAGTTGATAAGGAATTTCTAATTTCAAGCCTCTTATCTTTTAACTCAATATTATAAGCTAAATGAAAATTCTTTCATCAAGAGCCGTGTCGACTTTTAATTGCTCCCATCAATCAAGAAGTCATTTGATAAGATCCTGAATTTGACGTTCCTCAGAAAATGAAGTGTTACCATACTTTTCCTTCAAATATACTCATATATCATAGGCAGTAAGATGCAACTCACAATCTCCAAGTGCTGCTTTGACTTCTCAAGTTAAGAGCATCAGATTATCAAATCGTTTGTATGTAAACATGTTGTTCAAACAACTAGTCTACATGTATTATTATTCAATCTTCAGTCATTTTTTCATTATTTTAGCCACAAATTTCATAAGATTCCAAATCTCAACATATTTTTAACTCAAGAAATAATTATAAGTTCTCTTGGAAGTGTCCTAGCTCAAGTATAAACTCTTATGATATCTTGAGCATAAAGTCGAAACTTGCTTATGAAATTAAAAGAGCAATAAACTACACATTGTACTCCCATAATCTTATAATAAAAATTTTGTGACAACTCTTCAGTTGTAATTCTCAAATTTGCAAAGTAAGACATCACTTTTTCAAATTTATAGAAATATAATAGTTCTTACTCTTAGAGTCATATCCAAAGTAAATGAACAACCACTTAAACACATTTAAAGTTGAAAAATAAATTCATACATGAATCTAAGCTCTTGAATATGTACTGAAAATTTAATTTCAAGTACAATTTGCTACTTTACCAATATTATAAACCAATTATGGTTCACATTTTAAATAGAAAAATAAGTATTCAAATACCACTTATTCAAATACTCCCATATTATGCAAATTAAGATTCTAAATTGTAAACCGAGCACATGGGAATTTTTGCACAAAAATAAAGTTAAAATGAGACAAAATAAGATTTTATGTGCGCAGGATGTCGGAAAATAAGATTTCATGAGCCTGAAAGGAGACGCGGTGCCGTCTACCACCGCTGACCAGCGCGTGAAGGCTATACACCGACGACTCTCACCGTACACCAATACATGGGGTCACGCACCATCACCAAGTCGCTAATCACCGGCACGTGAGGGACACACATCGTCGGGAGTTTGGCGATCACCGGCGCGTGAGGGACACGCACTGCCTTGCCGCCGCCGTCTAGCTGCCACCGCCACGGCTCTAATTGCTATTCCCTAGTTTGGCTGGTTCGGTTTGAGTTGGTGCTGTTCGCAGTTTGATCTATACTGCTGGTTCGGAGGGATTGGACCTAGTTCGATCGTATCTGATCTAATTTGGTTCAAGTTTGATTCGATCCACATTGATGGTTCTAACCGGTTCGATCAGTCTTGGTTCTTTTCGCATTTCAGTCCTTTGAAATATCTAATTCTAAAAAAATAGTCCCTTAACTTTCTGCAACTTTGCAGAATTAACCCGAATCGTGAAAACTTTTCGAAAAGTCACATTTCACATAATTCTTAGCTAAAATTGAAGATTGATACATTAATAGAATTCTTAATAAACGTAAATTCATCCAATAAGAAGAAAAATACCAATTATTCGTTTACATTTTATAGTTTCAGATTGATAAAAATTTTAAAAAAAATTATAACTCGCTCTTTTCTTAACCAAAATTAACAATTTATATATGCATGAAATTCTCTTTCAACACACTTCAACTTATTATGAACTGATCACAGACCTTAATTAAAGTTTCTGCAATTCCGGGTCTAAAAGTAGAAAACTTAAAAAAAAAATATAAATCAATACATGACAAAAATTTGCATAAAAAATATTGATGGAATCCTCATGCAATATACATTCAAGAAAAAATCACATTTTATTCCAAAATATTCGTTATTTCAGTCAACAAATTCTGTAAATTCTAAAAAAATCTAAAAAAATGACAGAAACTTATAAAAATCACAACTTACTCAATACTTGACTAAAATTCACAAACTTTATATCAATGAAATCCTCGTTTAAAGAACTTTAATATAATGATAATAATTCATCGCGATTCATCAAATACTGTTTAGGATTTCTAGTCAAAGTTTTTGCAATTTTTCGAAAAAAAAAATTATCTCTAAAATGGTAGGGCCAAAAATCATGAAACTTTGCAGCTCAATATCATCACTATACAACGCACGTACGGTAATTTGTCAGGCCCATATTCAACTGTTTCACAAAATTCAAAAAATTGAAAAACACAGAATCACCACTGTTGGTAAAAAGAAGGAAAAAAAACTTGAATACAAATATAAATGCAGAAATCCAACACATTGGCTCTGATACCAAGGTTAGAATTCATACTTCCAAAAGACCAGATACACTAATCAAAGTAGGTGAAGAAATCGATCGAGCTGGTTGGATTTCACATACTCACTATGACTCCCGTAGTTAGATTACGCTTACGTGAATTGCTTAACGAATCGATTCTATTATTGGATAATTTTAGTGCGTAGAGTGATATGTGATTACTACAAAATATTCGAGATTTACCGACCGATTTACCGACCGAAGTCGGTGGTCTGTAAAACAGTGATCGCTAAACTTTAGTGACCGATTTGAAATTCGGTCGTCCGGTGAGTAATTATTTTTTATATTTTTTAATTATTTTTTTTAATTAGCAACCACGTGATCGGTCGGTAATTATATTAATCACATATGAACACATGCACCGCAACCTTTATTTGAGTCATTGTTGACTCATATTAAATCACCCAAATTTGCGCCTGTGAGGGGTCGAACACGCAACCTCTGGGCATCTCAGAGGTGGCATGTACTACTCGGACACTTGTCGTTATTGTTCATTTTTATGCAATTAATTGTATATAACTCTAAATTGAGTCACGTTTTTTTTAAAATGCTTCTAATTAAATGAGTATTATTTCTACTTTATTTATGTGTATATATATTTCATTAAATATTATAATGTTAAAAATTTATTATTTAATATTACGAAAATTTATTAATTTGTTCATTTTTTTGCAATTAATTATATTTAACTCCAAATTGAGTCACATTTTTTTTAATGCTTCTAATTAAATAAGTATTGTTTCAACTTTATTTATGTATATATATATATATTTTATTAAATATTATAATGTTACAAATTTATTATTTAATATTACGAAAATTTATTAATTTGTTCATTTTTTGCAATTAATTGTATTTAACTCCAAATTAAGTCACGTTTTTTTTAAATGCTTCTAATTAATTGCTTGTTGGTT
>JAPKLY010000470.1:16514-201621 GCA_026898435.1 Prunella vulgaris
TATATATATATATATATATATATATATATATATATATATATTTCAATAAATATTATAATGTTGTAAATTTATTATTTAACATTACGAAAATTTATTAATTTGTTCAATTTAAAAATACAAATACAATTCGTTCAAAATTTTCACTTTCTTTGAAGTTTTTTAATTACCTCATCAAAATAATTTCTTTTTTGTTTATAATTTGTTTATTTTAATATTTTTCAATAAATATTTATAACCATTTGAAAATAATTATTTTACACTACTAAAATTTGAACATTCAACATAATTTAAACATTCAATATAAAATTACTTAACATCCGATATAAAAACATCCAACATAAATAAAATTCATTGTTCAACAAAAAAAAAACTACTCTGATGAATTAAAGTCGTCGTCGTCACCAAGATCGACATCCTCCTCATCCTCATCATCCTCAGGAATCTCAGGTGGAATCTCAGGAAATTTGGGGACTTCCCAACCCATCTGTCTCGAGGCATTCTCAACCCAAGCCTTCATCATTTGTGCCAGGTCCTCCGTTTGCTTCATCCTATCTTTCATCCGCCCCCCCTTTGTTTGATATTTCTCCAATGTTTTTATCACGTCGGAGAATTGACTTTCTACATCGGAGGAGGGGTGAGAGTCGAGGGAATAGGAAGAGCTCCCCTTCTGGGATAGGCGGACAGTCTTACTGTGACTGCTCAATCCTATATATTTCCCCTTCTTCGGTTTGACTACATTCAGAAAATTTTGGTCCTCGTCAACAGGGGCGGGGAAGGATTCTCCGGGGTGGGTGCCGACGCCGTCTGAGCCTCTTCGAGGGCCTGCCTCATCTGATTCTGAAATTAAACAAAATATAATTATAATTTAATATTAATTAGTATAATTCATAAAATGATTAATTAGAACATAAATTATAATAAAATACATACGTGAAGCTCGGTGGTGCGGCCATAAGTGGACTCTCCAGTCTCCCCAACCGGGTGAGCAAAATGCATCTACTCGATGAGGGTGGGCTTCCGTCCGTGATGCGCCTCCTGTACAAAAAAAAACTTTTTAATAAAGTAAAATTAATAAATTTAAATGTGAGTATAATAAAAAATGAAATACTTACAAAAGCGAGACCATGCTCGTAAATCGTCCGGGAGTCTGCTCGATGTATGGCTATGCCTTACCCAGTGGGGTCGCTCCTCCTATTTCTTCTGGTCGTCTCGGCCCTCGCAACATGCTTCGGATCTAGCCAATACTGGACTAGTCCCTCCCAGATATTGCGGCCCTCTTCGTCCGTCCCCATATTCTGACTGGTCTCCTGTTTCGTCCACTTGTCTTTGATCTCGAAGACCAAGTCTTTCATGCGGCCCTGCGCTTTTTCGTTGAATAGAGTACGTACCGCATCCTCGTGTCGCGGTTCCCACACGTAGAGCTTCTGCAATAAATTAAATTAAACAATAAATTTAAAATTAAATAAAATTAATAATATGTATATATATATATATATATATACCTTATACTCGTAAAAAAATGCTTTCTTCTTGGAAGCGGGAACTTTAGACCACGATCCGACTCCATAAGGCCAGACAACACTTTTCAGTGCATTCGTGACAAACCCAGAAGCCTTATTACTCGGAATCAAGCTGCATAAATAATTAGGTATTAATATTATAAAACAATTAGGTATTGATATTATAAAAAAACTTACATTCCGCCAGACGGCTTTATTGGATGCCGAGTATCTACTAAAGGATGTTGTAGGGATGAAGAAGCTCCGGCAGCAGAAGAGGATCCCACTTCAAAGTTAGGAGGGATCAGATCATGAAACTGCTCGATCCGTACCGGAGGTAAAGGCAGGATCGCCCGTCTCCTTCTCCCCCTCCTCCTCCCTCTTCCTCTTCCTCTTCCTCTTCCTCTTCCCATCTCTCCTCCCTCTCCAGTCTCTCCTCCCTCTTCCTGATTCAACTATTATGAAAATATAATCAACAATAATCAACTAATAATACTAATCAACAATACTCATAACAATACTAATCAACAATAATCATAATCAATACTAATCAACTAATAATACTAATCAACTAATAATCATAACAATAATACTAATCAACAATAATCATAATACTTCGTATACAATATACAATATAAACAATACTAATCAACTAAACAATAAACTATACATATATAATAATCTAACAATAATAATCTAACAATAATAATAATCTAACAATAATAATCTAACAATATACAATATAAACAATACTAATCAACTAAAAAATAAACTATACATATATAATAATCTAACAATAATAATCTAACAATATACAATATAAGCAATACTAATCTAACAATATAAACAATAAACTATACATAAATTATACAATATAATAATCATAATACAATATGAACTACCTTTCACCGACGGTAGGCGGCGACGGCGGAGGGGAGGGGAGAGGAGAGGAAAGGTTTTTTATTTTTATGAAATGATTCTGTAAAACGAAACACTTTTAATCTGATTCTTAAATTTAGCGACTGCCAAAGCGGTCGCTAATTAACTTTAGGGTTTGCCACATGTCCTCCACCGACTAAGTCTATTTATTGGTCAAAATTATTAATTAGCGACCGCCAAAGCGGTCACTAATTAAAAATCAAATTTTTTGGCCGCGTACTTTAGGCGGTTATGCTATTATTAAATTATAATGAATTTTATTTATATAGCGACCGCTTTGGCGGTCGCTAATTTAAGAAATTTTTATAAATTTAATTCTATTAATCATATATCCCTATATCAACAACAATATCAACACAAATATCAATTAACTATATCAACAACAATATCAATTAACTATATCAACAACAATATCAATTAACTATATCATCAATAAAAATTAATTAACTAGTAATAATACTAATCATCTTCATTATTTTCATCATCGTCATCATTTTCTTCATCTTCATCATTTTCTTCATCTTCATCATCTACTTCATCTTCATCATCATCATCATCATCATCATCATCATCATCATCATCATCATCATCATCATCTCCATCTTCATCATCTTCTTCATCTACCTCTTTTTCTCCATCCACTTCGTTGTCAACAATTATCGTATCGGGATTTGCGGCCACTAAATCCACAGAAAGATTGATACATTCGTCAAGAACTACTGTTTGAGCCTGTTGCACTTCAATTTGGAATGGATCTTCAAATTGTGCAGTGTCTCATTTGGATGAAGTAGGAATTTTCACCAACGACCTTGCCTTGACCTTACACACTGTTCTTAAGTTCGGTTTGCCTGAAACCTGATACTTACAGTAATATACCTGCGATGCTTGTGATGCAAAGATGAATGAGTCGTATGCAGCTGGGTATTTTTTGTTGATGTTAATATCAATAATCTTGTAGTTTGCATCGACTCTTTTCCCTCCTCGTCCTGGATCATACCATTCACAAAAGAACATAACAATTTTTCTCGAAGGTCACTCTGGATATTCCACTTCAACGACTTCTTGCAACACACCATAGTACTCGATCGGTGCTTCATTGTAATTTCCACTAGTAACACAAACACCGCTGTTTGAAGTGGCTTTTAAGGAAGCATACGTAGCTGTGTGAAATTTATAACCATTTGAATAGTACCCATTATAACATGTCATTTGTCGAAGTAGTCTTTTGCTCAAAGCTTCAAGATGTGGATGTGGATCCGTTTATTGTGTTTCATTGCACCCTCCTCAGTCGTTTTCCACAAGCCAGTTACTGTAACCTCTTTCAACAACGAATCACCTGAAATAAAGTGTGTATGGTTAAACTAAATTGATAAAACTCTTTTCATAAGTAAGTAGTGATTAAAATATAAACAATATTTATATACCTGTTCGAACTCGTGGCCTTGGAAGCTTTACATCATTCCCCTTTAGAAAGTGCACTTTGTCCTTCCGGAATTTATGATCATTACATAGAAACTTTCGATGGTTATCGAACCATGATACATTTTTACTCAGTGGAAGATAAAATGCATCAGATCCATCCATGCAGTACGGGCAAGCTTGTTTTCCAGCTGTCGACCACCCAGACAACATAGAATGTGCTGGAAAGTCGCTGATGGTCCATAAAATAGCAGTCCGTAATGTGAAGTTCTCCTTCCTGTACACGTCATATGTCTCTACTCCTGTATGCCACAAATATAACAACTCTTTAATCAGTGGCTGAAGGTAGACATCTAGGTTACGCTTAGGATTCTGAGGACCAGGTACCAAGACAGTGAGAAATATGTGTTGAGGCTTCATGCACAACCAAGGAGGTAGATTGTACGGAGTCAGTAACACAGGCCACAACGAATACTTCTTCCCGTGCATACCGAATGGAGCAAATCCGTCTGTGCACAGGCCAAGCCTCACATTACTCTTCTCACTCGCAAAATCTGGAAACTCTCTATCAAGATGTCTCCACGCATTAGAGTCTGCAGGATGACGTATCTCTTCGGAATTCTGATCAGAACACTCCTCAGCATGCCATCTCATGTCTTTTGCAGTGGCACTCGACTGATACAACCTCTCTAGACGAGGACTGATGGGAAGATAATATATAGACTTGAAAGATGTCTTCTTCCTACGATCTGAGGGTTTGAACCTAGGGTAGTTGCACATCCTGCACTGATCGATGCTCTCGTCGTCACCCAAAAATAGCATGCAACCGTTGGTACAACAATCAATCTTCTCAAATGGTAAACACATATCCTTCAAGAGCCTCTTACTTTGATAGAAATTTTCTAGCGCTGTGTTCTCTTTAGGTAGGGCCCGTTTGAACAACTTTGCAAATTGATTGTAGACTTTCTGACTCACTTTGCCTTCAGTTTTGATGGACAACATCTGAGCATTGAATGATAATTGTGTCTCAGTATCACAACCAGGAAACAGCTTCTGATCGACAGATTTAAGCATCTAAAAAAATCTCTGCAAATGAGGATTTGGTTCCTCTTCCATGTGGTGACCACCCAAACCAGCTCATCAATCATCGTATGATAGCTTTGGAATTCATCCACCGGTCTCTCAGAGCATGGAGTAGGCGAATCATGGCTCGAACCACCAATCTCAAATCTCTCACCTCCACTACTACGTAACTGATCATAGAAGGCAAACACTGTTTCAAGATTATAATTCCACCGGGTTTCGCCATGTACGGTCCAATTGTAATAGTATGGAGTAAAACCAGACATCACGAGATGAGTTAGAACCTCATCAATGCTAAAAAATCTCTTGTTACCGCACTTTTTTTTTTTGAACAATGACATCTAATCTGGCCATACCTATCCATGCGGTGTGGATTACGAGAGGCAAACATAGTAAACTCATGAATGTTGTTGTAAAATTCAGGGTTGATCGATCCTTGTATCAGACGAAGCATTTGATACATCCAACGATGATCAGGGAGTTCCATCTGATTTAAATTAAGAATATACCACATTAGAATTATAAAAAAATTTGCCAGAGTTTCGACTGTAAACAGGCATATCCAATTGTTTAAAACAAAAAATCCAATATATATAATCATACATCAATTACACTACAAAATTCTAACAAATAAAATTAGGATTAATCTCTAATAAAAATAGATATATCCATAAATAATTAATGTACAACATGCAAATAATGCTAAACTTAAATGGTAAAAATGTAAAAACGTACGGTCAAATTGAAGCAACGAGCACAATGTGACAATGGACCCGAACGATTGCAACCAACACGTTGAAACAATATTTCTTTACTTTTCAGAGATTTTTTGAAGGTTGGGGGGATAAATTTTCCCGAATGAAAAGGAAAGAAAAGGGCAGTGGCTGTTCCATATACGAAAAATACCGACCGCATTTTTAATTTAGCGACCGCCTTTTCGGTCGCTAAATATGAACATCGAATCGGGCAATAATTGTCCACCTACCCGCTTTCGGGTTTCAATTTTAGCTACCGAAAAAGCGGTCGGTAATATAAAAATAAATTACCGACCGCCCTATCGGTCGGTAATATTGTCAGTCAACAATTTACCGACTGATAAAAGGGTCGGTAATTTATTTTTATATTACCGACCGCTTCTTCGGTCTGTATTCAGTCGGAAAATTTTTCGTTTGACCATTAGTCAACATCGATCGCTAATCGGTCACTAATTGGTCGCTAATTACATAATTAGCGACCGAATAAAAGTGGTCGGTAAAATCCGATCGGTAAAATCCGTTTTTTTTTGTAGTGGATAGTAGAGAATCCTTGTTTTCTATTTTTATTTTCTACGTCCGATGTTATCAATCTCACTCATTCAAATGGAAGATAGAAATGTATTGACGTGAGTTTTCCTTACTCACATAGAGAAAGCTGCTTAACTTTCTTTCTCAAATTTATCCACTCCTTGTATGAAAAATATTATTAATTATTTCATATTTAATTAATTAAAAATTGAATGATCAAAATCATGTTCTGAATTTTAATTCCAACGTATATACTATATATATTGACATGCGATCGACCAACTCACATCAAACACAAAATATTCAGCCGGCATATTTGTTGACTCCATTATTCGATGCATGCACTAAAAAAATCTGGATACATTATTATATGCTGGAGGAAACCTTGAATTAAAGAATGAACAATTTTTCAAATATAAATTTTTTTTGAAAGTGACAATTCTTCTTCTTTAATATATTCATGATGCATAATTCTAATGCAGTTTCATTTTGTCATTTCAAATATGGTTGGCCATAAATAATTAATTTAAGTAATCAAGTTAATTTGAAGATAAAATGGTATCCGTTTTAAAATCCTTTTCCAATAATCACCGATTCCATGACGCATTACAAAATATTCGTTGCTGCAATTAATATTGTCGATTGATGGCGCATAACATTTTTGACTAATAATTCTGCAATATATGCGTGCACCAAGGAAAATTCATTATTATTTTTTGTTATTGTTATCATCGCCAGTTATAAACAAATTAAATTAACACTCAATTTCGTCCACTAGAAAAATGGGTTTTAGCGGCAATTTTTGTCATTTTATTGTTAAATTTTATCACAAAAAAAAAAAATTGTTATGAATAATTTTGGAGGTTGATATATGTGTAGCTAGAAGATTAGTCAAAGAAAATGCCTTAATTGTCATTATAAGTTATATTTTTAGAGGAGACTATGTTAATTATAGCCACATACTATGTATGTTGTCACTATTGCTCAATTATTTAGTCACATAACCTAATTGACATTGATACTCAATGTTTTAGTCATATGTATTTATTGTTATTCAATATTTTTGGTATAGTTGTTTATTGTCACTGTTACTTAATATTTAAGTCCCATTTATTCATTGTCACTTAATCACATAACACAGTTACAAAAAAATCACGTTACTATAATTAATAATTAATGCATTAGTCATGGTTGATGAATATAAATTACAATTCATCCCATAACTATTTAACAAAATAGATTTAATCCCAAGATTAATTTTTTATCATATTTAGTCCCAAATTTTCTAATAGTCCCACAATTAACTTTTTATTAGATTTAGTCCCAAATTTTCTAATAAAGTCCAATTTTAGTCCCAAATTAAAGGATAAAGTGAAATAATATTAAATTTAATAAAAATTACATTAATAAATTTGTCGAAAATTACCAATTTTGATTTTCAAAACAATATTATTCTCTTTTTACCTTTTATTTCAAAATATTTGTGTTTAAACTCGGGGCTATTTGGACAAAAAATACTTCAAATATCTATTTCAACTTAGCATAATAGTTCAAGATTATAGATCCTGGCTATAGAAATTGTATGCTATAGAAATCGTATGCTAGAATTCTTATACTATTTATAATTACTAGCAAAAGAAATAAAAGGTGAAAAGCGAAATAATATTGTTTTAAAATTGGTAATTTTCGACAAATCTATTGATGTATTTTTATAAAGTCTAATATTATTTCACTTTAACTTTTAATTTGGGACTAAAATTGGACTTTATTAGAAGATTTGGGACTCAATCTAATAAAAAGTTAATTTTGGGACTAAAATTGGACCTTATTAGAAAATTTGGGACTAAATTTGATAAGAAGTTAATTTTGGGACTAAATCTATTTTGTCAAATAGTTATGGGACTAATTGTGATTTTAAAATCCATGGTTGATTATCATCACTAAAATATGATGCTTTAAGTAATGATAGTTGCGACTATAACTTCTTACTAGTTGTTTCATTATTGTTGTTTTGCTAATGAAAATGTAATTATCACATCTGATAAAAAAATTATATTTTTATATTAATATTTTAAAATAAAATTTAATAATATTGTGATAAATTATTTTTTATCACTAACATCTAAAGGTTTAATTAATATTAAGGTTGTTTTAGGGTAGCGAACCGCTAACCTGGACATTAGTCAGGGTGTCCCTAACCCACAGAGGAATCTCTTCTCCCAACCAATTAAGAAGAATAGTAAGTTAAACATAAATATTTATCATGTGCGCCGCTCTATTTTTTTCAGGGTACATGGAAAGTTGCCCATACTAGCCCCCCCTCCCCGTTTCATATGTAGTAGCATATCTAATATGAATCCTTCCAAATGTGCTCCTCCTTGTTCAGTAGCAGTACCGACATCATAGAGTCCGTGCATAAAATGAGTTCCTGCAAATGGAGCTGTGTAGACTTCTGTAACCTTATCTCTGCTGCTTTCAGTTCCGTCCCTATCATAGATTTGGGATAAGTGACCTTTTCCCTTCTTGCTGAGATTATAGACCCCGTCGTATCCAAGATCACATATCATATTGTTGCACTTCTGTGATCATCGTTGAAGCTTGCATCCACCATACAACGTGGTTTACTAGTATAATTTGGTGTTGTGGTGCGGGCATTTTCCCTGTCCTACTGGGGTAACCGAATACTAGCTACCGCTGTACCCTCTGTTATTCCTGTAGGTATTGTAAAGCACATTCCACTCTCTTCCAGTGAATCTTGTATATGTCCTTGTCTCTATTGTCCAGATCATGTGTAATTATGCATCTCTGTTTCCAGATTCCCCCATGTAATCACTATGCATCCCTCACTTTTAACCTCCATCACCACACTTTGTACTGACTCCAAAAAAGATCTTGTATCAAGGTCTTTTCGTTGTTTAATATGTGACTTTATATCATAGTGTTTCCATATCTCTTTCACCGCCGGACAAGAAAAAATTACATGGACAGTGGATGCATAATTATGGCCACACATTATGCATGTAGGTCTATGTTGTGGGCCGAACATAACCATCAAGCGGTCCATAGGCCTGCGCCCAATGGTTGGCCCATGATTACTCGAGCTGCTATGATTAGGTATCTAAAGGTGATCTACTGAGCATCCCATGTGCTCCAGTGAGCATGTCCTACGTCATTCCGAGCAAAACCCTAGAGTAATAGTAGGACCCTACACCCACAGATTATTCGAGAAGAGCTCGAAAGAGGGACGCGATCAGCATACGGGCAACCTAGTACGGTCTGACGATCAGCACAGTCCTCATGAGGAACAAACAGAAAAGCCTGAATATGTACCACTCCGGGCAAGAATGATCAACCTCTGAGCAATCGTTGGCCCTAACAAAGGACCACTGCAGAGGATCTCGGAGAGGAATTGAATCAGCTTAGTCACACCCATGAGCTTGGCAGAAGTACAGTTCTATTGGGAGAATCAACCGACGTGACACTCTCTCATTTGCACAGTACAGGGGACAACGGCCGGATAGGATGTCTGCCTTGCGGAGAACGATCCAAGGATTCCAATAGCCCATGGGACCACATACGCGTGGCGAAAGCATGCCACACTGTCCCCCCAAAACATATAAATACCAGCTCCTTAGAGCTGAGAAAGAAAGAGTTACATCCTAAGAGAACACACACATAGTATCACATATAAATACACATATATTTATACACAGAGACGCATATTTCTTCACGGACTACGGTCCTGAGGCCACCATTGTAATCTATAACAACTTCTTTAGCTTAATAGTTACAGATCCCTTGTAAAGTACTAGACCTTGCAATATATGGCTAGGCAAATCTTATTGTTTTACCCTTATTTTTAGTGTTCATCCTACTAGAGTATATGTTGGCGGTTCAACAACATCTCCATAGTTGTTACAAGACCAACAACCGGCACTTTCTGTGGGAAACCTCCATTAAAATCACCCAAAATTTGTCCAATTTCCTTGAAGATCTTCAAATCTTCAAGTCTTCAAAGCTTGAAGATCCAATATCCTTCTAGCTCTTCCTTTCTCTCACCTCATTTCCTCCATGCCAAAGTCAAAATATATAGCACAACTTTCCAGCAAGGCTACCCTTTCAGCCTCGCCATCCACTCCACCGGAGTAGCCAAACGCGACACCACATGATGTAAGTATCCCGTTCATAGAGGTCACACACTCTCCCAACATCACTCCAGCGGTAGAGGAAACTCTCGCTGCACCCGAGAAATTTCAAGAGAAGAGTAGGAAGATGCATTTGGAGAAGTTCAAGTCTCCGGAGGAGGTAGACGCAGTGATAAGAGAGCTGCGGAAGAAGTACAAATAAATGAGGGTGGCCAAGGGGCTCGCCAAAGTGGCCTCGAAAAGGAAATACAATACCCATAAGTAGGAGAAAAAGCTTAAGAGAAAGTGAGCGGCAAAGAGCGGCGAGACATTGGAGTCACGTCCAAAGTCGGTGTTTAGCCACCTTGGCGATGACCTTTCAGAGAGGTCTTCATAAAGGCCGGCCGATAGAGAGATCCCGAGAATCTCCTCTATCCCCGAATACCTCACAGACTCCGTGAGGTACCCCACCATGAGGGCCTCACGTGCAAAAGGATCCGAGCATCACGTCTCGGTGCACAAAACCATGAATAGCGCTCAAAGTGCCTTTCTCAGGTGAGATCGCACGAGGGTTTCGACCCTCGACCGACTCGGGCCTATAGTTTGACCTTACAGATCATGCGGGGGCCAGTGCCCTGAACATATGGACATTTCAGCTATGGAAGGCAGTCAACAGTTGCTCATTCTAGCTCTCAAGAAGTGCCCTGACGAGGTAGAGTAGAAGGTATATGCAAAAGAGGGATATCCCAAATGGCTTAGCTCTGATAATAAGCCTTTGTTCATTGCATTGGAGTGTGCACTGGTGCAAACCAAAATCACTCCTCTCCAGACTCCTCTCTACAAGAGAAAGACAGATTCGGAGACCCACTTATCAAAATATCGCATCTACATGACGGTAATGGGGGCCTCTGATGCGACAAAGTATCGCCAAATCCTGCTTACTCTCGGCGAGCTTGCTCACAAATGGTATGCCAACCTCCCCTCAAGGTCGATCTCGAGTTTCACCAATCTCGAGGAGAATTTCATCTTCTATTTTATTGCAAAAATCAACAAGTCAGAGAGTTGACATTGCCTCATGAGGGTGAGGCAAATGAAAGAAGAGACGGACGAGCAGTACGTTGACCAAATCGAGGAAGTTATCCTCGGTGAGGAACCGGTCAGCGACGAGCTTGCCCTACATCTATCCTCGTGGGCTTTTAGGGGGATTGGTCAATGTTCCAACCTCTCACCAAGGATCTCCCAATGATCTACACTGAGTTTAGGCACCAAGCTAGCGAGCTCATCAACCGCCAGGAGTTGCTCGCCCAACGATTAGGCGAAGTAAAAAAGGAGGCACCCCTAGTAAAGGCCTCCTCATCCTCCTCCAAAAAGAAGAAGAACGAAGGTACACAGGCAAGGATGTTGAGCACCTTTAAACGCTTTGACAACGTTGCTGACCTAAATGTCATTGTTAAGAAGGGTAAGAACATGTTCGAGCACCCCCGCCCAATGCGCTAGCCCAACAATAAACGTTTTTGTGCCTATCACGAAATCCAGGCTACAATACAAGCTACTACCATAGTCTCCTAAAATAGCTTTGGAAGTTGTATGAGTAAGGATGCCTTAACAAGTATGTGAAAAGACTGGCACCCAGAGAGGACCGTGACATCCAGGATCCCCGGGGAGGGAATGAGCGGACATATGTCATCTGCGCCAGAACCTTAACTTTGCTCAGCTGGACGATGATGACCTGCTCGATGATACCCCCACTCCATGCAGGGGGCAAGTTAACACGCTTGAGCTGGAGGAGCCATGGGGTGTGTGACCTGGTTGTCAAGACCTCCAACCAAAAGAAGAAGGCGGAGGTACAAGCCCTCGATCAAATTAACCTAGTTGACATCCCCGAGCTAACCATCATGAAAGGTGTACCAATTACCTTTTCCAACGATGATCGTGAGGGAATCCTTTGCTTCAAGAACAACACTCTATTAATCTCGACCAGGATACTCGGGATGCAGGTCAACAAGGTGCATGTTGACAATGATTTCTTTTAAACATCAATTTTAAATTCACCCTCGACCAAATGGGGAACCTCACTGCGTATATCATGCCACATAATACCGTCCTCAAGGGTCTCAAGGATATTTCTTTCATAGTGGACCAGCCAAACCTGTACAATGGCTTTCTAGGTCCTCCTTTTCTTGAGTCTTTCAAAGCGGTTGCTTCTTCCTACTTTTATTATATCAATTTCCCCACAGTTGATGTGGTGGTCGGCAATACTGAATATCGATCAGCAAATTCCAATGGAGATAGACCCTAAGCTTGTTCAGCCTGATGACCGAACACCAATGGAGGTCGACAATGCTCTGGACCAGGAAGAAATTCCTAAATACTCGCCAGAAGTGGAAATGGAAGAGGATTAGAACCCAAGCTCGGCTTCATACCAATCACAATTGATCTTGATCCCCGGGGAAAATTTTAAGACCCTTAGGGAAAGAAGAGATATGCTCCGATCGAGGAACTCGAATGCATCCCTATTGACCTAGCTCACCCCGAACTTGAAATGCTAATTGAATCTCGAATCCAAATTGACATGAGGGGGAGCTCATAGATTTACTCAGGAGCAGCATCAACGTATTCATCTGGTCGCACGAGGATATGGTCGGAATCAATTTGAAATAAACCTACCACAAGCTGAAGATCGATCCCAAGAAGAAGCATGTTTCCCAAAAGAGATGCTAGTTCAGACCTAAAAAGTATGCCACCCTGGCCCAAGAGGTAAAGAAACTCCTAGACAACATACTCATCGAGCAGGCCAGGGGAGAGTCGTAGTGGGTTTCGAATGTAGTTCTCGTAAAAAACACGAATAACAATTGAAGGCTATGTATCCATTTCACGAATTTGAATGATGCTTGCCCAAAAGATCATTTCGCCATGCCCCACATCGGCCTTGTGGTTGAAAACACAGCCACACACGAGATGATGTCCTTCATGGAGGCTTTCACAGGCTATCATCAAATACCCATGGCCAAAGAGGCCATCAAACACACAACTTTCCTCACCAAGAAGGATATGTTTAGCTAGAAATGTATGCCCTTCGGTCTAAAGAATGCAGGTGCCACCTACCAGAGGTTGCTCAATAAAACGTTCTCCGATCAGATTAGCAAGACCATGGAAGTCTACATCGATGACATTATCATCAAAAGTGCGAGGAAGAAGGATCATCTCTGGGACTTGGCTGAGACCTTCTCGACCTTAAGGAGATACAATATGAAGCTCAACCTGAAGAAGTGCCAGTTCGGGGTTCAATGCGAAAAATTCCTTGGCCACATCATCAGTTAGTGAGGAATTGAGGTCGACCCGGATAAGATCAAAACTATCCTCAATCTCAATGAGCTGATGACCATAAGACAGGTACAACGTCTTGCTGGCTGTCTTACCTCCCTGAACAGGTTAATATCTTGCCTTGGGCATAAAAGCAGACCATTCTTCAACAGGATCATGAAGAATAAGTTTTTCTGGAGCAAGGAGATCATGTTACTTTTCAAAAGCTGAAGGAGTTCCTCACTTATTCTCAAATCCTCTCAAATCCGATTCTAGGAAAAAATCAATTTTCGTACCTGGCCGCTTTAGACTCAGCCCTTAGTGTCATGCTCATTAGAGCGGAGGGGCAGTAACACTTGCCTATTTATTTTGTGAATCAAGTCCTTCACGATGCCGAGCTGCAATATGCATCACTAGAAAAGTTGGCATATGCATTCGTGATGAGCGTCCGGAAGTTGAGACCCTACTTTTTTTATCACCAAGTTGAGGTCATGACGACTCTCTTGCTTAGGAAGGTGTTGCATCGTCCTGACATGAATGGACGACTCTTAAAGTGGTTAGTGGAGATCGCACAACACGGGGTTACTTATGCTCCCCAGATAGCGATCAAAGGCCAAGCTTTAGTGGACTTTGTGGTGGAACTCAACTTTCCCACCAACCCGATGAAGGTTAATCACCCCCCTTCGAAGCTCTTTGTAGATGGCTATTCCACAAGCACTTGAGTAGGTGCTGGAATAGTCCTCGTTGGCCCTCACAAATGCGGTATATTTTAACTTTATCACGACTAATAACAAAGTTGAGCACGAAGCCTTATTTGGTGGCCGTAACCCTGTCCAGTATCCACCAGACAAAATTGACTGCACCATCAATCAATAAACAGGTGGTCGTAACTTTGGAAATGCTCGAGAATAGTTGGATGATGCCCATCATTATCTACCTCAAACGGGAGAAACTCCCCGAGGATAGGGTTAAGGCTCGGCAGCTCGAGCTCCGAGCTTCAAGGTTCGTCTTGATCTATAACCAGCTGTACAAAAGAAGCTATTACATGCTTATGTTGAAGTGCATCACTCCCGAGCAAGAAAGAAGGGTTTTGATCGAGATCCATGATGGAGTATGTAGAAATCATGACAGTGGGCAACCCTTAGCCTACAAAACCCTCAGACAAGACTATTTTGGCCGACGCTCGAAAATGATGCAATAGCCTATGCCAAAGCGTGTCACCGGTGCCAGATATATGGTCCAAGCATCGGATAGTCTCCCGAATAGCTCACCTCCATGTACAACCCTTGACCTTTTGCTCAGTGGGGGATTGATCTGATTGGCCCCTTCCCAACATCCCAGGGCGGGCACAAGTTTGTAGTGGTAGCCGTTGATTACTTCAGTAAGTGGGTGGAGGCGGAGCCCTTCACCAAGATCAATCAACACTAGATAATTAAATTTATCAAAAAAAAATTAATCTAAAGATTTGGGCTTTCATAAGCCATAATCTACATATTTGGGCTTTCATAAGCCATAATCTCCAACTACGGGAAACAATTTGATGGCTTAGAGATGATGGAGTTCTGCGAATAGTGGAAGATTAGGAAATTGTTCTCTACCCCGTACCATCCTCTGTCCAACGACCAAGTCTAGGCCCTCAACAAGATCATTAAGAAGAAGTCCAGACTCGAGGAAAGAAAGGGCAAATGGGCCAGCAAACTCCCAGATATAGTGTGATTGCACAGAACGACTGCCAGGAACTCAACTGGGGAGACACATTTTGCCCTCGCATTCGGCACAAAGGGAGTCATCCCATCCAAAGTCGTAATCCAAAGCCACCGAACATCACAAGACTTCATGATTGAGGAAATTAACTTGGTCAGAAGAATAGACCTCAACATGCTCGAGGAACAGTGACTGACCTCCGCAATCAAGAATGCCTGCTACAAACAACAATCTGAGAAGTTAATCAGCTCCAAAGTAAAGCTGAGGAAATTTAGCATTGGAGAGCTCGTCCCGAAGAAAACCAATCAGATTACTCACAGCGTATTTAGTCCGAACTGGAGGGCCCTTCCACGGTATCAAAGTGTCTAATGAATGGGGCATATGAGCTCGAACACCCAGACGACACTAAAGATAAATACCCCTGGAACGCTGCTCTCCTAAAAAAATACTATTAGTAATTTGTAAGCCCCAATGAAGGGGGTAGTCTGTACTTTTTCATCTCAAGGAAATTTTTTACTATTTAAAAATTTTTCCTTAACCTCTCTCGTGCAACCCTTTTAAAGTTAGCGAACATCTTTTCCTCTTGCAAACCTTTTAAGGTTAGCGGACATTTTTTTCTCGCACAAGCCTTTTAAGGTTAGTGAGCACTTTTTCATGCTAAAACTATCAACGGTTCATGAGTCAAAGCTTTCTACTCGCTCGAGTTCCTATGCAAATTATCGATCAATTTGCAAAAGTTTTTCAAAGTGAACAGCGAGCTAATAATCTTGGTTTATTAGAACTTCAGCTTTGTTGTTTTAGGCCTAGCTAATTATCTTCCTAAATACGAAATTTCAAGCTATAACACAGTCGATAAAAAGATAAGATAAAGTTGTATAAGAGCTGGGAAATAAAACATAGAGGAATAAAACTTTTTATTCATGATGGAAAAATTACATTTGGTACACTTTATCATGATGGAAAAGTTACATCGAAACTCTTCTTAAAACTATCGACAGTCTAGGCATATGTCCCCAAGTTAAAGGACCGACCAGTGTAATTTAGTAGCTTCAATTCCATGTTCGGAGGAGATGGAAGGAGCCTGATCTTCAAGGGTTTGCCAGTGAGATGAGTTTTTCCTGTTCCAATCTCCGAGCACTCCGCTGGTGTACTGCTCTCTCCTCTGTAGACCGACGTCCTTCAAGAGCGTTAATCCCAAGCTTCGAGGGGAAGATGAAGCAACATCTATTGATGATTGCCGATAAAGACAAGATGAGAGTGAGTCCTACCGTTCCTTTTTGTCGAGCTGTCCAACGCTGAACAACGTCCAGCAGATCGCCTCTCCATGACGCAGGGTGAGATCCCACATGCATAACTGCAAAGTGGTAACCGACTCAGCGCAGTAGGGTCCTCTTTGGACGACAATTCATGCAGACGTTCCAAGAAAAAAACCCTGCACCAAGGAGCCCCTCAAGCTATCTTATAATGATCTCTCAAGCAATGAGGAAGGGGCATCCTGAAATGCCACCACCATCTCTGAGTCTGATAACGCCCCACCACAAGGGGTCATGGAAGTCTCCAGAAGAGAAAACAATTCCCGGCAGCTGCCACGCCTAACCCCCAGCAGAACCACATTCATTAAGCTTGCATAGTTCCAGAGCTTTCCAACGAGAAAAGGATAGCCCAAAGGCCTTTGGTGCCCTTCTCCTCCTTATCACCATCTCCGCTACCTTCACTGCCGTCTGAAAACATTGTGAGAGATTTTTAGATCTTGAAGAAATTTTTGTTTGAAAGAGTGTTGCTGGTTTATGGAGAAGATGAGCCACTATTTATAGGCCAACTGTTAGGGTCTAAATTGAAAATCCAGAAGGGCCTAGATGCAAATATCTAAAGGAACAAATTTTAATGCGTCATTACTCCATGTGCAATCGTCCCTCCAATTTTCAAGGACACGCTTGGAATCTGTTACGCCAGCCCTAAGGTGACGCTTCTGGCACCCTAACCTAGTCTCTCCACGTGGAAAACAATATGTACACCAGCGTACTTGGGGACAGTGAAAGGTCTTATCCCGCTAAGAAGACATTCCCATCCCCAGAACACGCAGTCCTATGGTACTAAGTCTGAGCATTGACTATGTCAAACCTTGTACTTCAGGGGAGGGAGGGGGAAGAGAGGTACGAGGATATCGAACCTTTCTTCGCTAAGTGCAGATACTCCTCGAGAACATCAATCAAATCTTGATCCATGCCCACTGTGAGCACCCTTGGACCGAACAAGTAACGAATGGAGTTGTGAGGACTGCTCGGGTTCCGAGAAGCCTCTCGCCCACTCGGCCAAGCGATCAATCGCATGTCAAGTGGACGCGGAGGGGGAAATATCCTCTATACCCAACAATCCACAAGCACCTAACACTTTGTCAAATAATTTTTTGATTAAGGATAACTATGTCAAGGCGGAAATCAAAAGTGAACAACAAGCAGTTTATAGCAAATGAGAAGGCAAAGCCATTGGAGCTTGTTCAGAATGATTACACAACAACGAACAACATGCCCCAAAAGTGTTCGAGTTTAAAAAAATAAATAAACAATGGGTATAAAAGGAAAAGTCTTCAGTTGTTAGTAGTGGCACCCTCCGCGGCAGCCACATCCTCTTCTCCTTCCTTAGCAGCAGAATGATCGCCAACCACTTCGATCATGTCAACAGAGAGACGACCCATAACCTTGTCCAGAGCCTCCTGGGAAACACTAGCATTCGCGGACTCAGGCCCATCCTCAGCCCTGCTTAGCTCTCTTCCATCCTCGCTATCATCCCTCCTCTCGGCATCGGTCCCCTACTCGGTGGATTCAAACAATTGATCCTGGGATGGAAACCAGCTCAGATCAATTCTATTCCGAGTCTGGAGGTCCAAGATTGGAAGCATGTATATGGGATCAATGGGAAATTGAGTCTCGTAGGTTTTGTAATAATCAACCAAAGCTTGCATTGGGTTCTCAACGGATACTGCCAACCGAATGGCATCAGCAAAGGCCATGTGATAGGCGTACGGTCTGATCTTGCAAGGATCATTGGCAGGATCCTCCTTTTCTACCCGAACCTCCTCGAAGAAGTCCGCCATCCACTGTTTCTCTATGGCAGGATCGTCACCAGCCTTCGTGAGTTTCCTCGCCACATAAGCCTTCTTGGTCTCACCCACATCCAGCAGACCCTTCAGCCATCTATTTTTAGCCTCAAGACAGTCAGCCTCAGGTTTCAAGTTCTCGGCTGACCTTTTCCACCTCTCCTTCTTCTATAAAGCATTTGTGGCTAGCCGCTCAAATACCTCCAATTGGTCCCAGAAAAGTCTTTGCTTCTCCTCGAGAAGGGCCTGGCCATCGCGGTCATCATCTCGGCCTCGGCCAACCGCTTCTCCAACTTGGTGAGAGAGTCCTCCCACTCCTTTGCTCGTTGTTGGGTGCTCAGACAGTCGGACTTAGCTTGATCACACTTATTGCACATATCCCCCAGATCCCGATCCAGCTGACTCCGCTCCAAAACAATCTCAGTGCCTAAGCTGACCAACTAGAGTGCGAGCATTTGGGTCCCGAGCACAAGAGCATTCTTCCTCAGAGAAGAGCGTAGTGCCTCCAACTCCCGTGTCTAGGTCTGGGGTATCTCAAAAGAAGCTCTCTGCACATTCTCAGGAGTGCCATCGTGACCGACCTCGATAACTCAAAGTCGAACAAGCAGTCGGGGATGTTGGGAACATGGGCCGGGTACCTGTTTAAGGGAAAACATATCAGAAAGATTTGGACACGTAGTTAATTGCCAACAATGGATGAAAAGACACCATACTTGTTAAATCTCAGAGGATCGGATTCCAAGTAGCTCTTATCTCCAACAGCTAGTGAGGCCACATCCAGAACCGGTCATCTACGATCATCTTTCCCTGATCATTTGCCCGAGTATGAATCAACGAGGGTTCATCCTTGATCACCTTCAGGTTGTTCTTCGACCCCCCGAGGGCACTTAAACCCATGCCCTGACGAAAACTCGAGTGGTGTGGAGGAAAGGGGAGTAGTATCGAGCACGTCATGGCTTAGAGACGAAATCAGAGTATTACTGGACCCAGGAGCGGCAGCCGGGGCAATCGTAATAAGCCAGGTGAGAGGAAATGCCATGGGGATATCTGCTTGGACCATGGACACGTGGGGAGTAGAGGCAAGACGCACTATGCGAACACCCTGTCGTCCTGGTGCCGTGCCCCTCACCTTTACACGAGTAAAAATGTCTGAAACCTGATTCATCAATTTGTATGGACAGTCATCTTATAATTGAAAATATTCTGCAAAAGAAAGTTTTGAGCCCTAAACAAAAAAATGACCATTGGCAAGCCAAAACTTGAATGAAAATGGGATCTAGAACCTTGCAATAGTCTTTTTATAAGTTCAAAAATAAGTAGTGTACAAGAGTTTGGACCGCAAAGGTTACAGCTGTAGACTATGTTGATAGGCGAACTACTCAAGGTTAATTATGAGATTAATTGGGCAAGGCTAAGAAGGTCGCCGACCTACTTAGGAGGTAAGTCTCCAGCTTTGACCAAAGTCAACCTAGAGCAGCTCGCCCAGATGTCCTACAACCAAGTCAAATGGTTGACCAAACCCAAGAGAGTGAAGCTCGCAGGGTAGCTCGCCCTTTTTAGGAGGACCAAGTTGAAGACCACCTCTACATTGCTTCAAAATGACACAAGGCAGTGAAGCTCGCACAGAAGCTCGCCTAGGTCCAAGGCATAGGCATCGGTTGTATAAGAAGCAAGTAGAGATGTAGTAGGACGAAGCAATGTAAAGGTAGCATAGTAGTGAGTAAGGACAAGTGTCAAGGACACTTGTCAGCATCTAAAGCCAAGTAGGCTCACAAGGTGCCACCTCATCACATGCATACCTATAAATAAGTCTCCACTTTGTATTTTCTCTCTCTAAGTTCCATAATACAAATACCACTTTCTCTTTCTACCCCACAACTTTCTCTCTCTATATTATAACTGAAGAACAACTTATATCTTGATTATTGTTTGATAGGATTACGTGTTTAACACAACCACTTAATTACATCATCATCAAATCCTGTCAACAATTTGGCGCCAGAAGGAGGGCATGAACCTTCGATTCTGAGAATTTGAGGAAAAGCTTGAAGGTGTTCTTGGTTGGATCAATAACACTTGAAGAATAACTGAATTTTCCAGTTTCCGGCTAAAAACCCAGATTTTTGGACTGAAAATACAACAAAAAGGACCATAAACGCATGTGTTTAGGCAAATAAACCAGATTCTGGACAATTTGCTTGCATGCAAGGCTAGAATGGACCTTAGACGAACTAACTGTTAGGATATTTGTGTTAGATGTTTTGATGATATAAAACAAATCAGCTTGTAATAGGACCAGCTGAACATATTAGTCAGCTGATGAGTAGTTAGGATTAGATAGGTTCGAGTGAGGGGGAATCTACCTTGCTGCCTAGAAGATCCGAAGCTATCATAGAAGAGAAGACCAACTGAGACCTTGAGGACTTGGCCGATTTTAGAAGACAGAAGATTTAATCAGCTGACACTGGAGCATCGAGAGCAGATCATCAGAGAAGTTAACATCGACCGATAGCTGAAGAGCAGATCAGCTGATATCAGAAGATTAACTGATCAGCTGAGAGCATATCGCAGACAAGATAAGGACCACGGATAAAAGACTTATTCAGACGAAGTCAAGAAGACCAGCTGAGGTGCACACCAGCAGACTTGCACATCAGCTGAGGTCCAAGTATCAGCAGACTAATACACCAGCTGAGGAGACAGATCAGCTGAGGTTTTGTGCTCAGCCCAGATTCTTCGGAATCAATCTTAAGGGTTGACCTGCGACATAAAAGGAAGATTCCCAGTATAGAAGATCAATCAATCAAGGGGACAAACTTGATTGATTGAAGATCGCGAAGGCTGACGGGAATCAAGAAGGAAAATCAATCAATCACAATGATTGATTGAATACGAGATTATAGGATCTCAGATTTCTAGTCCATCCCAACGGCTAGTTATTTGATCCTATAAATTAGAGTAATAGTGATAATTTTTTATAGGGATTCACACGCACAATAAGCTAGCCAAAACTCTGTCAGTTTTATCACTTACGCTCAAAAACACCATCCATACTTATCCTTTGTAAAAGCTTTGTAGAAGCTGTGAGAAGTCAATTGCAATTATAGCATTGACAAGTTGTAAAGAGAGTAGTACTCTCAAAACTGTGTAAGTAAGTGAGTAAGTGAGTTAGTGGAGAGCCCCTCAAGTCCAAGTTTGATTGAGGAGAGTGGATGTAGGTCAGTTGGTCCGAACCACTATAAACCCCTGTGTCTCTTCGTATTTCTTTCTGTTCTTATCTGTGCACATCACCCAAAAACAAAATTTCATTAAAACGTTTCCGCACTATACACAGCGCACTATTTTCAAAATTCAGACTACCTCAAGTAGTCTGCTGATTTTCTGAATAAATCAGTAAAATTCAGAAAGGTCTTTGAATCCTTACAAGTCTATTCAACCCCCCCTTCTAGACTTGTTCAAGTGTATTCTTCCCTAAAACCTGCCTTTGGGACCAACAAGTGGTATCAGAGCTATGTGTCCAACAGACCACAGCCTAAGAAAGCTCTTTGTGGTCACCTGGACAGATCCCTGAAAATCTGTTTTTAGAAAAGTCTGTGTGCCTTTTATTTAAACATTTGCAGATATGTCTTCCTACAAAAAGAGTGGATCCACGACAAGGAAGCTGCCTGAATTCTCCATAGAGGATTATGATTACTGGAAATTCAGAATGGAGAATCACCTTGGAGCCATTCATGATTGAATGTTAGATGTTCTGGAGGAAGGGCCAATCAAGTTCTTCTGGGAAGGAATAAGTGATGGCAAGACTCCTGAAGCAGAAATTAGTGAAAGAAGGAATACAGAAAAGAAGAAGAGTGAACTAAACGATGCTGAAAGAAAACTCTTCAACCTCGATCAAGTGGTCAGAACAGAAATCATTGAGACACTCTCCAAAGACTATATAGAGAAAATCAAGACGTGCAGAACCGCTAAGGAGATGTGGGAGAAACTCTCCTTGATGTGTGAAGGGATAGATCAAATCAAAGAGAACAAGCTTCAAGCTGTCCTACATACCTTTGACACATTTAAAATGAAAGCTGATGAAACCATTGATCAGCTAGATATGAGACTGGCAAACATACTGAATAAGGCAAGCTCCTTAGGAAAGGATTACTCGGAGAAAGAGATTAATAACAAAATTCTGAGATCTCTTACTCCTAGATGGAGAGTGAAGGTGACAGTAATTAAAGAGACAAAGAATTTATCTGAGATGAGTCATCATAGACTGCTATCTCATCTGAAGGCACATGAGTTCGATATCCAGGAAGAAGATCAAGAAGATGAGACTCCAACTTCATCAGCCACAAAGAATGTTGCATTCTCTGCTGCAGCTGATAGTCAAGAGAAATCCTCTGCTCCAGAGGACATGAGCTTAAAGGAGCAACTTGCTTTATTGACCAAGAAGTTTGACAAAATATCAAACAAGTTTCAGAAGTATGGAAGAAGAATAAGAGTGATTCTTCCAGAAGATACCAGAAGTCATCTGATGCCAGAAGACCATCGGATGAACAGGAGACCAGATATAAGTCTCCAGAGAGAAGGAGGGATCCAAGTCCCAGAAGAGGAGGAGATGGTGTTTGTTTCACTTGCAATAAGCCAGGACATCTCAGTTATGATTGTCCTCAGCTTACCCCAAGGGAAAGAGAAGAGAAGAGGATCAAGAGAGATCGCAGGTTCGCTGATAAGAGAGCTCTGCTGGCAGAGGAGGAGAAGCAGGATATCAGCTCATCTTCGTCCTCATCTGATTTTGAATCAGAGGATGATATCTGCCTTATGGCTAAGGTGGAAGAGGTAAATTCTCCTACCCCCTCTGATAGCTCATCTTGCTCCTCTACCTATTCTGTGGAGTCAGATATACACAAGTTGTTATCTGATCTCCAATCCTCCTTAAAAGTTTGTTCTAAGCTGGAAGAGGAGAACTCAAGTCTGAAAGCTGAAGTTACAAGCTTGAGACAAGATCTGGAAAGTGCTAGACTACCAGTGATATCCTATGACTCACAAGCTAACAAGTCTGATGACTTAATAGCAAAATGTGAAGAACAGGAGAAGCTGATAGAAAAGTTACTTTCTGAGAACACTGTCTTGAGTGAAGAACATAATCTGCTGACAGCTAAGTTCGATGAACTCTTCAAGAAGAATGAACTGATAACCAAAAATTCACAGCAGCTTCAGCTGAAAGTGGATCAGCTGACTAAGGCAAAGAATGCCGTGTCTGAAATAGCTGAATCCTCACAAACTGTGAATGATAAAAGGGGTCTTGGTTATCCCAAACCCAAACCACAAAAGAAGAAGAAAGGTGACAGTGGATTAATTAGGGATCCTCGAAAGGGTAAAGGGCCAGCTGAGCCTGCATCTGGATCAGAAGGGCAGAAGAGCAGAAGGACAGAAAAAGTCCCAGCTGGACAGAAGAGCTCCAAAGCTCAGAAGTCTGCTGGTGATCAAAAGGTTTCAACAGAGCAGAAGAGTACTCAAACTCAGAAGCCTGCTGACAACCAACATAAGTCCAAAGCTCAGAAGTCTCGAGATCAGAAGAGGAATCCAAGTCATAGCTCAGCTAAGACAAGGAGACCTCAGCAGAATCAGCAGAGGAATGATAAGCCTGGGTCATCTCAGCAGAGTAAACCCAAGCGAAACAGACCTCAGCCCGGGGTTACTTTTAATGTAACCAAAGTAGGCAAGCCTTCACCGGCTAAAGTTTATGAGTCATTCGGAGGCTCAAGCTGAAATTATCCATTTGAGCAACCCACCTATAAACCTACTGTCATTACTCATCGCCCCAGAAAAGATCCTCTGAAGGAGATGATTTTTGTGGACAAATATGGTAGAAGGTTGAGATCTCCTAAACCTCATAAGGATGATCTTTACCTGTGGATCCAGAAAGTCGATACTAACCAATCAGGACCCAAAGATAGGGTACCTAAAACCTGAGTTTTAATTTCAGGTTAACTCTAGCCCTATAGAAAGAGGGAAAGCCAAAGGACATGTCTGGTACATTGATAGCGGTTGCTCGAAGCACATGACCTTTGAGAAGCATCTTCTCCAGAACTTTGTAACGCTGGATGGGCCTAGAGTTGTGTTCGGTGACAACAATTTTGGAGTCACCAGAGGAGTAGGCACCCTGCTGATCAAAGGAACAAGAGTTGAAGAAGTCTACTATGTAGAAGGGCTCATGCACAATCTTCTGTCTGTATCCTAATTCTGTGACAAGGGATACTCAGTAAGATTTTCTAAGAACTCCTGTCTTGTTATTAATGATTTAAATGAGCAGGTGCTACTAACTGGCCTCAGAAGAGTTAATATGTATCTTGCAGATTTTGCAAGCTGTCCAGCTGACTCATGTTTGGTTGCTAAAAGCTCATCAGAGATCAGCTGGCTCTGGCACAAGAGGTTAGGTCATCTGAACTTCAAGACTCTCAACAAGGTTGCAAGGAAGGGTCTAGTCAGAGGTCTACCAAATGAGGTGTTTGCATCTGAGCAGAAGTGTAATGCCTGTCAGAAAGGGAAGCAGACTAAAGCCTCATTCAAAGATGTGCAGAGTACTTCAACAACAAAAGCACTCCAGCTGCTTCATATGGACTTGTTTGGACCTGTCTCACCCCTTAGTTTCAGTGGAAGGAAGTACACACTGGTGATTGTTGATGACTATACAAGATTCACTTGGGTAGTGTTCTTGTTCAAGAAGAATGAGACTATGGTCAAGATGCTGGAGTTGTTCAAGAGGATTCAGAAGGAGCTGGACCTCAGCATAGTCAGAATCAGAAGTGATAAAGGTACTGAGTTTCTTAACTCTGTTGTTTCTAACTATTGCAGGGATAATGGTATTCAGCATGAGACATCAGCTGCCAGAACACCTCAGCAGAATGGGTTAGCTGAGAGGAGAAACAGAACCCTCAAGGAGGCAGCAAGGACTATGTTAGCTGAATATCAGACTCCTCAAAGATTTTGGGCAGAAGCCATCAATACTGCATGCTTCATCCAAATTAGGTGTCTACCAGTTAAGAGACATGGGAAGACTCCTTATGAAATGTACAAAGGTAAAACTCCTAACCTTTCCTCTGTCCATACTTTTGGGTGTAGGTGTTTCATCCATGACAATGGGAAGACTAAGTTAAAGACTTTTGATGCTAAGGTTGCTGAAGGAATATTCTTAGGAGCCGCCACTCAAAGCATACTTAGCCAACACTCAAACCTTTGACACATACCGTTGTAGATTCTTGATCTTATGAATGCTATGAGATGTTGTATGATCAATTCTCTATATTGATGGTTTGTTTGAATGCTTGGAATGCATAATTGATTAATTGGACCATTAGGGAGTTAGTCTCATATGAGAATTGGGCTATTTTCCTAAATCTTCTTGTTATTAGGTCAATGCATGCTAGGTGTTTGATAAAATTCCTAAGATAGTGAGAATTATCCTTAGTGAATAGAAAGAATAATTAGAGGCTCTAATGTGTATCTAGGGAGACCTTTGCATGTTAGAGAGGCTTGCCAATTGATTGTACAATACACTAATACATATCTCTCACAACTTGCTCACTTTGCACCAAAGTGATAAGTAGTTTACTTTCTTGACAAGCTAGTAGACATTAGAAACCTTCCCCACTTTATTGCTTTGTGTGATTTCGAATTTGAATAACAACATACCCTACAAATCTCCCATCTCCCTGAGTTCGATAAATAATAAATTTGGTCATCTTGCCACGACGATAACGATCATGTGCACTTGCATGTAGACACCATTTGGGCAAACAAGTTTTTGGCGCCATTATCGGGGAGATGGCTAGTTTGTTTGGATTCTTTGTTGTTTCCTTTATTTTCATTGTGAGAGTTTTTATACTTGTTTCTTTATTGGTACATGCAAATAAGGAGTCAAGGGGGAGACTTATTACCCTTTGATTTAGACCTTGAAACGAGCCTACGAAGGAGAAGAAGATAAGCTAGATTGAATCAAGAGAATATGGAGAACAACATGAATGAAGCTAGAGATGAAATGAGAGATGAAGAGCCATTGAGACAACAAGTGCATCATGGTGATGAGCACTTGGCTCAAAGAGAGGTTCCTCAACCCCAACCACAACCTATACCACAACTATACCAATCTTATCCACCACAATGCCAACCACTACACCACTACCCACCCCAATATCCTAACTATCCCAACTATCCAATAAACCAACCTTACTACCCACCACCACCTCATAACTACTCAAATTATCCATATCCACCACCACCACAAAATCCTAGACCACAAATTGTAAACCCACCTCAAAACAATGAACCACTACTTCGTGATTACTTTGAGCCGAGGGTGAATGAACATTATGATGGTATTGAAAGGCCACCAATTGATGCGGAGAAGTTTGAGCTAAACACTAATCTCTTGAAGATGTTGAAAGAGTCTTCTTTCGAGGGATCAAGTGATAGAGAAGATCCAAATGCTCATCTCAATAACTTCATGGAAATCTGCGATACAATCAATTATTAGGGGATGTCGGACAATGAGAAAAAGCTTCTTTTCTTCACCTTTACCTTGAAGGGGAGAGCAAAAATATGGGTACAATCGATGAACCCTAAAGCTGCGACATGGGAGGAGTTGAGCTCACAATTCCTAAAGAAATTCTACCCACCGTCGAAAATGCTCAAGGCAAGGGAAGAGATAAAGAATTTCCGACAAAAAGCGAGAGAAACCATATCTAGTGCTTGGGAGAGGTATCAAGTCTTACTCTTGGCTTGTCCTCAACATGGTTTGAGAGAATAAGATATACTTTTGACGTTTACAATTGGATTGCATGAAGGAGACAAGAATTATTTAAATTCTTGTGCCGGGGGGTCGGTTTGGACGAGAACGGTTCACCAAGTGAATGAGATCATTGAAAACATCGCAGTCAATGATGCTTTTCAATAGGAAGCCAATATTGGAACGGGTGATCGAGTTTCTCTACTTGAGGAGAACATGAAGAACATGATGCTCATGGTCTATGGAGGACAAACTCAAAACCAAGCTCCGGCTCCTATGCAAGTAAGTGTAGTCGAAAGTGTTCCTTCTCCTACACCTTCTACTCAAGAGGAAGTGAATTACATGGGTCGTCTCTAATATAATAATTAATTTCCTAATAATCAAAGGTCATATGTTGCTCCACCATTTCGACAACAAGGGGGTCCTTATCCGAATCAAAGCAATTCACCCTATAACCCAAATAGGAGGCATGAAAACTTTTCATACTCAAATCCTAAAGGAGCAATCCAATTGCCTCCCGGGATTGATCAGGGGTCAATGCCACCGAATAATGAGGGTAAGGGAAGCATGGATGAAACCTTGGCACTAATCTTGAAGAATATGGAGGATTTGAGAGGGGAAATTAGAAAGTTAAACAATGAGACGAATAAAAAGTTTGATGACTTGTACAATTCACAAGGAAACCAAATCAAGAGCCTAGAATTTCAAATTAGGCAACTTGCTACCTCTCTAAGCCCACAAGTTAACAAATATAAGTTCCCATCTACCACCGAAATTAATCCTCGTGAGCATTGTAATTCCATTATGTGTTTGGATGCTTCGAAAGAAATGGTAGGGAATTGTGCCTTGAAAATGTTTCATGATGAGCTTGTTGAAGAATCAAGTTGTAGTGAGAAAGTGAATTTGGTAAAGGGTGATGAGAAGAGTTTGGGGGTAGTGGAGAGGTTGAAGAAGAAAGATGAGGAAAAGAAATGGAAGGTGAAGATAGGGTGTGAGGAAAGAATGGAGGAAGTAGGGTTAGTGGTAGAGAAAGAAAAGGTGGAAATTTCAAAGGGAGTCAAAGGTAAGCTTGATGAGAGGCTTAAGAAGTTCCTCGACTTGTTTACGAAGATGTATGCTAACATGCCTTTCAAAGAGGCAATTGAGCAAATGCAGACATACACAAGATTCTTGAAGGACCTTATGACAAAGAAGAGGAAGAAGGAGCCCGAGATAGTTAAACTTACTAATGAGAGTAGTGAGCTTATTATGAAGCAACTTCCTAAGAAACTCAAAGATCCAGGAAGCTTCACTTTGGATTATCACATTGAAGGTAGCAAGACGGTCAAATCTTTATGTGATCTTGGGGCAAGTGTGAATGTTATGCCTTTATCCATTTCTAAAAGGCTTGGTTTGAAGGATATGATGCCCATGTCTAGTAATCTTTATATGCCGGAAAATTCGAAGGTGCAACCTAGAGGGATTGCGGAAGATGTGGTAGTTCAAATTTGTAAATTCTTGTACCCAGTTGATTTTGTGATCTTGGATGTAGAGAAGGATAAGAATACTCCTCTAATTCTTGGGAGACCCTTCCTAGCAACATCGGATGCATTGATCAATATCCAAAAGGGTGAGGTTACCTTGAGGATGAATAATGAGAGAAATACTTTCTCCATTTATGATTCCTCACTGAGCTCCCCAAGAGATGAGTTTGAAAGCGCAAGCAAAGTCACAAGAGGTAATGAGGAAGGAATGCGAACTAGTCATCTTGAGAGTGAAGTGATTGAGGAGATTCCTTTTGAAAAGATAAAGAAAGTGAACATAGAAGAAAAGGGGGTGAAGAAAGTATCGAAAAAAGGATGTTTTTGGAGAAGGAAGTTGAGTGATTTAAGTCACTCAACTCTTGTTGATATTGATTTTACGTGAGCTTCATTGCGTCCGGCAAGGGGACGTTAAATCCGAGCGCTAGGTGGGAGGCAACCCACCCGTATATCCTTTTCGTATCCTTGATTTCATTTTGATTGTTGTGTTTGTTTTGTTTGATGGTTTTAGGGATAGAAGCTTGAATGCCAATTTTAGTCCAATGATTTTGTGAATTGATTGCTCTATTGGATTTTGTGCTAATTTGTGCAAGAATAGATTTGAGGAACATATTTTGGCTAAGGTTTTGATATAGACTTGATTTAGGAGTGATATTAAGTGTGAATGGTTTATTGAGCTTGAGTTTCTTGATTAATCACTCTTTCCAAACTTTATTAGGATTCTTGATCCGAAAAAGTTTGGGGGGTGTGATTCGTGATTAATTTTTCATTTTCATGATTATTATGATGATGCTTAATGACCATTAATGTTTTATGAGGAGTTTTAAGTTGTGTGGTGTAGGAAAATGGAAGAAAAAATGCATAAAAATGTAAAAGGGTAAAAATTGGAAGTGGTGCAGGAAGGTTCGGATTCGTGCGCCCAGCAGCTAGGAGTCGTGCGCCCACCAGCTTCGGTTCGTGCAGGCTTGTTCTGGTTCGTTCGCCCAAGGCTTGAACGAATGCCAAGCTAGGATCGAACGAGCCGGGTTCGTGCGGCCACCTGGTACGGTTCGTGCGGTCCTTATAGATTTTCGAATTTTGACTATTTTTGGTCCAACTTTGACCACACTTCCCAAGGTTTTCCCACTCACTCTTTAAACCTATATTCCACTTATTTCACACACAAACACACACTTCTCACTATATTCTTACACTCCATTTTCTCTCAAAACCAAGAAGAAGAAGAAAGAAGGAATTTTTCATATGTCAAGTTCTACATTTCCTTTAACTAATTCCTTCCATAGGTATGTTCCTCTAACTCTCCTCTCTCTATTTCTTGTACTTTTGTAGAGATTACATGGTTGCATTGTCTAGAATTAGAAATTCTAATTTTAGGGTTCTTGAGCATAAATTTGGGATTTTTTTATTCTAGCTAGTTTTTGTGCAATTTATGATGCATGTAGGCTATATTGTTGATGGGTAATCCAATGGGAACCCAATTGCATGCTAATTTTGTGAATTTTAGACTTAATTGTTGATTGAAATTTTGGGGTAGGAATAGTGACGAATTTTTGGAAATTTTGTGCAAATATTAGATTTTCATGATAACGTTGTGCTACTTGTTAGTAGCTAAGAGTATATTGATAATAGGATGGGTTAATGATATTAATTCACCTATGAATTTTGCTTACTTGAGGTTTCATTGATAAATGACATTGGCATAGCTATTAGTTGCATGATTTCCTTGATTCTAGAACAAGTCCCATTATCTTCAATCTTATTATACTTAGTAAATGAAGCTGATTGGGACTTGAGTTTATTGTTCTTCTCTTGTTCATGCATAGTATTCTTCTAGGAAATGTTGATGGTCTGTTGAGCTCATTGTTTAGATCTTGCTAATGCCTAACACTTTTGTAGGCCATGTCTAAAAGAGGTAAAGGAAGAGCTTCTAGTTCAAGACCTAAAAAAGGTTGGAACGATCCAACAATGGAGGATGAGTGTTTAGCAGAGTGTGGAGACAAGCCGTCAAATCATGGGTTGTTTTTCGAAGATAAAAAGATTTTCTTCGATAATTTCGCAAAAGTTTGCATCATGGAGTTTCAATTGGGAAGATATTATGAGAAGAGGTCTTTCGAAGGGTGCAACTTTGGGGAAGACATTGAAGAATTGTTTGCTAACATAGGCTGGAGTGGCTTGCTTGATCTTCAACTTCGACTCATTCAAGGAATTGAACATCGAATTCTTAAGCACGCTTGAAATTAGAGAAGTCGATGGAATACCTATTAAAGCAAGGTTTTGGATAAACAATGAGAGTTATGTCATGACAACAAATCAGCTCAATGAAATCTTTGAGTGTGAAGAAAATGTTGATAAGGGAAATTTCTATGTATGGGAAAGGTTTACTCGAGCTCAGGAAATATAGGGAAGGATTAGTGATGATGACAAGGCCTACAACCCTCAAGTTTCTAAGTCATTTCGTCTTGTCAATCCTATATTGTGTTGTGTGCACAAGATCATAGCAAATACTATATTTGCTAGAGTTGAGACTAACAGGATGAGAAGTGATGATCTATACATCTTGCATTCGATGTTAACTTCTAAAAAGGCGGATTTTGGGGCTTATCTTCTCAAGAATCTTAGCCAACAAGCTGCAAGGACTAATTGTGCTTATGGGGGAATAATTGTGTTAATTGCTCAAACGGCTAGTCCTTTACCAGAAAGAGAAGGTGTAGTAGGTGCGATGATCGATGTGGATCACATGATAAGGACTAAAAAGTTTAAGAAAAAGATGAATGTTGTTTATGTTGTTGGGCGAAATATCAAAGACATCTTCCCTCTACTCGAGTATGAGCTTATCACAATAAAGAAGAGCGAAAACTGGAAGCTTGATTCACCCGAGCACGTTCAAGTTAAGGAACAATTTAATCACAGGTTGAACAAAAGAGCGAGGGGTGCATCAAGTTCACAAGCACAAGAAGAAGAACAAGTTGAAGAGCAAGAGCCGATGCAAGAGGATTACTTTGAGCAAGAAGGAAACCGTGTGTTTGAGGGGTTGACGTTCAAGGAATGGGGTTGTGAGGTTCAATCTCTGAGGATAGATGTGTATGATCTTAAGAATTAGTATTCTTATCTTCACTCCGATGTGACAAGATTGACCGACAACTATCGCTCTCTCAACACTAATGTGGATTCGATCAATAGGAATGTGAGTGCGATGCAGTCAAGTATGAACACCATGAACGCGAACATGAATGAACTCCTCAAAGCACAACGAGCAATGATGAATTGGCATATTGGGGAGAGACACTTTTGTCATCCACGTTATCCTCCTCCGTGATGTGTAAAAACATCATGAGGAAGGGTAATAATTTAATATCCCTATCTTGCTTCTATCCCGAATTCCTAGTTTTATTCGTTTTGTAGTGATATTGTTTCATGATTGTGGGATTTTTAGGTAGTTTTGTGTTTTCAATTTGCTTGGTGATGGAATTATGTTTGACTTTGATCTTTGATGATGTTGCTATTTAGTATTGTGCTTTATTGTGCATTGCATGATCTTCTCTCCACTTCTTTGCTTAACTTTTTAGACCCTTGGTCCAAAAAAATTTGGGGGGTGTCTTCGTTTTGTCAATCTCATTGCAATGCTATGCTTATGATCGATTCATAGTGTTTCTATGATGTTTTGGACTATATGCTTATTTGAGACCTTGTTTTGCTTGTTGATTCTTGAGATTATTGTTGCTTTGAGTAGTGAAGGCATGAGATATGTTTATGGTTGTGTGGATGATTTGAAAGTCATGATAAGTGTAATGGATTTATTTCTTGATTCTTGTCTTATCTTTGATACTTTTGATTCTATGATTCTTGAAATTTCGATGATATTAGCATTATTGATATGATATGAGTTTTGATCACCCTATACCCATGATTTTTGAGCCATTTTTATGCCCTTTTCAATCTTGAACGAATGATATTCTTTGATGTGAGTTCCACACACGTACATGTTACTCTAGAACTTAGCTTTGGTCTTGTTTGAGGCTACATTAGATGAATGAGTTCACATGATATGATTTGAGGCATTTCTTTGATCTACATTGAGTCACTTTGCCCTATGAGCCTACCATTGATATTATTATCCATTGCTCACCATTTTGTGCTTATAATCCTTTCCTTTGACTAACCACACTTTAAGCCATTTTTCTTCCTTTTTGGAACTCTCTTGTCCTTATGATTAGTAGAGTGAAAAGAAGGAAGGAAGATTGATGATTTGATGAAAAAATTGGTGGCCAAGGTGGAAATAAATTCTATGCATGGATTGTAGTGAAAAGAAGGTTCAAAAGCAAGTGCTTGCAAGGAATGAAAAAGGTTGACTTTTTGCAAAATTATGGTCAAGTTTGACTCTAGTGTTGTGAGTATGATCACAACTTGTTTAAAGGGAAGATTGATTCTTTGAAAGTGTGATTTTGAAATAGCATGAAGAGTATATGCAAAATTGCATGAAGAGGTGAATGATCTCTACTTTGATTCCTTCTATGCTTTACTAATCATACTTAGTCACTTTTATCCATATGATCCTTCCCTACCAAAGAGTCAACACTACAACCTTTAAAAGTCCTCATTGATGTGTCAATGATTTGTCATTTCAAGTGGTGGAGAATGTAGACTTGAGCCAAGCTTATGGTGGTATGTGTATGTAGTGTGATGATTGAGTGAGCCTAAACACTTGAGGGTTGAGTTAAACACGTATCTTGTGAGGATCATTACTCATTGACTTGATATTGTGCTAATTGATTTGATTTTGATAGGTAAGTGGATGATATTGTATCTTAGATTTGCTAGATATTGAGTGATGATTCTATGGCATTGATCTTGTACTGGATGCTTCATTGATACAATTATTCCCCTATCTTATCGCTTCTTTGCTCGAGACCGAGCAACAATCTAGTTTGGGGGTGTGATTAGGGTCATAATTGCATCTTTTTGCATCTATTTCAATATGGTTTTGATGTGCTTATATTCATATTTGACCTAAAATGCTATACTTTGTGTATTTATCCTTTTTAGCTAGAAAGTTGTGTATTGTAGTGAAAACGAGCAAAACTGGCAAAGGACGCAAGTTCGTAAAAGTTCAGAAATTATGAGTTGATCCAATGGAGGCAAATCATATACCATGTCGAAGAGTTCGAAGAGAGGGTCGCAACGGAAAAAGAATCGAGTTAATCGGAGCTCTAGAACTCAAGATATGAAGGAAACGAGGAAGTCGAGAATCGATCGAACGAGACCAAGACGGGTTCGTGCGCCACCAAGCCAGGACTCGTGCGACGACCAAGCCGGGTTCGTGCGATGAATCCCTGGTTCGTTCACCAAGGGGTCGAATGAATGGCTCGCACGAATGCATTCGTGCGGCCACCTGCATGTAATCGTGCGAGGGCTCAGTTTGGCACACTTTCGAGGGCTGTTTCGTCTTTCCGCGCGTTTAATGAATGGCATTTTAGACTAAATATTGTGGGCACTATAAATACCTCAAGGATCAAATTTTCAAGGCATCTTAGTCATAATCTTCATAATTCCAAGTTCTTAGATTAGTTTAGGGGGAGAGAAGGTAGTTACTAGTTGGGTTTTTAAGATTTCTTCTTACGATTTCATCGATAACTTTTGATCTACCGTTCGGATTGTCGATCCGTTTATTCCTGCATTCTCGTCTCAGCTAGGGCTACGTTTCTACTGATTGAATTTTGTTTTCTATTGTCGGATCATTTTCTAGCATTTGAAGGTAATTTGTATCTTTCCAAATTTCATTGTAATAGGTAATACTTCTACTTTCTCTACATTTCTTGTATGATGATGATTGTAGCTAGTTCAATTACTCATTTGTTTCCCAAATTAGCCATGGGCTAATCCCTTTATGTGTTAGTGTATGATTCCTATGGAGTAATATGGTGTTAATGTTGATCTTATGAATGTTATGAGATGTTGTATGATCAATTCTCTATATTGATGGTTTGTATGAATGCTTGGAATGCATAATTGATTAATTGGGCCATTAGGGAGTTAGTCTCATATGAGAATTGGGCTATTTTCCTAAATCTTCTTGTTATTAGGTCAATGCATGCTAGGTGTTTGATAAAATTCCTAAGATAGTAAGAATTATCCTTAGTGAATAGAAAGAACAATTAGAGGCTCTAATGTGTATCTAGGGAGACCTTTGCATGTTAGAGAGGCTTGCCAATTGATTGTTGTACAATAATTCATTGCATGAATAAGTGATACATCACCATGTGAAACATAGGATAATACACTAATACATATCTCTCACAACTTGCTCACTTTGCACGAAAGTGATAGGTAGTTTACTTTCTTGACAAGCTAGTAGACATTAGAAACCTTCCCCACTTTATTGCTTTGTGTGATTTCGAATTTGAATAACAACATACAATACAAATCTCCCATCTCCCTGAGTTCGATAAATAATAAACTTGGTCATCTTGCCACGACGATAACGATCATGTGCACTTGCGTGTAGACACCATTCGGGCAAACAACAGTGATTAGACCGACTAAGTCGTTTCGATTAGGCCTATTTCTCTCTTCTTCTTCTTCTTTTGTTAAATTCTGCAAACCATAAGTAATTATAATAAAATAAAATTAAAACAACTAAAACACTAATCCTCTTTTGATTTTCTAAATTATGAATTTATTGAGTTTTGAGTTTCATGGTTATTATCACTTATAATTTTAATATTGAAAGGTACTGATATTAATTCTTTTTATTATTTTATATACAATACATTATTAATTCGATAATTAATTATATTTATCATTTAGGTGTTTTCGACTAGTCCCCGAATAATTCTCGACTAGTCGCTAGATCCTAGTGATCGAACCGACTAGCGACTTTTAGAATATTAATTTTGTCAAAAAATATTATATATTAAATTATTTCTATTTTTATATTAAATTCACTAGTTTTGTTGTTACACTTGTTATTTTGAATTTAGATATTTTTTTATCTCATAATCACACCAACGTTTAATGTCAAAAGGCATTAGACAAGTTATAAAATTAAAATTAGATATGAGTTTGCATCGATTTTTGCCAATTCTTTTTAATAATGAGAATAAAAGTCGAAAAAAACTAAGTTTTTGAGGTTAAAATTAAACCAAAAATAAAATCACTGAAATAAATGAAAGTGGACAGGTACTGTCGCACTGAATAAATCATAGAATAGGAATTGCAATAATCATTGAATTAAATCATTATTATAATAGGTACTCAACCAAAAATATATAAAATCTAACTCATTATTGTTTCTGTGGTCGTTGTCTGATAATTACAAATTATCAGTTGGTTGAGAACATTGGAAATAAATGAAAGTGGACCGGATAATCATCATGCACAAAAAAATGGTCAGATTTCTCCACGTGCAATGCGAAGCGTGAAATATATGCTTTTGTTTCAAATTTTACGCCTACAAGATTAGAACTTTTCTTATCGATCTATCACATAATCCATCTTGTTTGAGTCACTCTATCCCAATGTTTGCACTACTTTATTACAAAATTTATATTATATTTAAATTCATCTTCAATAATTCGGACTACATTCTGCGTTTTTTATATTTTTGTAATATTTATTAAATTTATTTTATATAATTTTAGACTTAATAATTACAAAAAAAAATAATTTAATTTTATAATATTAATTTTCAATTAATATAAATTATTTTTTAATTTAAAAGTACTATATTAAATTATAGAATAACATCAAATTTAATAATGTGATACATACAGATTAACTTAAATTTAAAAATATAATGATAAAATCCTACATAAAAAAAAATATAAATTAACAAATCCTAAATATTGTAATATACGTAGCATTTTATTAATTATGATTTAACATATTGTAATATATCATTTAGGATTTAATCAAAAATCATGAAAAAAGATTAATGTGATCTTATAAAATCATCAACTATTTTTAGAGAAGGTATTGTGTGAAAATGTTTCATATCATGAACTACTTTTTAACAAAATAAATAAAATAAATTCATAAATATAAACCTTATATCATAAAGTGGTTTATATCATGAAAAAGTTTATATAATATTTTACCTTATTTTTAATATATTATATGAATTTAAAAGAATATAAGAGTTTCAATACCATGTACGATAATATTGAAAAATATATGAGTTTAAAATATGGTTAATTACAAATTAATACTTTTAACACTATTATAACCCATAAGGCCGTTCTACGAATTTTAGAAACTACATTTGGGTGCATACTTACTTTATCTCTACTCAACTTGGGTGCTGACATAAATGATGCAGTGAGGCGATGTGATGATAAGGCATGTCAATTTAATGTGATAAATATATGGTTGTATTATTGAATATACATCTATACTATTAAATATTTTGTTATATTATAACTGTTGCTGTGATGTGCACTTGGTGCAACTGTAACAAATAATAATACATAACTGATTACACAGATGATTTGACATTTGTTGTCACTAGTCCTGGTTAGAACTAGTATTTTTTCGATTAGTAAATTTTTCAGCGAGACGCGACTGTACTATTTAATATGTGTTTGTGTTATTGCATTTTTTACTATACTGTAATTGTTACTGATAATTACTTTTACTTTTCTCGGTGATAGTTCTAGCAACAAAAAACTTGGCAAGAAACGATTGTACTATTGAATTTTTGTCTGTACTAATGAACTTTTTACTATACTATAACTATTGAAAATAGTTGTACCATTGAATAATTATTGTTGTACCATTGAATATATGCATCTATACTATAGAGTTTCTTGTTATACTAAGTTTTTTGTGAGTATACTATATATCGTGAACGTACTAACAGGTTAATTTTCTTAGCACATCCAACAAAGCATATTCAACTATCAACACACCACCATCGGAGTACTACAAAAAATACACAAATAAACAACAAAAACCCCAAAGAGAAAAACTGGAAGTAATACAGAACCATAACTCCATAAGCTTACAATCATAACCCCCACGCTATTCAAAGCAAATCACGCTAAAGACACAAAATATTGCCCGACAAAAATTGAATAAAAAAAGCCTATAATATGCAAGAGCACTATAAAAAACTGTCTGAAATCCATTTCGAAACCAACGCAGCATTGCTGAATTAACGAAAATGAAGCACACAACCATAGAAATCCAATCACTATTTTCATCCTCGTCTAAGAAAGCCACAACCAACGGCCTAAATTTGTAACCATCAGTAATCGAAGTGTAAGCTCCGCCACTTGGAACCTTTTCTCGCCATCACCACTGCAAGTCTCAGAGTGTTCAAAGCCGCTCAATATCTTCGCTTGAATTTGAACTGTTGTGGACCGAGTCTTAACCGTCGAGCAGCCTCAAGACCGACGTTAGATGACTAGCCCATGCATGATTAGTTGAGCTACCATGATGGGGTGTCCAAAGACGATCTACCGAGCATCTCCAATACTTGAACGAGCATATCCGACATTATTCGAAGCAGAACCTCAGAGTAATATTCGGTCCTAGCACCCACCGAGCATCCGAGAAAACTGAATGATAAATGCAATCAGCGCATGGGTGACCTAATGCATCAAACAGTTAGTGTGGTCCTCGCGAGGAACGTGCAGAGAAGCCCGATATTGATAGGCGACCTAAGCATGCAAGATTGAGGAAAATAATCAAAAGAGATTAACGCAAAGTTGCTCGCCTAGTTGCCCCAGCTCGCCCATGAGCGCGCTCGAGGCACCACACCACATCATCAAATTCACCAATAACCTGCTCAACCATGTCGCCCAGTAGCTCGCCATCTAGCTCACCTACAACACCTGGGGTCCACCCACAAAGAGAGAAGATCACCCAAGTGGCGCGCTCTCAGTCCCACAGAGAACCATCTTAGAGGGATGTTGACCACCAAGATGACTAATAAGAGGCGAGTTGAAAGCTAGCTAGAGGCGAACAAGAAAGAGATGGACATTACCGAAGCTACATGCTCACCACATTGCAAGGCAACAAAACCCAAATGGTACAAGGAGAAATAGCTCACCCTACTTCCAGTAGAGAGTAACAGCGAGTAAGACCCTTTTTTAAGCGCAAATTAGGCAAATGTCTTGTAATTAGTACATAAAAGGTGGTAAAGTGACAAGTGTAAGGACACTTGTCACCTAATTAAGTTATTTAGGCTTAAACCATGCCACCTCATCACATGCAAACATATAAATAAAATATTTGTACCCATTTAAAGGGATTCCAAATTCATAAATAAAAAGAATATTTCCTACACTTTTTTTCTCTCTCTCTCTCTCTCTCTCTCTCTCTATTCATACAGTTTCAAGCTATTAACCTTATTTAGATTATTTTTTGGGTGATTTCAATAGTATAATTAGCCTCATTATCAAAATCATACAATAATTTGGCGCTAGAGGAAGGGTATGAACCTCCGATCAATTTTCATAGAGAGAAAAGTTTGAAGATTTGAAGGTGTTCTTCAAGCCTCAAGAACATCTTGAAGGTTTATACTCCAATTCCAAAATTTTGTAAAGAAAACTAAAGAGAAGACTCTAAATGCATGCATGCATGAGTAGATAAGCCAATAAAATTAGAAAATCACTCATATGCAAGGTTAGTGACAAAATCCTCCACTGGACCATAACTGGAAACCTACTAGACCTACTGGATAAACAAAGACCCATTCAAAACATTTGAATGATGCCGCAGGAGAACACATACACATCATCCACCACTTGGAGGTGGAAAGGGCGCACTACTCGAAAGAACCAACCCGAGGATGAAACCTCATAGCCCCGAGCAATGACACAAGCTCAGTCCCGGACGGTAGCCCCAACAACACTCAATGACAGACTGGACCCAGTGGTCTAGTCCGTCCTACAAAATCTGGATGAGCTAGAGTGTACCATCGCCCTTTTAAAGGAAATACAGAGGCAGTAGCGGCTCGTTGCTCGCTAGCCTACAATCCAGCCCGCACCCACCGGGACAGCCCACGAGCAGGAACAAGAACTTTCCTGAGCATCCTAGTGGGAAGGCGAGCAAGGTGACCTAGTAGGCGAATAGGAGGTGAGCGGCATGTGAGCTCGCCACCCACACACTGCTGGAAAAGCCAAAATGAGTGACAGACTCGGTTCCCATAGTGGGCAAACTAGAAGCCGAGCAGAGGAATGCACCACAGAGCGACCATGGGCTGGTCTACGAGACAGCCTAGGAAAAAAAGCTCACTGGAAACCTGCAAGGCTCATTGCTGCCACCACTGGCACCCCAGCAGATCGGCATCACTGAATTGCCCTCAAGAAGGTCAGTGCATGAAAGACTCCGGAGACCAGTTTCCGATAAATTGGGCCCACAGGGAATGCAACATTTCCAGTCACCCTAGAGCGAGGGACTGTGGGACAGAGCTCGTACACGAGCCATAATCTTTGAACAGCCTCCACAGGAGGTGACCCACAGTGACGAGCTCACCGCACTGAAAAGGGTAATTAAAGAGCTGCATAAGCAGTTGACCATTAAAAATGACAGTGTTAGCTCCACCACACTGTCTACATCCCCACTGGCCTCCACCATTCTCAAAGCTCCCATCCAGAAAAAGATACAGTCAGACCCAAAATTCCACATTTCTAAATACTCAAACTACATGATCTCCATGGGAGTGACAGATGGCACACATTGTAGGAATTTCCCACTCACACTGGGAGATCGGGTCCACAGGTGGTTCTCTTTGCTGGCACCCGAGTCCATCCAATCATTCGGACAACTGACAAGGGAATTTCTATCACATATTTCGGGGTAAGGGTCATACCTCAATCAAAAGCTTCATCTAGCCAATGTTAACCAAGGGTGTGAGGAGTTAGACCAATAATATCTCGAGAGGTTTGAAAAAATCCTACTTGAGGGTGAGTTCATCAGCGAGAATACAAAGATTGTGGCGGTAATGGCTGGACTGAAGAAAGGAATGTACCTATGGAAGAAAATGCATCTGTCCTATCCAAAGATATACACAGAGTTCCGACACAAAGTTGGTGTTTACGTAGCTATGTAGGAGGCACTCCAGAAAGAGATGGGTGGAGATGCCAAGGAAAATAAAGGGAGCAAATGGTTTGGAGGCACCTACAAAACTTTGAAAAATTAAAAGTCTTCTGCAGATGGAGCGGAATATAAAGAAAAATTGAACCAAGTGTTGACGGTGTCGGTAGATGAAGTCTTTATAGCAGTGAAAGATAAGGTCATGCTAAATGAGCCCAGAAGGATCAGACAGGACCGGAGTAAGCTAAATCTGAACAAATACTGCGCATACCATCAGAGCATATGTCACTTCACCAATGAGTGTCATGACCTACTGAAGCAGTTATGGAAATTCTATGAAGATGGCAAGCTGGCCGAGTTTGACAAAAAGGCTCCAGGAAAAAGACAAAGGTCGGCCAGGCATGAAGAGTCCGATGATGAGAAAGACGAGGATGATGAAGACCGTAGGCTGAACCGACAGATCAGACTTGGACCACTCGCTCCACCTGCACTACAAGAACCCAACTAGGAGATCCTAATGCTGGAGGAACAAGTAGGACTAGCCGGAGGAGTTATTGATGGTAGACCCCCACCATCAAATTGACAAAAGAAGGCGGAGCTGCGGACTATACACCAAGTAAAAGAGATGGGAGCCAACTCCATACCCACCATGGAGTTGATATTCTCATAGGCGGACTTGGAAGGAATCCTCACACCGCACTATGACTCGTTGGTGATAAGCGTGAACATCATGAATACAAAGGTCCACTACTTACTCGTGGACACTTGAGCCTACGCCATTATCCTAGTCAAAAACACTCTAGATGAGCTATGAGATTATGAGTCGTATATAGAGGATTGTAATCATAGAATAGTGGGGTTTGGAGAAGCTATAATCATCCCCTTAGGAATGATTAGGTTGTTAGTAGAGCTTGTATCAGCCGAGGACCCAGAAAACAGACCAACAATCCTCTTATAATGGGTTCCTTGGCCGACCTTTATTTCTGAATTTAATGATTGGTGAGCTCCAATCAAGAAGTACTTAGAAAATGGAGCAATGCCGAAAGATGTGTGGGTTGCTAGTCGGTTAGTCAAGCAAGGGCCGAGATACACACTCATAGATGGACAACTATACAAGCAAGGGATCTCAGTACCCCTACTCAAATGATGTCCGCAGAAGAAGGTCAGAAAGTGTGAGAAGAAATCCATTAGGGGATTTTTGAAAATCATGTTGGGGGGCAAGCCTTGACATACAAAACAATTGGGCAAGGATACTACTGGCCTACTCTACGAAAAGATGCCATCGGTTTTGCCCAGAAATGCCACAAGTGCCAGCTACTTGCACCAAACATCCACACTACAGCTAACCAACTCAAATCAGTATTCAACACGTAGGCTTTTGCGAAATGGGGTATCAACTTGATCGGCCCATTCCCACCAAGAAAAGGCAGTGTCAAATTCGTCGTAGTAGCTGTAGACTACTATACCAAGTAGGTTGAAGCTGAAGCACTAGTAACAGCGATGCAGGAAAAAATGATAAGTTTTATCTGGAAAAATCTGATTTGTAGGTTTGGACTCCCACAGTCTTATGACAAATAACGGGAAGCAGTTTGACGGGCAGAAACTCTAGAAGTTGTGTAGCTCATGGAGCATAAAGAAACACTACTCAACTCCATATCACCCACAGTCTAACGGGCAGGTCTAAGCTGTCAACAAGATTCTCAAACACACTCTGAAGATTCCCTTGGAGGACAAGAAAAGAAGTTGGGCAGAAGACCTTCCCAAAATACATTCGTCCTAGCGCACATCCCACGGGGCCAGCACAGGAGAAACTTCATTTACATTAGCCTTCGGAACTGAAGCAGTGGTGCCGGTAGAAATGCATAATCAGACATGGAAAATTGTGAGTTACGACGAAGAAGCTAACAACGAGGCCTTCCCCATAGAAAAAGACCTACAAAAAGAAACTGGTGCTTCATCTGAACTGAGGAATGCAACCTACAAGCAAATAGAAAAAAGATATTACAATATTCAAGTGCATTACAGAGAATTCAAAGTTGGTGAATTGGTACTAGGAAGACAATTGGCAGTTCCACCGGGAATTTTTTGACCCAACTGGGAAAAACCATTCCGGGTCACTGCAAGCTGGGCCAACGGGACATACGACCTGGAGGATCATAAAGGGAAAACCTCATCATACGCATGGAGCGCAGCATATTTAAAAATGTATTATCAGTAGAGTAGGTTCAGTTATGTTGAATTCCTGTTGTGCAGAACATTGTAAAATATAGTAGAGATTCGCATCATAAATGTTGGTGACAATCTAGAAAATATTTGTTAAATAAACAAAGTTCTTGTTTTCTTGATATACAAGTGTGATTCAGTACGCAAAAGGCAAAATTCTAAAATCCTATTATCAAGCCCAAGGCAAAACTGTAAGGCGCTATGGTTTAAAAAGTGTGTCCTACTAAAGGGTCACTATAAACCCACTGCCATGTGTTAATAAATTTTCGATAGATGAAACTTTTTAAGGCAAAGTGTTCTACAAGAACCCAATTCCCATGAAATTACAAAACTGCAAATTCACAGTCGAAAGTGGCATAAAATGAACAAACAATTACCAAAAAAAGAGCGGGCAACGATAAGATAATAGCATTCAAACACGACAAGAATAACAAGAAATACTTCAATGTATTGATGAAAAGTTGAGTAAGTACAAAGTCGAACCTACAAAAAGTCACTACGGGCAAACCAACAAAAGTATGATTGAAAGTGAGCAAAAGTGCAATCAACCCATGCAAGGGCGAGCTGACAAAAATGAAAGTAAAAAAATCCTAAGTCTATGAAACAGGATCAGCAGCAGCAGGAGCTTGCCCACTGCCCTCAGTAGGGGCACTTTGCTCGGCAGGAGGAGACAGAGTAGGGAGGTTGGTGAATGGGCTAAAGGTGCTCATATAAATCATTACATCGCCCGGCTCTCCTCCATACAGTTGGGTTTGATCACCCTCCAGCTCGCCCTCGAGCTCGCCTGCATGGTCACCTTCCAGCTCCCCCTCAGTGGGAAGAGGGGGATAATCGCCATCGATAATGATGACATGAGCAAAAAAGATACTCAAGTCCACCCCTTAGGCGACAAGATCCTCACCATCATCAACAGTTCCAGGTACGGGGGGATGGGACTCAACGAACTCATGAAATTCTCTCTTGAGAGCCTCTCTGATGTCCTCGTTATGATCAACTGTGTATCGGTAGCCGCAGAGGGTTTTGGCATAAGAACACAAAAAGCCAAAGTCGGCTGCCTGAGCTTTCACCCTCTCAATGGTGGCCGGCGAGTTAGAAGCATCAGTGCTGGTGTAGAGGTCGAAGTTCTTATTCGCACAGGATCGTAGCTCCTTTTTAGCTTTGAGTTCTCCTCAGTCAAAGCCCTACTCGCCTCCTTCTCCATCACTCAATCTTTTTCCTTAGCCGCTCGAGCATTCTCGGCTTCCTTCCAGAGTCGGGCGAGCTCACCCTGAAGCTCTCAACCTTCTTGAGGGCGCTCTGCTCGCCCACAAAGGCAGCCTTGGCCTTGGCCTCCATTTCAGTTGCTGCCTTCTCTGACTCTTTCTTCTGGGCAGCCACCTTAAGTAAGGATTGAGTGAGGTCCCGGTTGGAGCGCTCATACTCTAATACCTGATCAAGAGCTCGATGCACACCTAACGTGGCCCCGCTTGAATGGTGCACAACGAGTCGGATGTTGTCGACGACTCACTACTTCTCAACCGCGGTCACCTGTGAATGAGTCCAGTAGAGCGGGAGATCTTCGGCAGCACAACGAGCTATACCATTAGGCATTTCATGCAGTGAAGACAAGGGCCGAGACCGAGCATAACTGGAAGAACCTCGCACCAGGTCGGATGGTTAGCAGGAGAGTACCTACAAGAAAGACCCACAAGAAACAGTTGTACAATTTCCCAAAGACGGTATAATAGTGATTCATATAAATTAGTTGGGTGAACAAATGCTTACCCAGTGCGAGCAGGATCCCAACCCAGGATCGTGTTGTCCACCACCTGGACTCCGAAGGGTGATGGAGGAGTAGGAACTTGTATTGATGGGGCAGCAGTAGACCAAGCAGAGCCCCTTGCTCGAAACCTGAGCCAGCTTACTCAGTTCGTTCAGAGGCGGGCTCGCGAGCAGCATGTTTATTCTTTTTTGTGTGCACTGCTCGCCCTACTCACGCATCGAGGTACCATCACCTCTCTTCAAACAATCTCCGCGAGGAGGAGAGGGTTGAGAAGGTGCCTGCTCGCTACCTTTCTTGCCCACTCGGGGTACAGGAGATTTCTTGGGGGACGGAGTGTGAGCAGAGCTCCCCATACTAGTAATGGTGGCGCCCATGGCCTGCTTCTTTTGGAGTGCAGTCAGATCCACGGAGGGAGGGACCTTCTTCAAACACGCAATCCTAATCTTCTTAGTAAGAGTAATGTAGGATGGCGGAATGGCGATAGTCACTTGTTGAACTGCATAGAGAACAAACAAACAAATTAGGTCAGACGAAGTGGGCGAACTCATCATCCTACTAAGAGGCGAGCTAAGTACCCTTAGGAGCTGCAGTTTGCACAGTAAGGTGATGAGGGAAGGTGGACACCAAAGCAGCTTGCCTACAATGAGCTTGGCTCAGGTGGTCAACTACTCGATCACGTCAATTGCGGCAGGAAACAACAGTTGAGATGTACTCAAACTCCTATGAAAGGGTTGTTCTGTTGGAGCAACCCCACTTTTGAGGCTTGGAACCTGATAAAAGAGATGATCAGATTTGTAAATCTTAATCAACACACTCACACTAAGCTCAACACATACGGCTTATAATACTATATCCCTCGGGGGATAGGATTCGTCCCTCGCGACCCTCATAATTCGTGGAGGCCTGTCAATCCCCTCCGATGAAGAAAGATTGTTCCTTCTATCCCCGAACCTTATTTGGCAAGCTTTCCAGAATCTTTTCACCTGAGGGAGCATTGAGGTAGTAATACCCCCTTGTTGTAATCGCTCTGACTATTGATGCACAAGGCATAATTAATCTCCGCCATGGTGAGCCGGTTCTTATATCCCTCAAGATCGAAGACCTTAAGGAGGGCCAGCAAACAGCTCCATCCGTTGGGGGTTATTTGAGTGATGGCCAGGTTCATGTCAAGGAGATAGTGACCTATAATAGGGTGCCGAGGCAGTGTAAATTCAGTATTGAGGGTATCCACATTTATGGCCATGAGGCAGAGAGGTGGACAATCAGCTCGTTCGCAAGGTCCGGGAGCATACATGTGAATATTGAGAGGGATCTTTGAATCCCTATGAAAGAATTCAAAGAGCTCGTGCGGGATGATTCTCTTGATCTTATTCGCCCGGTAGGTGGTGATGCCCACCACATTCATTTGAACCCGAGGGGGAGTAGGAAAGTTGTTTGTATATCTCTCAAAGTACTTGTTCCAATCGAGCTCGTGCTCCACAACAGTGGAAATATTATGCTTGGGAACTGACGATCTTGGAAAATTGATCAACTCCAAGTACTAAACGGTGATCTTGTCCCCACTGGACTCAATGTTGGAAGAGGTGTTGTTCGCTCCCTCCTAACAAACAGCTGATCCTGCAGCTTCTTGCTCGCCCGCTTACTCGACCGAGTGGGTGACCTCATACTCACCCACAACCTCTTGCTCACCACCCAGCTTGCCACCTTGCTCACAGGTAGGAAACTTGTGCGCCCTTCATGGAGTGAACAATAGAAACAACATCGGGTCTGACTCGATAATGATGGGTGTGAGTTGTGCAATCAGCCCATCCTCCACCATTGGCTTTTTTTCGAGATTCCTATTCAAAATGGTCCGAATCGACGAGGACGAAGACATAATTGTTGGAAAAATTGAAATTAAGGGGCCTGGATATTTATTTGAAAGAAACTACCCGGAATTCCAAAAAAAAAATCTCAAAAGTCGCAGGAGACGATGAAAAACTCAATCAGGAAATTCAAGAAGAATTGCTTACACTCCAAATTGGATGAATGGTAAAAGGGAGAAGGAAAAAATGAAGAAGGAAAGATGATTCAAATAGTCAGCCTTGTAAAAAATTCTGAAGTCTCGCCGGAGATGGAAATGGACGATTACCGAAGAAGTCGAGAAGATGCTCTGCAAATTAAAAATTTGGGAAAAATAAAATGGAAAGCGTATTCTTCCTTTTATAGGAAGCAGAAACTATTTACAGATTTCCAAAAATCTCAGGGACTAAGTTGCAAAAATTCAAAAGTTTTGCAATAATGGGTGCGTATTTCAAAGCAACTATTGAGGTGACCGATGTAACTGATGCCTCGGCATCTGAACCTAGGGACACATCAGCTCGGAGGTAGCCCAGTTCAACAACCAGTATACCCACCAAACTGGGCATGCTCGCCCAAAGTAAATCATAGCTCGCCAGCTCACCACAAAGTCCAATTTTCACAAAATAGCCCACACACACACATATATATATATAATACCATATATAGGTGAGTTGGAGGAAAATGTTGATAGGCGGCCTAAGCAAGCAGGATTGGGGAAAATAATCAAAGAGATTAAGGCAAAGCTGCTCGCCTAGTGGCCGAGTTTTCTAGAGGCACCAGTCCACATCATCAAATTCGCCAACAACCTGCTCAACCAACTCTTCCAGTAGCTCGCCACCTAGCTCGCCCACAACACCTGGGGTCCACCCACACAGAGAGAAGACAGCCCAAGTGGCGAGCTCTCAGTCCCACAGAGGACCACCTCAGGGGGATGTTGACCACCAAGATGACATGTAGGAAGCGAGCTAAAGGCGAACAAGAAAGAGATGGACATTACCAAAGCTACAAGCTCACCACATTGCAAGGTAACAAAATCCAAATGGCACAAGGACAAACAGGTTGCACTACCTCCAATAGTGAGCAGCAGTGAGTAGAACACTTAGTAAGGAAATATTAGGCAAATGTCTTGTAATTAGTACATAAAAGGTGGTAAAAGTGACAAGTGTAAGGATACTCGTCACCTAATTAAGTCATTAGGCTTAAATCATGTCACCTCATCACATGCAAACATATACATAGAATATTTGCACCCATTTGAAGGGATTACAACTTCATAGATAAAAAGAATATTTCCTACACTTTCTCTCTCTACTCTGTCTGTCTCTCTCTCTATATATATATATATTTGTATAAATATATATTCATACAATTTCAAGCTGTTAACCTTATTTAGATTATTGTTTGAGTGATTATAATAGTATAATCAGCCACATAATTAGCCTCACTAACAAAATTATCCAACACTCGAGCATGGACCACTCCGGGCAAGAGCGATTAGCTTCGGGGCACCCGGTAGTCCTAACAATGGGCAACCACAAAGATCTAGGAAGGAAATTAAATTAGCTTAGGTGCACACTATGAGTCTGGCAGAAGTACGATTATGTTAGGAAAATCAACTGATGTAGTGCTCTCTCATTGGCTCACTACAGGGGACAATAGCTGCATGAAACATCTGCCTTATGGAGCACGATCCAAGCCTATCAATAGACCAGAGGACTACATACGTGTGGCCACAGCGTGCCACGTTGTGCCCCCCCCCCCCCCAGAATATATAAATACCAGCTCCTTAGAGCGGAATAAGAAAGTTATTCCATATAATATCATATAGCAATATAGATAAACATATACCTACACGCAGAGATGTACATTCCCTCACGGAATACAGTCTTTCGACCACTATTGTAATTTGTAACAGCTTCTTTAGCTTAATAATTACACCTCCCTCTTAAAGTCCTAGAATTTGCAATATAAAGCTAGGCAAATCTTGGTGTCTTTATCCTTATTTTCAGTATTCATCCTACTAGACTATTAGTTACCTATTCAACAACATCTTCATAGTTATTACAGGACCAACAATTGAATCATCTGTGGGAAACCTCTATTAGAATCACCCACACTCTCAGAAAACTCGCCCGGTTTCCTTGGAGACTCAAGATCTTCAAGTCTTCAAAGAAAAAACGAGAAACAAGGAGTGGCGAGGCATCAGAGTCTCGTCTAAAGTTGGTATTTGGCCACCTTGGCAAGGACCTTCTTGAGAGGTCTTTATCATGGCTGGTCAACAAAGAGATCCCGAGAATCTCCTCTATCCCTGAGTACCTTACCGAGTCTGCAAGGTACCCCACCATGAGGGCCTCACGCGCTAAAAGTTCTGAGCATCATGTCTAGGTGCACAGAAGCCTGAGCAACACTCAAAGCACACTTCTCAGGTGAGATCGCGTGAGTGTTTTGGCCCTCAATCGACTGTGGCCCAGAGTTTGCCCCTACAGATCTTGTCGGAATCAGTCCCCTGAGCACATGGACATATCGGTTGCAGAAGGCACCCAGCAGTCGCTCATCCTAGCTCTCCATAAATACCTTGACGAGATTGAGGGCAAGGTTGACGCGAAAGGGAGATACCCTAAAAGGTTTAGCTCTTATAATGAGCCTTTGTCCATCGCATTGGAGTGTGCGCCGGTGTAAACTAAAATCACTCATTTCCAAACTCCTCTCCACTGGGGGAAGACAGATCAAGAGACCCACCTGTCAAAATATTGCATCTACATGATAGGACGGGATGCGATAAAATATTGCTAGTTCCTTCGTACTCTGGGCGAGCTCGCTCACAAGTGGTACATCAACCTCTCCTTAAGGTCGATCTCAAGCTTTGCCGATATAGGAAACAAGTTCGTCTCCTATTTAGCTATAAAAATTAACAAGCCAGAGAGTCGGCATTGCCTCAAGAGGGTGAGGCAAATGAAAAAAAAAGATGGTCGAGCAGTACGTTGCCAGATCGAAGAAGTTATGATCAGTAGGGAACTACTCAGTGACAAGCTTGCCCTACACTCTACCCTCGCAGGCTTTTGAGGGAATTCGCAGATGATCTAATCTCTCACCAAGGATCTCCCGGCCACCTATGCCGAGCTGGCGAGCTTATTAACTGCTTGAAATTGCTTGCCCAGTGACTAGGCGAGGTCAAAGAAGAGGCACCCCCAGTGACAACCTCCCCATCCTCCTCCAAGTAAAAGAAGAATAGAGGCAGACAGACGAGGACATCGAGCACCTTCAAACATTTCGATAATGACCCCAACATAAACATCATTGTCAAGAAGCTCAACAGTTCCCAACATTTATCTTCAACACCATAAAGGCAAAAAACATGCCTGAGCGCCCCCGCCCTATTGCGGAAGGTGTCGCGCTGCCCCAATGATAATCATTTCTGTGTGCATCACGATAGCTCAGGCCACAATATGAGTCGCTATTGTGATCTCCTAAAACAGCTCTAGAAGCTACACGAGAAAGGGCGCCTTAACGAGTATGTGAAAAGACCGGCACCCAAAGATGCCCACGACAGCTAGGATCCCTCCCAAAGGGCACGAGCTGACAGAGGCCACCCGTGCTAGAATTTGAAAGTTGCTCAGCTGGATGACAATGATGACCTGCTCGACGACACCCCCCTCTCCAAGCAGGGACAAGCTAACATGCTCCGATCAGGAGGAGCCCTAGGGGGTCTAACCCCTTGGGGGTCTAACCTCCAATCGAAAGAAATAGGTGGAGCTATGAGCCTCGATCAGATCAACCTAGTCGACTTCCCCGAGAAAACCATCGCGAAAGGTGTAGTAATCACCTTTTCCAACGACGATCCTGAGGGCATCTTTTACCCCTAGAGCAATGATCTAGTCATCTCGATCAGGATACTCGGGATGCAGGTCAACAGGGTGCTCATTGACAACGGTTGCTTTTGCAATATCATTTTCAAATCCGCACTCGACTAGATGGGGAATATCACCGTGTATGTCAATGTACAATATCATCCTCACGGGCTTTGGGGACATGACTCCATACAAAAGGAACAAGCTCTCTGTCGAGCTCGTCTGTTGCAAAGACGATAGGGTCAAGATTACTGGACCTATAGAGTTTATCATTGTAGACTACCCAAACCTATACAATAGCTTTCTAGGTCGTCATTTCCTTTAGCCTTCCAAAGTAGTTGCTTCTTCCTACCTTTATCGTATCAATTTCCCCATGGTTGATGGGGTGGTCGGCACTATCAAAGGCGACCCAGAAATTGGCGAAGAAGTGTTTAAACTACTCTTGCGTCCCTTTAAATAACATTTTCTCCACTCTATACTCATTCATACTCAACATCGATGAGCAAACTCCCATGGAGATAGACCCCGAGCATATTTAAGTCGATGGCCAAACACCAATAGTGGTCGACGGCGTGCCAGACCAGGGAGAAATCGCATAATGCTCGCTAGAAGTGGATATTGTAGAGGACCTAGAGCCCAGCCTTACCTTCGACCGATCACCTTCAACCTCGATCCCCAGGGAGAGATCAAAGACCCTCGAGGAGAGAAGAGATTTGCTCCGACTGAGGAACTAGAACACATCTCTATTGACCTAGCTCGCCCAAAACTCAAGTCCTAATTGGATCTCGCATCCCAACGAACATAAGGGGGAGGTCATATAATTACTCAGGAGCAGCATCGACGTATTCGTCTGGTCACACGAGGACATGGTCAGAATCGATCCAAAAAATATCTGCCACAAGCTGAAGATCGATCCCAAGAAGAAGTCAATTTCCCAAAAGAGACGCTAAAATGAACGCGGCGTTGTTCACATATTTATAGTAGAGATGAGAGTGGTGTTGGGTTTGAGTTTATTCAGTGCCACAATAGAACGAGGAGATTTAAAATTCTATTTTCACATTTCATACACTATCCACATCTAAAATACCTATAAATACTAATATCATAACTTTTTTTATACTTATTTATTTTTTTCCAACTTTGCACAATACATTGAAATAAAGCAAAAATCTCACCGTACCAAAATCTCAAAACAAACTCATACTTTTACTATTATTTAAGAACTTAAAGTTATGACTTCACACAATCACTTAAATCCCAAAATAAATGTAGTACTAATTTTAGGGGTGTTTGGAATTTCTGCGGGATAGGACCATTTTGTGTAGAGTTGTCAAATTGGTTGGGTCGGACCAACCTAGGATCTGGCAACCAGAATCTTACGCGCTGAACTGAACCGAACCAGCAAGTTTCTTCAAGACTCATGTTTTTAATCTGTCTTTGCCCAAGATGGGCTACCAGGCTATTGGGCCAAACAGACCAGATTTTTTTTCTATATATCACTATATCATTTAATCTCTACATTGATCTCATTAATTTATAATTTGTATACAAGTACAACTCATATAGTCATGAAATTTTATTTAATTTGCTGATAATAATTCAATTATTAAGTAAAAACTCACATTCTTAAATAAAATTTAAATAATGCTTCCCCAACCCATAGGAATTTGCACCGTATGAGATGACACATTTTTTAAGAAAAATGTATTATATATAAAAAGCAGTGGCATATAGGTAAAATGTGTATAGGTTTGTGAGTGTGCACGAATATCAATATTTCTTTTTTTAGTAATGTGCAAATTTGTGTGTAACGTGCAAATAAGGAAAGTCTGCAAATTCTTGTGGGACAGAAGGAGTAATAACTGAACAATCCTTAATAAACTCAAATTGACTAAAATAAAATTTTAAAAATTTCAATAGTTCTTAATAAATTCAAATTCACAAAAATAAATTCAAATAACAATCCAACAGTTCTTTAATTAGTCTGAATAACAATCTCTAACAAGCATATAAACTTCAAATTAAATAAAGTAAAATTATTAAGACTCTAAGTAAAGTATCAATGTCATTCATATCCAATTTAGTTTTTTTATATATGGTACAAAATAATTAACTGGGAAAATTTTGTTTGTTAAAGAATATCTTTTGCAAAGATTCCTATGAAGAAACAAATATTTCTTAGCCATATATGCACAAATAAATTACTTATTAAAAGTAAAATATTAAATATTTATATAAAAGAAAGGTATCAAAAGAGAGATATTCCAAGAAAAAATTGGGCTAAGCTCGGCCAAACCAAGCCAATTATGTCCGGTTCTTTCCAGGCCTACAATCTTGAGGTCCATTATATTCTTAAAATTCAGTTTTTTTATTTTGGCTCAACGGACCAAACCTATTTCGATAGCTCTAATTTGTGTAATATAAATATCAAAATATTTAATTGATTTTTAATCTCAAAAGATTAAATACATTATATAGAATCAATAGAATTTGTCATACATTTGTACTATAGGACGATCCTATACCAAGACATGGTCAAACTTCTAATTTATAGAGTCTCACTTTAAACGGATTAGAATCTTATTGATTCACTCAAAACCATCCATTAATAATAGAAATCTTTTCTAATTATAATAGGTTTCGCGCTTAACGGGCCATTAAAAATTTGTGTGTATAACTTTTTCAAATTTTAATTTAAAGTAATAATATTAAAATAAGTTCAATTCTCGGGGGTCAACCCAACGCCCAGGTCGGATCGGGTTGCTTCGCGGGCCAAACCCACGAGAATATTTTTTTTTAGAACTAGGGTTTTGCGAGGAGTTTCACCCCTTGCTAAGTTCGAGAGGGATGTTGCCCCTCGCCAAATTTGCGAGAGCGGCTGCCCCTCGACAAGTATGCCAGGGCTGAGACGAGGGCTAACTTGACTAGACTCTTTTTATAGAGGCCTTCGTCCCCTCTTTAACCCCCTCTCTAACATTCTTCCCTCATTATGTTCATCTTTAAATTCCTCTTTATTTTATTTTTTTGTAGTGAACACGATGAAATAATTTATCATATAAAATCAAAATACTAATAATATAACTCATGTTTTGTTAATCAATTCAATTCACAAAAATTAAACATGAATCAGTTCCATAGAAGGTTATATACTCTTACACAAAATATATCAATATGTGACACTAATTTAGCAACTTCTAATGAAAGGGCCAAATGATACTTAATTTTCTAGTATTATCATCTTAAAAACACCCAAGTTTATCATTTATACTTCTCTAGTGATTGATACTCCCTCCGTCCCAGAGGTGTTTTCACCTCTGGGATGGCACAACTTTTAAAAAAAGTAGAGTGATAATGAAATTAGTTGGATTGTGAGGATAAAGTTAAAGTAATAGTTTTCATTTATAAGGTGTGAAAACAATTGTGGGACGGACAAAAAAGGAAAGTGTAAAAACAATTATGGGAGGGAGTATATGTGTACTACTACTTTTTTTAAGACTAAACTGGGTTGTACCTAACTCACCTTTATGACCATACTATACATGACATATGTCTTTGTAATTAAAGTCTCATGTGGCTGCTGCCGATGTTCCAATACGAAATGGAGAGCTCTCTCCCTAATGCTATTTCATCCGTACCTAATTATAATTTGCACATTTTTATTTTAATTTATTTAAAATCTATTTTCACACTATTAAAAAAATGACGTCTATTTGCATGAATACTCACAAAACGATACACATATCTACATATATATATACTACTATTTTATTTAAAAATATATATATATTTCTTAAATAATGTATACTACCATGGTGCAAATTGGTTTGGGAAGAAGTAAGTATAAACTAATGCATAATGGATTTTATATAAAAATAACTTGTGATATGAATTATGTTAATTTTATAAATTATTATTTAATTTTGATACACGTAATTATATTCTAGTAGAGTAAATTGCACTTTTGGTCCCATGAAAATTTATACTTGACAGATCTGGTTCGACGTTCTTTTTTTTTTGTCCCTTTTTAGCATATTTAGTCTCATCCGTCAAAAAAAAAAATGCACATATATCCATTAATTTCAATGGAAAAATCTTATGGGTCCATTTATATTAAAAAAATGACTAAATTTATTAGCAGAAATTCTCATAGATCATTTGTATAATTCACCCTATTCTAGTAATCTCATTCTAATATTTTATAATTTAATTAATTTTCTTATAACTTATTTTTAAACTCAAATATTATAATACTCTTCATGAAAATTTTAATATTTTTAATCAAATTATATTCAATACTATAATTTTTTTTAAATAATATTATCCATAAACTTATTATAATTAAATCATTTTATCCATTATCCATAACCTCGATATACATAAAATTTTGTAATAAAATCGACTTCATTTAATTTTTAGTTGGTAATAACTAACCACTACCTATAAAAGTATAATCGACTCATTTAATTTTCAGTTGGTAATAATAACCACTACCCATATGCATACCAACAATCTTAGGTTAGTTATTTGCACATACATCAAGTCCTAATTATCACGTTTTAGTCTATTTTGGCTAGCGAGTACCACTAACAATCTTAGGTTAGTTATTTGCGCATACATCAACTCCTAATTATCATGTTTTAGTCTATTTTGGCTACCACCACTCACCACTATCATCATGCATAATAAAATTGATATATCACCTATATCAAATTTGGCATTATATAGCATAGATGCATAAGACAACTAAAAATATAAAAAGAATTCAATGGATATTGTGTATAATATACGTACATACTCGTGTTAATAATAATAATAATAATAATAATAATAATATAAAGAGTGGTAACATATATGAAAAATAAAAGAATTTGAACTCTAAATTTATCCATCGGCCCAACTTTCATAATGTGTATGTTCCGATTGGATCGGCAGATCCGACCAATTCTACTGCTATTCGGACTAAATGCCAAATAGTTAAAATTAAAGTGTTGAACCGCTGTTGAAGCACCCAAAAATTGGTCAAAAGTGATAAAAGCGGATTGGATCAGTCACTGTTTGGACTTGCTTTATTTGTAAAAAAAAAGTTTTTTTATAAATTAAAATTTGTATTGAAGTCCCAATAATCAAATTTGGTTTTCTATTTGTATCATCTCCATCGCATTTCCTATGTATCATGTTTCTTTCCCAAACTTTAATATATTGTTTCCGCATTTTTCTTCTAAGTTATCTACGAAGTTCAGACTTGAGAGCATGGATCAAGTTTTGGTGGTGTTAATTAATAGTAGATATTTGGTAAACTTGTTCTACAATTTATGTTTGTAAAACAATTGATGAACTTGATTTTTATATTTGATATTTTTATAATATATGGTGGACTTGTTTTAGTAATATTAACATTTGATTTAGATTGTTAAAATTGCACTTTAAATAGTAATAGTGGATGTATATTTATTTACTTTTGACGTAAATATGATTTATTATTTTGAGAGAAAAATTATTTCTGATATCCTTATTTTTTATATAAAATTGTATATTATAATTTAATTATAACATCGTACCGGTTCAATCGCTTTACTAACGGTCAGATACGGTTCGACCGGTTCAAGCGAAAGCAAGGGTGTCCGCTTCAATTTTAACTTCAGCTTTTAAATCGTAACATATTATGCGTATGAGATTGGAGTTTGTAATATTTTAGAGTATGTTGAACCGTTATGGAAGTGGGGGATCATGTTCTGATTATGTGTATACATAATTCCATCCTCTATTTGGTACTGAACTGTGATTTGGTTAGAAATGATTTTATTTTCAATTAAGTTGTGCCTAAAGTTTTGAAGATTGTTGATGTTTGTGAAGATTCAGCCATGTAAATGGTTGAAGCGTCATTATACCCCTCATTTTTTTGTCACCCTTTTAACAATCTGTTCACAAATCTGGTGGAATATTTCCCATCATCATTATTATATTGATCTTTTGAAGGACCGATGAAAAAAATATATATATTGATCTTTTGAAGGATTAAATATACCTTGTATACTCATCTTATTGTATCTTTAAGAAAAATAAAATAAAATTATTTGACATACTTTTTTTTTTACGGAAAAAGTTAAATTTTGTATTAATGAACTGAAGGCTCATGCCTTACATCATTTTGAATCTCACCATTAAAGCAAAATGGGACTTCTGCAAACTAGATTTTCTCAAAGCCACTCACAGTGCCAATATGGGCTAAATTGTGGGCTACTACATTTGCTTCCCTTCTAACAGAAGTGAACTTGTTACAATCAATCTCTCTAGCTATAGTTTTTATATCTTCTATAATCAACGTAGCATAGGGTTCAATGCTTATCTCATTACGCAAGGATTTTGCCAGGAGCTCCGAGTCAGTTTCAAGAATAAGATTGTTTATACCACAATCAATTGCTTGCCTTAGAGCAAAGCGCATGGCAAGGGCTTCCACAAGTGTACTACTCCCCGATGCTTGGCACCTCTTTGTTCCCGACATAACAACTTCGCCTCTACAATTCCACACCATAAAGTCAAAGCCCACCTGACCACCTTCAAAAACTGCAGCATCAGAATTGAGTTTATACAAACCTTCCGGAGGATGCTTCCATTTCGACCTGTTTCGGGAGGGAAGCTTTCTAGTTGGCAGTGTTAAGCTAGTCGCTCGAGCATCCTGAAAGAGTCGCAGGGATCGCTGGACAACATCTCTTGGGTCGAGCAAGAGGTCTTCAAAAAGAAATGAGTTACGTGCCTTCCATATATTCCATGAGATTATAGCAAAATGAGAGATCCCTTCTGGAGGTAGTTTTTCCAGAAATTGGGAAAAAATTTCCTTGAAAGTATGGTGTTGATCATGTGGGACCTTACGGATTGGGCTCTGTCCCCAAGTGTGTATGGCTATTGGGCACCGGAAAAAAACATGGGAGGTTGATTCTCCTTCAATCCCGCATCTCGGACACACTACTACAATAATAAGTCTTCTCTTTGCAAAGATTTCCTGTGTTGGGAGGGAGTTAGTACATGCTCTCCATATAAAATGGTGAATTGATGGAGGCATACTTAAGGACCATATCTTTTTCCACAACTTAGTCTGAGTGCTAGTTGATGGCAAGTCATTTCCGCATTTTGAGAATTTCGTAACTGCCAAATAATATACCGATTTCACTGTAAACTTTCCATCCCGGGATCCAGCCCATATCAAGAGGTCAGGTGGAAATCTCCTACTCAGAGGCATTTGTATGATTGCTTTAACGTCCTCCTCCCCAAAACAAAGTTTTAGCTTGGAGACATCCCAATTTCCTATATTTTGATCGATGAAATCTGAGACTCGGTGTCTTTCAATTGGCCTGTGTTCATACGTTGTTGGTTTAGATACATGCTGAGTTCCAATCCATCTATCCTTGAAGCTATCGACACTCCTCCCATCTCCCACTCTCCATGCCACCCCCTCCTGGATCAAATGTCTTGCTTTGAGAATGCTTGTCCAAAGGTAACTTGGGTTATATCCAATTTGAGCTTCCCCAATATCAGTCCGTGGGTAGTATCGTGCTTTTAACACCTTGGCTATCAATGAGTTTGGGTTCGTAAGGATCCCCCAATATTGTCTAGCCACCATAGCCATATTAAAGAAGAACATTTCCCTAAAACCCAAACCTCCTCTTTCCTTTGATCGTGAAATTTTTGCCCAACTTGCCCAATGAGTTTTTCATTCATCATCCTTAGCTCCCCAATAGAATCGTGCAATCTCCTTCTCGATTTTTTTGCAAAGATTTTTTGGAAATATAAAGCAGCTCGTGGCATACGTCGGTATAGCTTGGATAACACTTTTTAAGAGAATTTCTCGCCCTGCCTTCGTGAGAGTCTTTTCTTTCCACCCTTTCAACCTACTCACCACCCGATCAATAATAACTTGGAAGACCTGATTTTTTGAACGACTGATTAAAGTTGGAAGGCCCAAGTATTTTGAGTAAGAGCCCACTGTCCTTACCCCCACGTGCTGCCCCATACTCGCAGTTACCTCCTCCGAAACATTTCCACTTGCAAACAGCTCTGATTTTTCCAAATTCACCCTTTGACCGGAAGCAGCTTCATATGATGCAATGATTTCCTGAATTTTGGTAACCTCACGCTGATTTGATCTAAAAAAGAGGACACTGTCATCTGCAAAAAATAGATGCGAGATCGACGGGGCCTATCTTGCCACTTTAATACCCGTGATCTCTCCTCTATTTTCCGCCTGTCTGATAAGAGTAGAAAAGCCCTCTGCACATAACAAGAATAAGTGAGGAGAAATAGGGTCACCTTGTTGGAGACCCGTTGAGGAGCAAAAGATTTTGTTGGTATACCATTAACAAGAATAGAGTAAGAGACAGTGGTCACACATCTCATAACCAAATTGATCCACTTCTCACAAAATCCTAATTTTTCACACATACTTCTAAGGAAACTCCACTCAACTCTATCATACGCTTTGCTCATATCGAGTTTAAGAGCCATGAATCCCTTTCTTCCAAGCTTTTTTTTTCTCATAAAGTGGAAAGTCTCAAAAGCTATCATTGCATTATCGGTGATCAAGCGATTGGGGATGAAAGCACTTTTTGTAGGGGATATCACCTTTTCAAGCAATTGTTTTACTCTATTTGCTATAGTCTTTGTGATAACACGAAAAATAACGTTACACAGACTGATAGGTATAAAATCTTTCGGTACCACAAGAGACTTAACATTTGGGATCAGGACAATATGTGTATGATTAAGAGGGGTAGGGTCAACATCATTATTTAGAATATCAAGACAAGTAGAAACAAATGAAGGACCAACAATATTCCAGAAGTTTTGAAAGAAGAGAGGAGGCATACCGTCCGGTCCCGAAGATTTTGTAGGGTGCATCTGTTTCAATGCTCTTTTGATCTCCTCCATTGTGTACGGGCGTGTGAGGATTTCATTCATTTCACTTGTGACTCTAGACTCAACAGACTCTATGACTCGATGATTGTCGCAAGGACCATCTGATGTAAACAGATCAAGAAAGAAATTCCTCAAGACCTCTTGTACCTCCTTTTCCCCTTTAGTCCATTCACCATTCAATCTCTTGAGTCTCAGTATTGAATTCTTTTCTTTCCTATTTGATGCTTTTCTGTGAAAGTAGGAAGTATTTCAATCCCCATCCTTGATCCAAAATGTTTTTTATCTTTGATACCAGAATGTTTCTTCCAGTTTCATTAGTTCCTCGAGAACTAAATCCAGGGTTTTTAGCTCTTGAATCACTTCCTCAGATTGGGGTTGTGATTGCAATTCGGCCATTCGATCCTTTGTATCCTTAATCTTCTTTCTCGTATTGCCGAATGTCTCCCTTCCCCACTGAGATATATACCTCCCGCAGTTGCTTGTTCTATCTTGAAAATTATAGCTCCTAGCACCTCCCCAACCTCTTTGAATTATATCACTGCATTGTTCATTCTCCATCCAATTTTTTTCAAAACGAAAGGGTGTCTTTCCCCTTCTTTTTTCTAATGTATGGTTGTCCTCCCTCCTCCCGAAATCTACTGTGATTGGGGCATGGTCTGATTGAAAACGAGGTTTGTGATAAACTGTATGCATGGGAAAGGCAATCCTCCAGCTTGGATTCGCCAAAGCTCTATCCAGACGGACTTGTACGTTATTGCTACCACTTCTTCCATTCGTCCATGTGTATTTATATCCCCTGTACCCCATATCTTGTAATTCCTGTCTTGCCACAATCGAAAGAAAATCATCCATAGATATGGTTCTTCTCGTTGGTCCTTCCATTTTTTCAGTTGACCAAAATATTTCATTGAAATCACCAAAGCACATCCATGGAGATCCAGTTTCAGGGTTGATTCTTTGTAAGAGTTGCCAAGTCTTTTGCTTGTTTGAGTATTCAGGCCATCCGTAAATTCCAGTGATTTGCCACTTCAAGTTGTCCCCCTCTTCAACCACCATAGAAATATGATTCTTTGAGAATGATTTCAAAGAAATTGATACATCCGCCTTCCACAGCATGCAAAGGCCACCACTCTTGTTATTACCACTTCCGCTGCAATCAACAGGGAAGCACCCTTTAAAATGAAGAGAAAGCATGTTTACTTTGATCATATGAGTACAAAGCATTTTTATTTCCATCAGAAAGACTATACTCTGATCTTCCTCATGTAGGAGCTTTTTCAATGCTCGAACTGTCGCTTGGTTCCCAAGCCCGCGGCAGTTCCAGCTTAAGGCAATCATTGTAGTCGGCGGGACTGCTTCGCAGTCTCCACCGTTGCTGTAGTATTGTTCTCGAATCTTCCTTTCTTCACTACTGTAGCATCCACTTTCAATTTCTCCCTGGCTCTTTTTTGTGCTGGTTGTGGCTTTTCGATCTTCTGTTGTCCTCCCCAATTATTCGTTCTATGAGGTTTGATTTCTGGTTTCCTATGGTATTTCATGGGTAGCTTCAGTGTTTTTTGTTCTTGGGTTTGACATAGGTGATTTTGGGAGTCTTCAGAGTGATTTGGTTTAGAGGGTTTTATGGTAGAAGTTGCTCTAAATAAGTGGTAATTTGAGGGATTTTTTTGGTGGTGTATCTCAGTTTCTGGGAATTTTGTTGGTGGGTCTGTTTTTGGAGTTTTTAGAATTGTGTCATTTGGTATGTTTGAGGGGGTGTTAGCATTGTTTTTTGGGTTATCGTCTGTAGAAGAGGTGGATGATGGTTGTGTAGTTTTACAAAGTTGGATCAAGGTATTAATGGGGGTGAGAGTTGACTGGTTGATGTCTAGGCTTGGCATTGAATATGGATTACGTGTGGGTGGTGGTTTGGTTTGGGTTGTTAGCTGAGGTGTAATATATTGGTGGTAATTGGAGGTTGAGGAGTTACCAGCTATATGGACCACATGATTTTCCTCATTATCCTTATCCTTCCACATTCTCTCTCTTCATAAATATTCCTTGGTTTCATCTCCATCCCCCATAACAATCTCCACTTCTTTATCGGCTCTCTCTTTTTTCTCCCTCATATCAAATCTTTCGAATCCCATCCTTAGTTCTTTTATGTCGCCCTTGTCGGTGTTTTCCTTTCCTGCTGCATTTTCCTCCCCATATTTTATTTTTTCACTGTCCTCCCCTTCATGGATCCTCTGTTTAAATTCCTCAAACAAACGCTTTCTTAGAGACCATGTTTCCTTTTCTTTTTTTACAACTTCTGTTTTCACCAAAGCTTTTTTGAAGGGTGAAGCCCTCATTCACTCCCCATATGGGAGTTTGTCTTCATCAAGTGCCTGTAATTCTTCCAAGCCTTCCGTAAGATCACACTCTCGTCTCATGTGGTCTAGAGTACCACACATATAGCAAAAAGAAGGAAGCCTCTCATATTTAAAAGGAACCCAAACTGGTGGGTTGCTTTGGAGCTCAATTTTAATGCCTTTTTTTAGGGGCTTTGAGAGATCGATGCATACCTTGACCCGAACACTTCGACCAAAACCTTCAAGCGATTTTTGGTCGACTTCTACCACTTTCCCACACTGCTCTATCATCCTCTTAATGCATTTTTCAGATCTCACTGCCATAGGAAGGTCATACATTCTAATCCACAAACCCACTGAGTTAAACATTACCATTGATGGTTGTTCCCCCCTTTCGAGCTCCTTTAGAATCAACAATTTTTTTTCAAACTGCCATGGTTCTTTAGACAGAACCTCTAGTAGATCGTTTCTTGAGCGAAATTGAAAAGAAAAAAGATTATTCCCTACCTCCATTGCAGTGAAGCCATTTGGAGGTTTCATCGCCTTCTTCATCGCTTCCAAAAATCCAAAGGCATTGAAGGGTCTATTAGTTAATACCTTCCCCATTAGGCAGAGGGATGGTTCCAAGTTTGCCTCAGTGTCTTCTTCTTTAAAATGAATCACATCTTCCTCAAATGTTTGTCCCTTTTCTTTCCAATCAGATGACATTGCGACTACTACCAAGAGATAGACTAGGTTGAGAAATGAGTGCAAACAGAGACACAAATTAAATCCTAACAGCTATGACTCAAAACACTAGACAGAGACACCAAAGAGACAAAGGTCAGATACAACGCACAAAAACTCCTAAGACTCGAACAATAGACCGACATAACAAAGAAGAATAGATAAAAAATGGAAGGGAGAAGTGGCCGACAAAAGGAAAAGAAAAGAGGGAAAAGCCAATCCCAGATCCGACACGACGGTTGCCGACACACTCGAAGTCAACGAGAGAGAAACCCTAAACTAGGAGGGACAATTTCTCCATCGGTTAAGCAGCAGAAGTTTGACTAGGCAAATTATTAAATTATTTGACATTCTAATAACACAAATATACACTTTTTTAATGGATGGAAATTGAGAAGAAAATTGGGATTGGTATGGCAATGCATAATATGAAAAATGTTGAAGATGCGAAAAGATCTCATTTTTAACGGAATTATGCCAGAAACAGGGAAGATTGTTGAAGGTGTAATCGTGTAAGTGGATGTGGATGAAAGCTCCTTGTTCAATTGTTCTTCTCATCCGATGGGTTGTATTTCTACAAGTTTTTTTTGCACTTTTGGTCACACAGGACATGTATTATTTTATAATTGGTCACAAATATTTCACTATTGGTCCCATACGATTTTTTCTTGCACTTGTTATAAATTTTTCAAATTTGGTTGAGACCAAATTTGCAAATTTTGTAATATTTGGCACTACAAATGCAAGATAAAAATTGTATGAGACTAATAATGAAATATTTGAAATCAATTCTAAAATAATGAGTGTCATGTAGGACCAAAAGTGCAAAAATTTCAATTTCTATCAAACTCATTTAAATTTAGTCTTAATTGTTTTTTCGCTGAAATTACGTGTAATTATGTATAGTAATCTCTTGAATTGAAGAATGTCCCTTCTACTTGATTATTGAACACCACCAGTAATTACCTTTTAATAAAACACAAATACGTTCACACGTAATAATAGTAGAGATTGAGTAATAAAATTATTCACACATGCATGTTTTTTAAATGAAGCAGTAAAGATCATATCATATCATATGTTGCCACCCAAATACTCTTTGGACGCACCAAATTGAATATTTTTTTCTAGTTAATTAAATAAATTAACAAAATTTTAACATTTCTTTGCTAGCTATATTAATTGGACAAATTACAATATTCCATAGCTAATTTTTAGAATAACGATGAATATCGTATTTCATTGCTACTAGCAATGGATTAAAAAAAATACTTTAGCTAAATTCTATGAATTATTGTTTGTAGGTAATTATAAAATATTTCATCGCTATAATTAATTGCGACAAATTAATATTTTTATAGCTAATTTTTAAAATAGCGATGAATTAATATCAATGTTTCATTGCTAAAATGAAAATTGTAACTAAATTCTATGAATTAATGTTTGCAAGGGAAGTCATATAAGTGTAGGAATATAAATTCAGGAGTGGATGCAGAAATTAGGAGTGATGTGGGCTAAAAAGTAAAAATGTTCCTTATATTTAAATTTAAAATTCAATTTTTGTACTTTAATTGCATCTTGCAACTGACATATGGATAAAATATATACTTATATAATTAAAACATGCAAACTAATATAATTGAAATATAATGAGGACACATGTTTAAAATCCCTAAGTCAAGCGCATATGAGACTTAATGTAAAATTTATATCTAACGCAAAAAAAATAATATTTCAGTTAAGTTGTGAATAACGAGACGTAGAAATATATAATTCATTCATACTTAAGTCAAGATTTAATATTTTTTAAATGTCTCTATATATTGGTGTTTCACTTAAATTTAAAATAGTGCACCCAATAATAGAATAAATTACTTCTTAATTGATAAATATATAGTGAGTCAAAGATAAATCATATAAGTTAATATATGCTTAAATATAAAAAAAAGGGGCAAAGTATAAAACATTTTTGTCTATGCACATTTTTCTTTAAAGAAAAGAGAAATGACCGTAAAAATAATTATAAACACACTCAAAATAGAGTAGAATCAGAAAAAATAGTTATTAATATTAGTTTTACTTATATATCTCAACATAAAATGGAATATTGACGCAGTAAATCACTGACAACATTACAATATATTCAGACAACTAAAAATGTGATCTATTATTTACATATCATGATAGTAACAGTTCTTTATTTTAGACGGGGCTTAATAATAAAAAATGAATTCCACGCATATATATATATATATAATAGGTTAGTTGGGGCTTGCACTGGGCTTGAGCCCGGTGTAGCCCCAATATAGATCCGCCCATGGGAATATTGCAGAGGTCCAATTATACACAGCCTATGAAAGTGAAGAATGTCATAAAACTTTATGTTGTAAATCTCCATGACTTGCATCAACTTGTCCTATATATCTTCCACCTTAGCTTTACTGCAACAGACTAAACTCTCTCTTTTTTTGGTTTCACAAATGGACTGAAAGAGGTCAAATTTGGCCTTATATCTTGCAACCATCGACACGCTTCTTTAGTTTGAACAGCCTATTAGTTTCTAATTTCCAGATGGCCAAATCAGTAAAAGTCCATATTTTGTTTATCATGCCCAAAAACCATAGCATCCTTTGTACTAGGAGATGTGGGTGGGGCTGCACTTCTGGATTCCTAAACACTTATCTCTGATCATATGATGAGAATCTGCAACTTCACTTGAATTGTTAGGAGAATCAACGATTTGAATAATTCATAACAGGTGACTACACTGTATCTAAGAAAGGCATTAGGCAAAGACTGTAATGAGTTTATTGAAGGTGTGGAAAGCGGAGACAGCTATAGGTTCTCAGCCTTTCAAAATCAGGTTTATGACCATGTAGTGTTTCAAGGGAGTTTTGGTATAGACAGCAGACGAAAGCAACTTCGTGAGCATGCGCAAATGAACCAAGAGAGAGAGTCCTGCTTCATTTACGTGTCTGCTTTTTCTCAGCAAAACATTTGTGCTCAAGTGTACGTGGACACGAGACTGAACAAAATCGGATGGTGAAAACACATTGATTCACCTTCTGAACTCACAAGCACAATCACTTATGCTGATTCTCAACAAGTTAGGAAAGGCATAAACATACAGAAACTATCCATGAAAGTAACATAATAAAGATACCCACTGCTAGATTTATTGGAGAAGGTCCCCAATAGCTGCGTGGTTGATTTTAATATAGAAAACTACACAAATTGATAGGGCAAAATCTCTTTTGCCATAACAATTGAAAAAAAAAAAACTCCTCTCTAATAATAACAACTCCTCAATCATTTCACGTTTTTACCTATTATGAATTAGAGTCAAACTACAAACATTTTAATCATCATTAAGAATTAGAGTCAAACTACAAACATTTTAATCATCATTAAGAATTAGAGTCAAACTACAAACATTTTAATCATCATTAACGAGTTAATATGGTTCTCATTATCATTCTCACAGGAGAATTTAAACTGAACGCCTAGATCATTTTGATGAAGGCTTAGTAAGTTTTGCCAAGTAGCAGAGGAACTATCATTGGAAATATTGATTAAAAAGAGGACATAGAGAAGGTGATTTACATACCTCGAGATTCTGCATGAATTGAACCACACACACACACACACAAAGATGGATAAAACATCTTCTTGTATTATATTGAACCAATTCTATACATCAAGGTATGTATAAAAGGAAAGATTAATGAACAAGATTTTAATCAAATACAAATGACTGAAGCAGAAACTATACTACAACCTAGAAAAGCATTCATGATGCCACCACCTATGTATGACATTAAGGGCTGAGAGGCAATCTCTTGTTCATAAACATCGTGAAGACGGTATTCTACTAACTTCGTTCAAGATCAGTCGTCCATGACTAGAATCTGAGTACCACTTTTAACGTTTCCTTATCACCAATACCCCGCCCATTTAGTTTAACCTTTCGTTTCGAAAACTGAAAACTAGTCATGTGAAGCACTTCACCTACTTCCATCATCTACCGTTAACCTAATTCAAGCGCATTTACTAACATCTAACGGTACAAACCTCAATTTGAGAGCTTGGTTACATCTTTGGTAGACCTATTGTACTTCATATGGCTCTTCACAAGTTGGCCTGCTGCTATTGCTGACAGCAGCGACAGCTCTCCAGCCAGAACTGAGCCGGCAACAATGCTAGCTAATAACCTTGAATTTGACCCTGGAACCTCCTTACTGGCTCCCTTTACTCCGAGCAAGTTGAGGCATGCCGACTGTGAGGCCAGCTGAGTTCCACCACCAACCGTACCAACCTAATACCAGGGTTCCCCGTTAGATAGTTTTTATGATGAATAGAGATGCATAATACATCTAATCTAGTTAAAGAATGTAAAGACATGTACCTCGATGGAAGGCATGGTGACTGAGATGTGAAGGTCCTTTCCATCATTAACGGCTTCCAACATGGTGATACAGTGAGAACTCTCAACGTTCTGTGCAGGATCTTGACCTGTTGCGATGTACACAGCAGAGACAATGTTGCTTGCATGAGCATTGAAGCCACCCAGAGCTCCGGCCATGGCCGAGCCGGTGAGGTTCTTTAGCATGTTGAGTTCCACCAAGGAAGCTACGTCAGTTTTGAGCACCTTCTTCACAATCTCTTCCTTGATTATAGCCTCACACACGACTGACTTGCCTCTGCCTTCAATCCAATTCACTGCAGCTGGTTTTTTATCCGAACAGTAGTTTCCTATATATTTGTCAATTTCATATCAGCACCAGCAAAGATAACTTCGCTCATTTTTTGAATTGTTGTATGAAAATTGCCAAAACTAGGAGGATTGATAGAGAAAATACCAGAGATGCCGATAACATCCATGTCTGGAAACTCTTTGTTGAGGAAATCCATGACATTCTGGACACCCTTGGATACCATGTTCATTCCCATGGCATCCCCTGTGCTGCAGGTGAATCTGATGTAGAGATTCTTTCCGGCGATGGCACATTTGATGGTCTGTAGCCTCCCAAATCGGCTGGAACTGTTGAATACAAGCGACAAGGCCTCAAAATTGAGAGGGTCTTCCAGGAAGAACTTCAACTCCGCAGCCCGTTTCGCCGTCGTGAATCTGACCACCGGCGCTCTCGTCATTCCATCTCTCAAGATAATGCAGGTGGCTCCGCCAGAGGCATAAATGGCCTTGCATCCCCTGTTGGTGCTTGCTACTAGGCACCCCTCTGTAGTCGCCATGGGTACCGAATATTCCACGCCATTAAGCAAAAGTGGTCCGGCGATGCCCACCGGAATCTGGACGTAACCCACAGGCATTTCACAGCACTGACCCTGTATAGCCTCGTAATTGAATCCTTCTAGGGGCAAACCCGCCAGGGATTTTCCGGTGATACGCTGCAAGGCTTCACGGCGGATGGCAGCAGCGCGGTAACAATCACCCAATTTTGATTCTAGGGCATAGGAAGGGATCTTCCCCTCCACAACCGACTTCACCATCTCCTCATCCTCATCGGAGGAAAGAGGAGCAGGCGGCAATTGATTATCAACGATTTTTGTAATTGGTTTGGGAGAAGAAATCATACAGGTACCGGGAGGAGGAGCGGCGGCGCAGGGGACGGCGCGTGAATCTTCCTTGAGCATCATTTGATCGAAATCGTCAATAATTTCGTCATCATCCGAGATCTCGTCGTGGGGAGAGCGGGGAATAACGAGTGATTGGACGAAGCCCATACCGAAGAAGCCAAGGAGATAGACGAAGGAAGCAAAAAAGATGAAGATGGCAGAAATTTCGGAGAGGTTAACGACGTGTAGAGGGGTAGAATTGCGGATCTTCTCTCGCCATCGGAGGAGCAGATAATAGACGATGGAGAAGAAGAGGGTAAAGAAAAAGGCGTTGGCGAGGTAGAGCGGTAGGGCGTCGGATCCCTTGGGGGAGTCGGAATTGGAACCACGGCCGCCTTTCGCCGCAACGGGCCGAACTTGGTGAATGTGAGAGTCTTTCACCGGGCGGCGCTGAGTAGCGGCGACGGCGGCCATCGTGATTGTGATGTTAGAAGGATGTATCAATTCTTTACCCTGTATTGCAAATGGAAAAGGGGGAATATATATAGAGAAGAAATCGTGCTTGTGGACAGTGGATTGATGCTATTTATAGTCAGCCCCTTTAAAAAACAAATGGTGGTGGAAAGAACGCGCAGGGCGGGTCGGGTTGCAATCAAGTTAAATTATAAAAAGTAAGGCTGCGTTTAGTTTTTTTAGGCGACTGTTAACTTTGATAACCCTGCATCTGCATGGTTGATAAATGTTTGTCAAAATATCAACATTTAACATTTATTTTTGTGTATTAATTTAAGTAGGTTAAACTAGCATACTTGTAAAATTATTAATTTGTTCATCTTTAATATTTTAATTTTCAGAATACAAATTTTATAAATCACCGTGTTCATCGTGGTGAAGTTCATCCACAAAAAAATAATTAGCGTCTAGCGCCTTCCCTGCCTCATCCTCACACAGGAAATTCTTCATCCGTCTCGCATCAATGGCTAAGCTGCCTCCCATTGACGAGTGCTTTCTCTCTTCATTCACCGTCTCGAAGATAGTGCTAGATCTGAGTCATTGGTAAAGTTGATTGATCATTTTCAGTACGTCATGTTTTGCTAGTGCTCATGTGTTTCGGGGATGACCTTGAAGATAACCAAATTAGGAAAATCGAAAATAGTTGGTATGATCTGCTTCTCGAATTTGTCGATTCGATACTCTTAACTTTCAGCCTTGATTTGGAAAAAATATTATATTCCGAAAGAGATAAAAAAAAAGTTCTTCAATTACACGAAAATCAAGAGGGCTTGTTCATTTCTGTCGTTAGATCCTGCGTTCAAGCCAATATCTACAGAGGAGTAGTGGTGTGCGTAGATACATTAGCAGATCTACAGATTATCCTCACCCCTCATCCACCAAGCTCTCATCCAGAACGCCATCGTTTTATCAAATCGCTATGGTCCAGCACCGATAACCATATTCATCAACAAGTCACTGTTCTTTTTGAGTTTCTTATTGTTAGGGTTTCTTGTTTCTAAAACCCATTTCTTGTTTCTCCACTGGCACCCTATTTTTCCTAAGAGAGAGCCTCCACCATTGCCACCCTAGGTTTTTTTTTTCTTTCCGTTGAATGTCGCCGCCATGTTCTTGTCTTTCGTTGAGGGTATTTTTGTCTAAGAATTTGCTACAGTATATGGGTTTAAGTTATCTGCTCAATTTGGATGGATTAAAACGCATAAATAGCAAAGATTTAACTCGAGTCAGACAGATAATCTATTTTTTAACCCGTAAAATAAATATTGAATAAAACTATATTATTTACATAACACTTTTATCTCACAGAGGAAATATAGTCTAAAAAGGAAAAAATAAAAACTCAATATTGAATAACTTGCGAAATTCCCTTAAAAAAAACTAGTAACTTGTTGACATTTGTCTTGTACCATACTAGTAATTTTTAAATTGGTGCACTTTTTAGTTTTTTAATTGGAATATTGTATGAGTAATTTATGTGACCTGTCGAAATTTCATTTGTTAACTGGACTGATAATAAGTGTCGCCTACGCAGTATAATGAGATGTAACATATATAAATGTCAATTGGAAAAGTGAAAAATAAAGATTACAAACAACTTATCATTCTAAAAAAACATTACACAACCCTTCTAAAAAGCGCCTCAAATCACCATGAGGTTTGGCATTTAATTTTTAGAATTGTGATTTTAGATTGTTTGAGGTTCTATATAGTTTATTTAGGATGATAATTATTTATAATTTTTTTAATTTTGCTAATTCTAAGTAATATAATGAAAGTCTTATTGTGATATTTAAATGACGTTAAATCATTAATTCAATTGTTTACATAGAATTCTGGCAGCTCATTTGTGCAGAGCGTTAAAAAAGACTTAGGCTTGTATGCGCTAGTTACACCGTGCAACTCAAGTTCATTTTTAAGAAGTTACACAAAATACTACTGAAATGTTACACATGTTATTATTAAAAAATGTGTCTTTAATAGTGTAATTTTTCAATAATAATTTGTGTAACTTTTCAGTAATAAATAATGTAACTGTTTAAAAATACATTTGAGTTGCACGGTGTAACCGGTGCACAAGATACATACAAAAATTATATAGCCTTGAAAATATATGACTACAATTGCAGTATAAGATCACAATCGCCAATGCCAAGTAACTATTGAAATAATTTACAATTTAAATTGGCCTTTAAAAATTTTTAAATTTGAAATTTAATTTTTTTAAGAATATATACAAAATTCGTCGCTACAGCAAAGATAATATTACCCTCACCGCCATTAACTATTTTTATTTATACTTTAAATAACACAAATTCATCTTGACCCCTCTTTAGTTTTTTAATTTTTTTATATAATAATATTATAGATGAAGATTTCCTATTCGAAGTCTATTTAAAAAACTGTCCATAAATTTTGTACCATTTACGATAGGGATATAATTATATAAAAATTAGTATATGATAAGTTTTATTATAAAATAATTTTATAATATTAAATATTTAATTACGAGTAGGTATTGTGTGAAAATAGTTTATGATAAGCTTATCATGAAAAATATTGTTTTAAAATATTAAATATTTGGTCAAGTGTATCAAAATATGCATAGGTGTATCAAAAGTTGAGGTCAATATATAACTTTAATTGACTTCATATAGTTTTTGATACACCTGATGAAATTTTTGATACACCTGACTAAATATTTGATACTTTAAAACTGATTCATGATAAACATATTATGAACTATTTTCATACAAAACTTTGCCTTCAATTACAAGTATAAAAAACTTGATCAATATTAATTTTATTAATTTCCATATTTTACATTCAGGGTGAAGTTTTAATATTCTTAATTTATTTTATACTCCCTCTATCTCATAACAATTTACAAGAGAGGGGCACACAAATTAAGAAAAAAATAGAATAAAGTAAAAAAGTAATATTTGAAGAGGTAATTTGGTAAAATTTTATGTAAAATGTAAAAAGGTTAGTTGGATTGAGTGTAATGTGAGCTCAAAAAATAAAAAAGTAATGATATTTTGTGTAAATATATATGTAAATATTGTGAGGGTGAAATTTATGAAAAAAAATTCTTTTTTGGATCTACAAATTCTTGTGGAACGTTCCAAGAAATAAGTCTGCAAGTTCTTATGAGATGGAGAGAGTAATATAATAACGATGAATTACTCATATAAAATTTATTCCTTTTAGGTGGTGGAGCCACCCCTACCAAGCACCTCCTTTAAGGTACTCCATCCGTCCTATAGGTATTTGCACCCTTGGGATGTCACACGATTTAAGAAAAATGTATTTTTTAAATAAAGTAAATGTGTGGAAAAATTTGTGAGTGTGCATGCAAATCGTTTTTTTTTCTTTTAAACAGTGTGTAAATTGATTTGGGACAACCCAAAGTAGAAAGTGTACAAATTGGTTAGGGTGGTTAGGGAGGGAGTAATATTTATGATTGCAGTTTCTCGCGCCGTGCCCGTTCAGGGCGCCTTAGGCCTTAGCTATAAGTCCCGCGAGCATATTATCTTTAACTTATGAAAGATTTGTTTGCATTCTGTTTTTTTAGCACGTTACATATTAGAAGATCATGCATTTGTGCTACTCTCTATTTCTGTAATATGATTAACCGTAAACCTATTTAACTATTTTTTGTTTTTTTTTTGTCAAAATAAAAAATCCGAACCCACAATACTCTTACTTTATTTATATATTTTTTTTAAATTTGTACCAAATCAAAAGTGCATTCTTTTAAAACACATAGATAATATAGAGTAAGTCTCCTATGCACCAGTTACACGGTGCAACTCTAGTTTATTTTTTAAAAGTTAAACAGTTTATAACTGAAAAGTTAAACAATTTATTACTGAAAAATGTATCTTTCATAGTTTAACTTTTCAGTAATAAAGTGTTTAACTTTTCAGTTATAAACTGTATAACTTTTTAAAAATGAACTTGAGTTGCACCGTGTAACTGATGCATATAAGACTAATCCGAGAATATATATTCTTAAGTATTATATATAATTAAATATAGATAAACATATGAATTTTTAACGAAACACATCCTAATATTTTAAAGTATCCTTATCCCAAATTTGTACATAAGTAGTAATTTATTTTAAAAATCGAAGTCAAAATTCTAAACTTTGAGAATGTATTGAATATTTCGTTGGAACAAATACAGTAGAGTCTTGTCACACACACCTAATTTCAGTTAATGGCATTAGACACCTGATATTCCCAAGCAAGATTAGACTTTCAAAATATGCTGCAATTTTGTTCATCAATTAAATAATTAAGTAATCAACTTGTAAATAAGAAAAAGGGAAAGGGATTTTGATATCCTCATTTGTTGTTTTGTTATGTGGTAATATGCGATGTATAAAGGCATCTCTCTTCTTCTTTTTTTCTTCTAACTTGTGTCGGTATATAATATTCCTTGGCAAATTTTTCAATAAAACAGCACACGGTCAAAACTGCAAAACTTGAGACCACATCCAATCCCATTTCTTCCTTTTAATTGTTATTTGAAATTCAGCATTTACAAGTTTGAATAGGATATAATTAAATAGTTTTATTAATTAGTTTATTACTGCTAATTAATTAGTTTATTACTGTTAATTAATTAGTTTATGATCTCCATCTCTTTTTCTCTTTTCTTTTTAATCAATTTTTATTTAACTGATATCATATAAAAAAAATTATCATCTAAAAGTTCGAGTTTAGATATTGCGTTTATTTATTTATTTAATTTCACAAAAAGAATATGTTCCCCCTAAAATGTATCAGTATTGTTGGAATGGAAACTATCCAACTATTTACATTGAAGATGGAACAAATGAGAAATAAAATAAAGGGATGTACACATAGGGGCATTTTGTATAATATAATTACAGTTTAGGACAGATCTAAAAAGTAACTACGACAGTGGATAAAATTTATATAAGCGTACAAAAATTATTAAAAAGAGTAAGTCTCTTTTGCACCAGTTACATCGTGCCACTCAAGTTCATTTTTAAAAAGTTGTACAATTTATTACTGAAAAGTTACACAAATTATTACTAAAAAGTTACACCATTAAAGATACACTTTTCTCTAATAACATGTGTAACTTTTCAGTAGTATTTGGTGTAATTTTTTAAAAATGAACTTGAGTTGGACGGTGTAATTGGTGCATACAAGACTAAACCTATTAAAAATGCACATTCAAAATAACATAAATATACTAATAATTATGAGCGTGCAAATATTATTAAAATTACACATTTGCTTTTATTTGTATTTAAAAAAAAAAACAATGCATTTTTTGTATTTGAATGGCAATGTATGCCTTCCTTTATAATAATTTCAAAAAGAGAATTTTGTACTTTTGATCTCATAGGACATATATTAATATTGTTTTAGAATTGGTCTCATATGATTTTTTTTTCTTGCACTTGTAGCCTCAAATGTTACAAAATTTACAAATTTGATCCAAACATTGACCCTCGGTTATTATGCAAGATTTGCAGCGTTAGTCCCATAAAATTTACTGCTACTCAAATGTGTTTAACTCATTAATCTATATTTTTATATTTGGTCTCATTGATTTTTTTTAGTTACACAACAAGTACCATATGATATAAAAATTGAATTTTGCCTCTCTTTTGTGAGTTTTAGTGGAAATTCTTTTCCCACCATTTTGTACAAATTTTTGGAGGGAAAGGTTGATTTTTTTCCCACCAAATTTTCCAAACTCATTGATATAAGCCTATTCGGTCGTTTCCCTCACAACCTATAATAACAATGTGCATCTTAATTCTTAACAATAGCACAATGACATAATGCAGCATAATTGCACCTAAATTCGATTTAAAGAATAATGGTGAGATTTTGTACTTTTTATCCCACATAACATATATTATTTTATAATTGGGTTCATACCATTTTTTTTTTTTTTTTGCACTTGTAGTTTCAAATATTACAAGATTGCAGATTTGATCCCAAAAATTCCAAAATTTTGGGACCAAATATGTAAATTTGTAATTTTTAAGGCTACAAGTATAAGAAAAAATCGTAAAAGACTAATAGTGAAAAGTTTGGGAATAATTCTAAAATAATACATGTCTTGTGAGATCAAAAATGCAAAAAATTCAATAATAATTGAATATAAACTGGTTAGAAGTAATATATTTTTCTCCTCTACCTGCCAGTCAACCCACGCGGGCCACACCACCATCATCCGGAAAGGAGCTAGGTAACCTCCCTCTAGTTCTCGAAATATTTTTTAATATTAATTCCCAAAAAAATCCAAGATGAAACCCTCCTCTCTCCTCCCTCTAGTTCTTGGACTTAGTTATTGGGTCTTCCTTAACATTTTTCCTCATCTAAAACTTTAAAAATGCCGATTGGAATCCAATGACAAAGCCCTCCTAAGGTCCGATTGCAAAAATCCAAAAGTAAAAATCAGAGAAAGGGGCATAGAAGATAGCAAATGTACCGTGATCTGGACGTCCATACTTCACCAAGTTCTTTCTGCATAACATTGTGCATCTAGAAGAAGGGTTACAGATTTCTAACTTCATTTTTTGAGAAAACAGGTTAGAGTTTTCTTCTTTTTTATTAAGTAGATTTAATTAGTAATATATTGATTTAATGGGTGATAAATTACGATTTAAAATTATTAATAATAAGTTTAGAAACTTAACGATACACTCTGTTACTGTCATCAACGTTTGGGATCAAATTTATAAATTTTATAACGTTTAGAACTATAAGTGTAAGAAAAAAATTGTATGAGGTTAATTCTTAAATAATACATATCCTTTGGGACAAAAAGTGCAAAAATGTCTTTCAAAAATAATAGAACAAAACAACAACTAACAATAACACGAAAATTTTTTAAATCATAAAAACAAGATCCATGAAAAAAGAAATATATTTGTATGAAATTTTCTACAATCTCACATATTTCCTCATTGTGGCTAGACACCTCTACATTATAAAAATATAGTAGTTCTTGGTGCATCCTGTGCACCAGAATTTTAATTTTAATTTTGATCCCGCCTTCTTTAAAATCGGTTTCGGGTGGACTCCTTCTCCTTGTCCTTCTCCTTCAAATCGTCTTCTTGCTCAGAGGGTATGTTTTTCTTTTGTATTACTTAGTAAGTTTCACTGATTTTCCCTTGATACCATCTACTTGTTTTCTCGCTGAAAATAGTGCTCAAGTTTAACGCTTCAATTGTTTACTCACTCCAAGTTTGCTATCTGCGCACATAAAAGCGATTCTGTTTATTTTATTCTCTGGAAAATATGATTATATTTTGAATGGGTTTTTTATTTCTCATATTTGCTGTCCAAATTTATGTTTATACGGTGCATTAATTGGTAGGTGTTAATTTTTATTTCATGTATAAACAGGTGTCAGAGCAATGTGGGTTTTAATTTTCTTATTACCTAATTTTGACTTCATAGAGGAAAACTGGACACTAAATTTTCTTTTGATTTTGAGAATATTGAAAAGATTCAATTATGAGAAGAGTATGGATGTGGTGAGGTTTCACTGCAAAAGAATTTCAATTTAACGAGGGGATTTAAAAAGGGGGATTGAACCCTCAGTATTAAAGAGGGTATTAGTGAGGGCAACATATTACATAGGGTTTTAATTAGGGGTGTGCTATACTGAGTAACTGAGTAATACTTGAAAAATAACTGAGTAATACACCATGCTATATTCAACAATACCTCAAGCACTAATAAATTTAATGCAAAAACAACTTAGGAATACATGAACAATTTACTAATACCTGACAAATAACTTAGCAATACCCAAAGAATAATTGAATAATACATCATACTATATTCAACAGTACCCCAAGAATTAATAAGTTATACCGCAAGAACAACATAACAATACTTGAAGAACAATTTACTAATACCTGCGAACAATTTAACTATAACCCAAGAACAACTCACAAATTCCCCAAAAACAAGCCAGTTTATATCAAATGAAATAAATAATATCTTTTGTTTATAAGTTTCTAATCGAATTTTTGGTATTTTAAAATAATTATTCAAGATGCAACATGAAAAGACTACAAATTATCTTAATAAAATGATACTCATTCATATGTATTTATGAAAATAACTACTCATTTTATTTTAATCCGTATGCTCACTTTTAACCTTTAAAACAAACACATGTCTTTAATGTGATGATATTAAAAATCAATAAGAATGCTTAAAAAAAAATCAAAGTATGAGACCCTTTCAAAGTTAGGTAATACCTGACAAACAATTATAATACCTGAATAACAAATCACTAATACTCCAACTGTCAAAAAATACACAGTGCAGCGTGTAACTATGTATTACTAAAAAAAATTAAAATTAAAGTCAAACTTAAATTTTATATTTAAGTGCATAATACACACTCAAGTACACATAAATTTTCGTGTACAAATATACATGATATTTACCTTTTTCGTGTACAAATATACATGATGCTTACCTTTTTATATTATTCTATCACAACAAAATATGAGAAAGAAATTTAAGTCAAATAACAATTTAACTAAATGCACCATGCTAGTGTGTATATTTTATATTATTAAAATATATTAGTTAATTAATACATTATTTATCCCAATATCACTTTCAAAAAAAAAAAAAATTACGTTTCAATATTATTTTTACATTCCAAAAATAAAATAATTTATACTCACAAGTTTTAATAAAATGTTTTTTTATTTAACCTACTTACACTAAATCTCATTTTTTTTAATCTCTGTGACAATTCACATGTGAAAATAATATTGAAACCGGTGAATTATTATTTATTCCACTAAAAATAATAATTATTCAACTAAAAAAATTATTGTTGTCCATCCATTATATCGTGTAACTAGTCAACAAATTAAAAGATAAACTCTATATGTTTTTAGGGATTAAAGATTTTGTACTCCTACAACTTGTCACAAATTTGAATTTGGTCCACAAGAATTTTACATTTTAACATTGGTCCTATAAGTATGAGAATATTTTGAATGTGGTCCTTTTACAAACTTACAGGACAAAAATTAAATTAAATTTTGGTCCTGTAAGTTTGTAAAAGGACCAAAATAAAAATATTTTCAATTTTACAGGACCAATATCAAAAGGTGTAATTCGTGTTGATCTAGTTCTAAATGAAGACAAGTTATGGGACTTACAAATCTTTAATCTCTTGTTTTTATTAGGCTCTGAGTATGTCTCATGTGAATCTGAGTTCACATGAATTAAATTTTTTTTATTATATATTATTGTTGTGCATTTAAATTATTATTGTCTTATCAATGTCAAAAAGTCAGGCATCAAATATTTTCTAAACAAATCAAATACAAATACATTTATTATTCAACAATATTCAAATCAAATTCGATATTTAAAATAATTTCACAAATACGAATAGAATACAATAATATTCAAGTTTGATTCATTTAATACACTATATCAAAGCCTTTGGTTCATGCCAACATCCAAAATCCAATGGACCTGCAATCTCCGAATTGATATGAGATTTTTAGAAAAACAAAATAAAATATAAATTCATGTGGAGTTGGTCCGAAGTGTTGTCCCCGATAGCCAAAAATAAATCAAATGATCACTTTAACAAACCACTAATGTAGTAGAAAAAGTAAGAGATCAAACTCACATACAACAATGAATAGTGCATTTCAATTGAATAAATTGTATATACAAGTTAAATAGGAGGGAGCTGAATTATTGGTTTTATAACTACTAATTCGCAAAAAAATAAAAATAAAATATTAAATTAAAAAATGTCTTAGTTCTCAGTAGCTTCTCCTTAAATAATTCTTCGCTCTATTAAAAACTCATGATATTATTGACTCCATTCGAATCCTGCTACCAAACAAATCCGAATAGATTTTTATATTTAATTAACTAAAAAGTATGAATTCCAGTTAATCTATCCCAAAATACAACTCCAAATCATGATACAACAAACTATAAAAGCGAAGCATTCAAATTATATAATTATAATTTCATTATCTCTATGGTATATTTACTTTATTTTCTATTACGATCACACAAATATAAGAATTACACACTATATCATGTAATATAGCTAAAAATAGTTAGCAAATAAATTTAAGTGATCAAACCAAATAAATTTATTAACTAAATACGCATATTAAAAATCCTCTTTTCAAGATATTTCATTTGACTCAGTCACTTCTCAATTGTTTAATCGTATGAGTCGACCACTACTCTAGTTTAAAAGGTCTCAAACTAACTCGAGCTTCATACACAAATATATAATCAAAGTATTGAGACCATCATTGCATAAGTCAAATATTAAATATTAAGTGTAATCAAAATATAGAATTATCATCATAAATTAATAAATTAAAGTTAATAAATTATGCACAAATTCTTACTTATCATGGTTCAAATTGAACAAAATCATATTAATGAGGATATTAATTAGAAGTCCATTCTGGGATTACAATAATAGTATCAGCTCAATGTTCCCAGGCGAAACAATGTGGAGGAGTCATCCACGTGTCATATGAAAAAAGATGGCGAACAATAAGGACTTTGTGGACTTGACGAGATTGACATATATAAAGCGGGTCATTCGCGGTTAACCTTAGTGAAGCGAAGATGTCTTTATGAATTAGGCGAAGTTGACCTAGATAGAGTGGGTTGTTCGAGGGAAGGCTCGGTGGTCTTTGTTTAAGGAGAAAATTATTAGCGTATCAAATATTATCTCACATTGAAATAGTATGAGATAATCATGAGTTAATAAGTATGGACAAGCATTTGCATTGGTATGTGACATGTTAGGAAAATAAAAAAAAAATTGTGCAAGGTTGACCCAAAATGGACAATATTATACAAACGTAGGTCCATCCGGGGTTTACAATTGAGCTCCCGTCAGATTCTCCGAACCCAATGCTCTAGATTTCAATTGTTAGATAAGGGATATTACTTGATACTCTAACAATCTCCCACCCCCTCAAACAAAGACTATTGAACCTCTCCTTAAGGGTATGTTTGGTTATGGATGGTGGTGGATGGAGATGGAAAAAGATGGATGAGAGTAATCATGTGAATAGTAAAGTGGTGTTTGGTTAAGGATGAAGAATTAGGATTGGATTGAACTTTATGTCAAATCAATATGATGTTCTATTATTTTATTATTGTTAGTGTGATGATACTGTGATAGTAAGTGATATATTATTTTTTATTGAATTTTTGGATTGTAAATACGTGTACATAATAGAAATATACTGCAATTAAAAACTGGAAATGAAAACAAACAGAAGCAAAAGAAAATCGAGTCAAGGTATGAACATATTCACGCAAGACAAAATATATCCTGGCTAGCGCTCACAGGGTATACGTAATTGTCTCCAAAGGTAAAATAGTTTTGACGTCTCTGTGGTAGTAGCACCACTAAACACAAAGAAAAGACGAATAATAGAAGTTACGAACTGAATGTTGCAGAGAAGGGAAGAGAGAGAGAGAGAGAGAATTGTGTATTTCATAAAATTGGAATGAATGTAGGACACTTCTATTTATAGATACAAAACTACTACTATGTTAGGATTAATCTGATACCCGCATGGAATATTCTGATGATCTTCGTGGGCAGTGATGACCGCGTCAAACACGGAACCGACGGAGACAGTAGAGTCCACGAATCTTGACAACTCTGGAACCTTCCAGATGCTGACATGGAGATGATTCGGATCACTGACTTGACTGATTTGATGATTAGAACCAGAGATCTTATAAGATCACTGACTTGGCAAAGATCCAGATTGTTGACGTGGAGCATCCAATGATCCAAATTAGATTCATTTGGTTGTGAACGTGGAGCTTTTTTGGATCGCTGACATAGACGATTCACATGTATTTTGGGTCACCGAATTGGGTCGACCCACCAGACCCGTATCTTTGGGTCTCTAAAAAGATAGGAAGTGGACCAAAGAGCCACCAAAGACCACCCATAGACCAATTGCCATGATCCAAGTCCAAGGACTAGGACTTGGCGCTGCCGGTCGAACGGGCAGGCGACGCGCGCGTGTGTGGTTTATTGGATAGACTCCCTAAACATATTTGAATACCATCCTGAAACTCTTACTTATATACAGTACATTTCTTTACTGTTTTTCCAATATGGGACATATTAATATACTTCTTATTTTAATTTATTCTCACATAATATTTCTCCATATCAGTATTAATTTTTCCTCTTCAGGAATTAAATTCTCACTCAACGTAATTCAATTTTGAGAACGAAAAATACCACAATGATCTACTCTGCAAGTAGAATGCATTGATTACACGTAGTCTCATTGAGATTACTATTTTGTCCTCCATTAAACTGGTCAAACTAGAGCATTTAATACTCTTTCAAAACTAAATTCCAACAATCCCACACATGAGTGGAAATTGTACCTATAACAAAGCAAACACACAGTTCAGTTTACGTGAAACCTCGTTGCTTTCGGATAAGTAGCTTGTGGCCTTGAACTTTTCATAGTCTTACACCATTGGGTACACCGATGGCTTAGTGGGTGTAGTGTCTTGAACTAGTCCTCCTTAGTGAATACCGAATCAATAGTGCAGGCACAACTTAGTTTTGACTTTATTTGTTCTCACATTTTTGTCCGTTTTCGCCATGGACGCCCTTTGAGTTCATAAATATTTGGTCAAAGCGGCATTCACTTCTCATTTATATAGGTAATCTCCATTTGAGTATCCCGTCATACTCAATCTCTTTGGAATCATTAAAAGTTTTAAAACTTAATCTTTACCACATTTCACGGGTCTCAACACTTATTTTTGTGCTGTCAGGAATTGTCATATTTCTCAAGTGTTTTTCTTTACAACCTCCACTGTTTCGTTTTCCCATTGAACCAAGTTCTTGGAGATCTCCAGTCATCATGGTTGGGTTTCCACGGTGTTAGTTTTGTTTGTGGATTTCAGACTCATTCCTTCTATCAGCTTATTCATTTGATCTCAATTTATACTCTTTGTGAGTGGATCCACAATATTATCCTTTGACTTCACATAGTCAATGGATATCACACCAGTTGAGATCAATTGTCTAATAGAATTGTGTCTACAACGTATGTGTCTAGATTTTTCGTTATACATACTGTTCAAAGCTTTACCAATAGCAACTTGACAGTACAGTGTACCATAACATATGTTATGGGTTTGTTCCAACATGAAATTTCTTCCAAATAATTACGAAGCCACTAGATCTTCTCTATTCTTCCTCAACTGATTGAGTCTAATGAATTGAGCCACTGGATCTTCTCTATTCTTCCTCAAGTGAACATTCATTTCAAGAGGTGTTTTAGCAGGTGGGTCGTCAAAAGTATTGAATTTCTTTAGAACTTTCTCGACATAGTGAGACTGTGTTAAACATATTCCATTTGACATTTTTTTAATTTAGATTCCCAGAATCACATCACCTAATTGCATGTCTTTCATGTCAAAATTTTTATTTAACATGTTTTTCGTATTAATTATGACATTGTGATTATTACCCATGATCAACATGTCGTCAACATATAAACACACGATAACAAATTCATTTGGTGTATTCTTTATATATACACATTTGTCACACTCATTAATACGAAATCCATTTGACAATATAATATTGCCAAATTTTAAGTGCCACTGTTTTGGAGCTTGTTTAAGTTCATACAGTGATCAGACGAGATTGCAAATCTTTTTCTCGCTCCCAGGTGCAATGAAACCTTCTTGTTGATCCATGTAGATTTCAACATTTAATTCTCCATAAGAAATGCAATTTTGACATCCATTTGATGTATTTTGAGATTGTGCAAAACAACAATCGCAATTAGTACACGAATGGAGGTTATTCTTGTCACATGTGAATATGTATCAAATATATTATATCCCTCATTTTGTTTAAAACCCTTTTCTACCAAACAAGCTTTATACTTTTCTGTTGATCCATCTGCTTTGTATTTTCTTTTAAGGATCCACTAGCATCCTAAGGTCTTGCAACCTTTAGGGAGGTCTACCAACTCCCATGTATGGTTTTGCAGAATGGAGTCAAATTCATTATTGATAGCTTCCTTCCAGAGCGGGTCATCTGGTCCAGGCATAGCTTCTTTGATGGACTTTGGTTCTTCTTCCTCTAACACGTAAGTGACAAAGTCCGGACCAAATGTCTTATCAATTCTAGCTCTTTTACTGTGTTTTGGTTCTTCACTCTCTTGAGTAGAAGGATCTGTAGTGTCATTTCTTTCCTCATGAGTTCATTTGTTTGAACTCACATCTTCCTTGTTTCTCCAAGGGAAGATGTTTTCAAACAATATGTCATTCTTTTATTCTATTGTAGAGTCATTTGTCATATTGGGTATCTCTAATTTGTGAGTTAGAAACTGATAGACACTACTGTTAAATGCATATCTTATAAAGATATAATTGACCGTTTTAGGGCCAATTCTAACATGTTTAGAGCAGGCACTTTAACTTTTGCCAAATACCCCCACATTTTGAGGTTGTATGATGGTTTACGATTTTTTTCACATTTCATCAGGGGTTTGATATTTAGTTTTATGTGGAATTTTATTCAGAATGCGGTTGGCCTACAAAATGGCTTCGCCACACAAGTTTTGTGGTAAACCCGAGCTAATTAACAGAACATTCATTATTTCTTTTAGTATTCAGTTTTTTCTTTCCGCAACATCATTCGATTGAGGTGAGTATGGTACTGTCGTTTGATGTATAAAGTATGTTTCAACATATAACTGTCCAAACGGAGCCACATACTCTCTACCTCTATCACAGCGAATTGCTTTAATTTTTGTGCTCAATTGATTCTCTACTTCGTTTTTGTACAATTTGAAAGCTTCTATAACTTCATCTTTACTTTGCAATAAGTATACATATGAGAATCTAGTACAATAATTAATAAAAGTAATAAAATACTTTTTTCCAACTCTACTTTGCACAAGTTTTAAATCACATACATCTGTGTGAATTAAGTCTAGAGGAGATGTGTTCCTTTCAACTAATTTAAATGGTAATTTTGTCATTTTAGCCTCAACACAAATTTCGCATCTTTTGGATATATAGACATTTGTTGTATTAAGTAAATCTAAATTTTCTAAACGCTTTATGGAATTTAAATTAACATGTCCTAGTCTAAAATGTCATAAAGAGGAACACTCAGTGATATAAATGGAAGTAGATGCATTCTCATTAATTAAATTTTTGCCTTTACGGCTTACAACCATAGCAGACATTTTGAACAGGCCTTTGTTGAGATAACCACGACCAAGGAACTTCCCAAATTTATTCAGTATAACTTTATCAAACTCAAACACAATTTTGAATAACTAACTAACAGTGAGCCTGAGATCAAATTCTTTCGAATGTCTGGGACATGCAACACATCCTTGAGCTTGAGTTCTTTTCCAGAGGTGAGCTTTAGTATAACTTCTCCTGTACCAGCCACTTCAAATGAGGATTGGTTTCCCATGAACAACTTTCTCTCATCAGCAGGAGAATAAGTTGAGAAGACGTCATTTTCAGAATAAACGTGGTAGGTGGCTCCAGTGTCCATATACCATACCTTTGGATTGCCTACCAGATTAGCTTCAGACACCATGCAAGACAGATCCATGTCCGTAACCCCAATTGTTATGTTCACGTTAGTCTTTCCTTTCCTCATGTCCTTGTCTTCTTTCTTGGGGGCACAAAAATTCATTAGCCCTGTGATTGGACTTTCCACAGTTATAGAAGTTCCAAGTGAATTGCTTCTTTGCATTAGGGATAGCATTCTTCCCCTTTATTTTATCATTGGGCCTCTACCTTTTCTTTGATGGACCCCCCTTTTCCATCAGATTTGTCTTGGTCTCAACAGAAGTGAATTTTCCATTCCTCTTCCGATTGTCTTCCTCAATCCTGAGATGAACAACCAACTCTTCCATAGTCATTTCCTTGCTCTTCTGTTTGAGATAGGATTTAAACTCTTTCCAGGATGAAGACAGATTTTTAATTACAGTAGCTACCAAAAAGGATTCTAGAAGAACCATACCCTCTGCAGCAATGTTATGGAATACAATCTGTAGGTTTTGGACTTGCTCAATGACGATTTTATTGTTCTCCATCTTGAAGTCGTACAAACACGCCACCACGACATTTTTAGTTCCGATATCTTTAGTTTTGTACTTAGTCTCCAGAGCAGTCCACAACTGTCTGGCTGTCAGTATTTCACAGAATACCTTGTACAAATAATTAACTAATCCTTCTAGGATATAGTTACGCCACATGTAGTCACCATTACTCCACGTATCACATGCGACTCTCTTAGCAAAGTCATCCTTTGAGACAACTAGACATTCCTCAACTAGGAATTTTGCTAAGGATAGAGTGGTGAGATAGAAGTGCATCTTTTTTTTTTACCACCTTTTAAAGTTAGTACCCAAATTTTTTTTGGGTTTCTCTCCATGCACCATAACAGGCCTCACAGGCACTGGTTCAGTGGAGATATTCACTGATGACCCCACAGGGACAACATGAATAGAACCAACAAAGAAGGAACAGGATCCACCTGTTTGTGTGGTTCGTGTTTTTGCAGCAGCAGTAGTACCAATTGGGTTATCTCCATTCGATTTGAAGTACCCTGATGAACCACATATTTTCCAGTATCGGTAGTCATTGCACTGTGTTAATATAATTATTTTATCTTGCGATTATTGAATTTCTGGATTGTAAATACGGGTACAAAATAGATATATTTTGCAATTAAAACGGGAAATGAAAAAAAATAGAAGCAAAAGAAAATCGAGTCAAGGTATGAACATTTTCCCGAAAGATGAAATACATCTTGGCTAGTTCTCACAGGATATACATAATCGTCTTCAAAGGTAAAACAATTTTGACATCTCTGTGTTAGTAGAACCACTAATTATAGAGAAAAAATGAACAACACGAGTTACAAACTGGACGTTCTAAAATACAGAGAAGGGAAGAGAAAGAGAGAGAGAGAGAACGACTCGAATTGTGTATTTCATAAAACTGGAATGAATGCAGGACACTTCTATTTATAGATACGAATTTACCACTCATTTAGGATTAATTTGATATCCACAAGGAATATTCCCACGATCTTCATGAGCGGTTATGACCACGTCAAACGCAGAACCGACGGAGGCAGCAGAGTCCATGATCTGGACAACTCTGGAACCTTCCAGATGCTGAAGTGGGGATGATCCGGATCACTGACTTGGTTGATCCAACGATTAGAACCAGAGATCTTATGAGATCACTGACTTGGCAAAGATCCAGATTGGATCTTATCCGAATTGTTGATGTGGAGCATCCAACAATTCAGATTATATTCTTTGAATTGGAAACATGGAGCTTCTCCTGATCACTAACATAGACGATTCGCAGGTATTCTGGGTCACTGAGCTGGGTCGGTCCATCAGATCCGTATCTTTGGGTCTCTAAAAAGATAGAGAGTGGACCAAAGAGCTACCAAAGACCACCAAAAGACCAATTGCCAAGATCCACGTCCAAGAACTCGGACCAGGCACCGCGTGCGTATGTGGTTTATAGGATAGACTCCCTAAACCATATTTGAATACCATCTTGAAACTCTTACTTATATACAATAAATTTCATTACTATTTTTCCAATGTGGGACATATTAAAATACTTCTTATTTTAATTTATTCTCACATTATATTTCTCCACATCAATATTAATTTTCTCACTTCAGGAATTAATTTCTCACTCACCGTAATTCGGTTTTGAGAATAAAAAACACCGCAAGAATCTACTCCGCGAGTAGAACACATCAATTACATGTACTCTCATTGAGATTACTATTTTGTCCTTCATTAAATTGGTCAAACTAGAGCTTTTAATACTCTTTTAAAACCAAATTCCAACAATTTTATTATTAAATAAGTGGATAAAATAAAAGTAGGAGAGAAAATAAGTGAGCAAAATTAAAAGTATTAAAGAGAATATATATGTGGTAAAAAATGTGATGATGTGATTGTAAAAAAATTTACGAAAATAAGGATATATGTGTATAATAGGTAAGGATGAGTATTTGGATGGAGATGAGATTTGCCCATCCAATTTTGGATGGGGTAGAGGATGATCTATCCCTATCCGGATGGACCGATTCTTAACCAAACATGTCCTATATGATCTGCTGGATGTAAACCTCCTGGTCCATAGAGACCTCATCGTTTCACTGAAGTTTAGTACAATTGACCTACTTCGTCTAGGTCTACCTGCATAGTCCACAAGGCCCTTGTCGTTTACTGTCATTTTTCTTTTTGACACCTAACGACAATTCTCTCCTTAAAATAAAGACTATCGTGTCCCCTCAAACAATCTGCACTACATAAATAAACTCATCTGGTCTACAGAGCTTTTATCATTTCACTAAGGCTCACTGCATATGACCTGCTTATATAAGTCAAATGTATAGTCCACAAAGTTCTCATTGTCCTCTGTCTTTCTTCCATTTGACACATGCGGAACTTTTCTACATCATTTCTAGAACGGAGGTAGAATTCAACTAGATATATTGCATCGTTTGCAGTGAGCCTTAGTGAAGCGACATGATGTCTATGCACTAGGCGAGCTTGACCTAGGTAGAGCTAGTTTTTTGAGTAAAGGTACTATGGTCTTTGTTTGAGGGAAAGATTACTGGGGGTATCAATCAATATCCCACACTGATATAACATGAGAGGATCATAGAATTAATAAGGATGGATAAGTATCTCCATTGGTATGAGATATGAGTGTAATTGAGTCAAGCCGACTCGCAATCTACTTGTGTTCGACTCGTAAAAAGATCGAAATCGATTCGAACCAAATCGAGTCGAGCTCGAGCTACTTGAGTAGCTCTCGAGTTCGAGTTTATAAATATTCAGCTCAAGAGAGGCTCGCGAGTCTAATCGAGCTTGTACAATATTTAATATTTTTCTATCAATTTTTTATATATAAATAAAGTTGTCGAGCTCGAGTCGAGCCAAACTTGGATTTTAGACAAATAAAGAGCTAAAATATATTTAATATTTTATTTTATTAAAATAATAAAATTATCGAGTCGAGTCGAGCTCAAGTTTGTTGAGTCCTTAACTAAATCGAACTCGATCTAAAAAAATCAAGCTCGATCAATATCAAGTCAAGTTTCAAGTTTCGAGCATTGCTTTCGAGTCGAGTTTGAGCTCAGCACTACTCGACTCGACTCATTTACATCCCTAGTATGAGATATCTTGAGAAAAAATAAAAAATAAATTCGTGAAGGCTTGAACTAAAATAACCACTATCATGTCAATGCAAATATTAGAGGTCCATTTGGTGATTACAACAAAAGTAATTCCACTAAAATTTAATTGTTCACTAGCTCGATGGCCTTCTCTCTAAAGGTAAAATTTAAAAATTCAATTCACGTACAAGAGTGAACATTAAAAAGTTACACAAATTATTTATGAAAAGTTAAACCATTAATAAAGATACATTTTTCAGTAATAACATAATTTTTTAGTAGTATTTTGTTTAACTTTTCAGAAATGAATTTGAGTTGCATGGTGTAACTGGTGTACCTAAGACTAAGCCTAAAAAATTAATATAATAAATTAATTTAACACCTTTCCTATAAGTTAAGATTTTAAATGAATAAGTTTTCGGATTTGGATGGATCTTCGCAAATTCAGTGTTTGCATGGCTTTGGTATTAGTTATTTATTTAGATCGTTAAACTAATTAAGTACATTTCATTGTTGCTACGGATGTTAATTTGTGTTTTCATGACGTGTTTCATATCGATACCATAATGACAAGATGATTGATAAGACCAAACACAGACAAAACACAATAACAATTTATATTATTACATGTTAATAGTAATACATATTACACGATTCAACACAATATAAAATTACAAAATTTTCAATAAAACTAAAAATACTCCCCCCAACCAAATTATTTCCCACTTTCCTTTCTTATAAAAATTTAAGTCTCACAATACCTCTACTTTATCTATCATTTCAATATAATACTAATTTTCATTAAATCTCGTGTCACTTCACAAATGGGAAAAAAATTGGTGGACAGAGGGAGTATCAAGTTATATACAATAAAAAAAACAAATCAAATTTAAAGGGTTGACTTGAATAAAACATGGAGCAAGTCTTGTCTGAGATCGTCTCATATCATGAGACATGCACTTATTTATAAAAAAATCACTTTTAAAAATGATAATATTTTTATTAAAAGTGATTATCACTTTTTATTAAAATTTTATTATTTTATATTAAAATTTTATTGTATTTTAAAAATAATATTTTTTTATTAATAAGTGATAGCTAGGTCTCATATAATTTAAAAAAAAAACCATATGATAAACCTGAATACCAATTCCTAATTTTCGTATTGTTTTTATGTCCGGAATTACTAACCTAATATTTACAATCGAACGCCACACCAATTTTATATGTATCTTAAAAGAAAACATGCATAATTTCTTGCACGTAAAGGAAAATTAATTTGCTTCTCCTCCTCCAGGTTTGAAAGTGGTTACACATGAAATTGGTGATTGATTATAAAATTGAAACAGGTGAATTAATTCATAGTTGAGGAAATTTTGAATATCAATTCTTCATCACTTTTATTCATAACGTAAGAGATGAGATTTTGTGCATGTATTCAAGAAATATTCTTAGTAAAATATTTTATGCATAATTTATTGCAATATATAAATTTATTCGTAGTATAAAACAAGATAAAAATATATGAAATTTTATCCATATTAAAATGTTCGCAGATCTCGATTGGGCCGAGTCAAATTTTAACAATTTTCCTCAAAATCTCGTGCAACATAATTAGCAGGATTTTTGCTCTCAATTTTTATTACTATATGTGTAAATGCATGTTACTATAAGATAAATTATGTATCAATGTTCTAAAAGTCGCTAGTCGGTCGGATCAGTAGGGTCTAGCGACTAGAGCGACTAGTCGGGGATTAGTCGGGGACTAATCAGAAGCACCTAAACGGAAAATATAATTAATTATTTCATAAATTAATAATACATTATACATAAAATAAATAAAATAATTGACATCATCACCTTTCATTATTAAAATTATAAGTGATAACAACCATGAAACTCAAAATTTATTAAATTGATAATTTAAAAATCAAAAGAAAATTAATATTTTAGTTGTTTTAATTTTATTTTATTATAATTACTTAAGGCTTGCCAAAAAAATATTTTAAAAGGGAGAAACATGTCTAATTGGGAATGACTTAATCGGCATTTAATAGATCTAATCGTTGTCTACTCGGTGTTTAGTCGGTCTAATTACTGTCTAATTACTTAAGGCCTTAAACGTTTTCTTTAGCGACTTGGTGTAAATCGGGTCAGTCAAGGGCCGACAAGCGACTAGTCGCCGACTAATTGGCCAAGTCGGCGGACTTTTAGAACAGTGCTATGTATTGCTATTATAATAAACGTTGTGTTTTTATAAATATTTATTTTTATAGAAATAAATATTTTTTAATACAACATACTATAAATAATATTGATTTTTAACAAATATTTATTTATTTATAGAAATAATTATTTTTCATATAATAACACTATAAAATAGTAAAAGAGTGTGTTATTATATGAATTAATATACCTAGCTTTTAAGAGATATGATTAAATTAAGAAACACATATTTGTTCTTAACAAAAATACATAGTAACACATGTTTGCTCATATACTAACACAAATTGGAAGGAAATTTGTATTAGTATTAGAACAAATGCATGTTCCTATAATAATTAAGGATTAGTCTTGTATGCACCAGTTACACGGTGCAACTCAAGTTCATTTTTAAAAAGTTAAACAGTTTATAACTGAAAAGTTAAACAATTTATTACTGAAAAGTTAAACTATGAAAGATACACTTTTCAGTAATAAACTGTTTAACTTTTAAAAAATGAACTAGAGTTGCACCGTGTAACTGGTGCACAGGAGACTTACTCAATAATTAAATGTTGTTATTTTACATATATTTATCGTTTTTCCATATAATATAAGAGCAAAATGTGTGTTATAATAAGAAGAATATTGGTTTTTAAATTATTTTTACATATAAAAACACATATAAAATTGTAAAAATTAAAGTTTGTTACTAAATGAATCAATATACCTAAATTTATAGAGATGATGATTAAATTAAAAACACATATTTATTCTTATAAAATTACATTTTGTTCTTATAATAACACATATTTGTCCATATAGTAACACAAATTGGGAGCAAATGTGTGTTACCATCATATTAAATGTTATTCTTTACATATATTCATATGTTTTTATAGGATTGACGTATTTTCAAATAATATAAGAGCAAAATGTGTGTTGAAATAAGAACATATATTAATTTTTCATAAATATTTATTTGTTTTTATAGAAATAATTATTTTTTCATACAATAACACATGTAAAGTAGTAAAATGACTGTTACTACATGAAACTATATAACTAAATTTAAGGGATGATGAATAAATTTAGAAACACATATTTATTCTTATATAAAAATACATTGTGTCCTTACAGTAACACGTATTTGCCCATATAGTAACACAAACTGGGGAGTAAATGTGTCTTATTGTTAGAGCAAATGTATGTTACTATAAAAGCAATGTTGTTACAGTACCTACAAATATTTATTTGTCCTTAAAAATATATATTGTCCTTATAGAAGCATATGTAAGGTATTAAATGATATGATATTACATTCAACGCAAATCAACAAAAGAATGAAAAATGAATTAAGAAATATATATTTATTTTTGTAAAAATACATATGTAATCCTTATAAGTATTTTAAAAGTATAAAAAATTAGTTTTTTAAGGATAAGTTACATACATTTTATGTTCCCATGACACACATTTATCCATATAGTAACATAGTCTGGGAGCGAATTATCTTAAATAAGGTTGATGTTATTTTTTCTTGAAAATTTTATTTGATTCGATCTGACCTGCTTAGGAACTGCCATAGATGTAAATGATAGTCACTGAGACCGCTTAGGTGCTTGGCGGCACTCGGCCGCCGACGCCAAGGTTAAATCGCCTAGAAAAATCCACCAACATATTTGACACTGTCGAGGCTGCCTAGGCGGCTGCCGAAGCCGCCTTGGCACTGCCTAAACGGCCATTACTTTTCTTTTTTAATTTTTATTTCAAATTAAAAGTTAGAACTAAAATTAAAAAATAAAAATAATTTACTAAATTACTAAAAAAATAGAAGTTTAATTGATTACTTCATAATTAATTTGTACCGTGTATTTTGCTATTTTTGTGTTTCATTTAGAATTCGAAGTTGAACAATGTCATATTATGATATTTTTTAACATTCTGTTCACTTGCTATATTTTGTGATGATTTTTACCTATATATGATTTAAATTTATAATTTATCTTATAATGTATATTTTGACTAATATATATTTAGAATTTTTTTTTGGATACCGCCTAGGCAGTTTAGGCGCTTGGCGGCATTCGACCGTCCGACGACCGCCAAGTGTCATTTGCACTCTTGGAAACCGAAAATTTTGATCTGAGTTCTATCCATAACCTACAAATTTTTTGAATTTATATTATTTTAAGTATATTTCACATGTAAAATATTTCATAAGAGAGTGTCTCGTAAAATAATACAATATATAATCATATCAGAAAAGTCACCTTAGAATAATGGGAAGAAAATAAAATTTATGACCAATATTTAAAATACTCTGTAAACTATCAATATATATATAGATTAAATTACTGACAAAACACCATATCAATTTCTACTAACTCTACAAATACCGTTGAATCCTGATCCAACGTATAAACTTCTTTTTTCACTGTTGGCGCCCTTACTCACCATCCACCGTTTAATTATTCAAATGAAGAAAAAAAAATTATAGAACATATTTAGGATTTAACAGAAGAAAGAGAACTGCTGGGGAGGATATGAACACATGAATTTACAGTAAATATTACAGCTCAATAAATGAATAGAATTTTGATTTTTTTTGTTGTTCTTTGCTTCAACTTTCATGGCAGATGGAGCTGCAAAATTGATAATGAAAATTAAAAATTGCAACATTGCATCCATATTCTCGACAAAGAAGAAGATAGAAGAAGAAAGATTGCGTGAGTTAATATAAACCGCACATCATCAATAATTATTAATAATTATATTGAATTTAATAAAACTAATACTCCCTCTGTCCCACAGGAATTTGCACACTTTCTTTATTTGGACGTCCCACACAAATTTGCACACTACTAAAAAGAGAAGCATTGATTTACGTACACACTCACAAATATTTACATATATTTACCCATATGCCACTACTTTATATATAAAACTATTTTTTCTTAAAAAATGTGTCGTCCTGTAGGGTGCAAATTCCTACGGGACGGAGAGAGTATGAATTAATAGTAAATTTAGGAGAAGTTATGAGTATATATAGGCTGCTTTTTTTTAGACTAGGTCTTTTACTTTCCTTTGATATAAAGGTAACTATTTTTTTTCTTTTTTTTTTCTTTTTGAATTTTCAAGAAGTATAAAAAATTGGGTTAATTCTATATAAATGCACCATATTTTACTCAACTTTCAATTTAATCCCGAGCTTCATGATTATTATTAAAAATCCCAATCTTTTAAATAATTTTCAATTCGATACACATTTTTATATTTTCGGAGGACAACTGACGTATCTCGCCGGAGCACGTAAAAGGTTGTCACGCTGGCGTTCACGTATTAAATTAAATTTTTTTTAGTTTTTAGTTTTCATATCATATATAATATATATAAAAAATAACAAAAATCTATATTAAAAAAAGTTTTTTTGAATGAGAAATACGTTGAAAAAAATATTTTTACACCAAATTGATGACTTGAAACTCGAGATTAAATTGAAAGTTGAGTAAAAGGTGATGTATTTATATAAAATTAACCCTAAAAAATTTGAAATCTTATCATATTTAAATTTTAAAAAGTACCATTTTTTTGGAATTTTCAGAAAGTAAAGATAAATTAAAAAATTTGAATAAGTAAATTTTTTTTTGAAAAAACAAGAAAGAAAATACATACTCTTTCAAATATTTTTAAAATAATAAATTTTCATTTTAAAATAGTAAATGAATTGAACATGATCCAAAAATAGGATAAAGTAGATCATGGGATATAATAAGTGCAGTTATAGATGCTTCACTTGTTGACTTATTCAATTTTTTAAAATAAGTACTTTTGAAAAAAAAAATCTGAAAAATAAAAAAGAATTCCAAAAGAAGAAGAAGAAAATAAACGGGTAGTTTCATATTTTAAGGGATTATTACATTGTCAGTTAAATTCTTTACTTTTCAAATTTTTTTCTTTTTATAATTATTATTATTATTATTGTGGATAAAAAGTTAGAATTAATCTAAGATTAGAATGAATATATCTATATATATATAATTTATCAAGAAATTGTATCACCTCTTACTTTCTCAATGTAATATCCAATTCTATCTCTTCAATTTAAAAAATTGTGCAAAGAGTAGCTTTCACAAATGACCTTCTGCAACACCCCCCAAAATAATAGCCTTTACAAGTGATCTTACTTTCTCAATGTAAAATCCAATTCTATCATCTTGTACAACTGCACTCAAAATTCCAACGAATTCTATCCTCTTGTACAACAGCTTTCAAAATTCTAATTAACCGATGGCACCATTAATCAGGTGGTGGCAGACTGAGGTGATGGGCGTCATTGCTTAATTTGCAAATTTGGTCAAAATCAACAGCACAATGAATGTTATAAAATATATAATAATATATGATATGGACATAATAATATATTTAGATCCATTGGGCTTTAGGCCCATGGGCTTTAAGTTAGGATTAGAGATACTAGTCTATTTATTCCTGTACTCTTTTCACATTGTATACACACGAAACATATTCTCAGTATTATCATCTCCTGGCTTGGTCGCCCCTAGACGTAGTCACGTTGTGACAAACTGGGTCAACAAACCCTGTGTTCTTTACTTTATTGCTTCATTTGTTTTACATAATTCAACCGTCTCGTACTAAAGTAAGAACGGAATCTCCTAAATTTCTTGAGCGAATTCAAGGAGATATTTGTGGATCTATACACCCTGCTTCCGGACCATTCCAATACTTTATGGTCCTTATTGATGCTTCCACTCGGTGGACTTATTTCACTTTGTTATCCACCCGCAATACTGCTTTTGCAAAGCTTATTGTCCAGATTATTGGATTAAAATCACAATTCCCAGATTATCCAATCAAATCCATTCGAATGGACAATGCCGGTGAATTCACCTCGAAGGCAATTGATGATTATTTTCTGGCATTGGGAATTAAAGTGGAGCATTCGGTCCCTCACGTTCATACTCAAAATGGTCTAGCCGAATCGTTAATCAAATGTCTCAAATTAATCGCTAGACCAACTTACCCGTTTCATGTTGGGGGCATGAAATCTTACATGAATCATCACTTATCCAAATCCGACCAACTGCATATAATGAATATCCCCCTTTACAACTTGTGCATGGAAATGAACCTAACATTTTCCATCTGCGTACATTCGGTTGTGCAGTGTATGTTCCAATACCACCTCCAAAGCGACCTCTATGGGCCCACAAAGGAAACTAGGTATTTACATCGGTTTTGTATCTCCTACTATTCTAAAATACCTTGAACCTTTAACTGGGGATCAGTTTATGGCCCGATTCGCTGACTGCACATTCGATGAAGATCCCTTTTCGGCATTAGGGGGAGATAAAAATACTAATGTAAATAAATGTCGTGAAATTACTTGGAATGTAAAAGAACTTCAATACTTAGACCCACGCACTAGTCAATCTGAACTTGAAGTTCAAAAGATAATAAACTTGCAATACTTAGCAAATAATCTGCCAGATGCATTCACTGATCATAAAGGAGTGACTAAATCGTATATACCTGCAGTAAATGCACCTCAAAGGGTACAAATCCCTTTGAAATCAAATACCCCCACTCGCCAGAAGCATAAAGGAAACTTTAATACAAACAAATCAAACTCACGAAAGAGTAAAGCTAGCAAAAATACTATGTCAGCCTTGAAATCTCCTGAAGAGATTCGTCCTAAAGACGAAAATCCTAGTTAAAATGCACGTGCACAAGCAAACAATGACTCTAGGATTGCGGAACCACCAGACCAATATTCTTTGTGAAATGAAGAGGATCTGGTTGACGTAAATATCAAAGTTTCAACAAACTTCATAAATACGGGAGAAACTTATAATAGAAACACTACTGTTGTCGACAACGTATTTGCAGTCACAATTGTCTTCTCTATTTCAAATAATGATCTAGATCCTGAACCCAAAACTATATCCGAGTGTCGAAAGCGCTCCGATTGGGTGAAATGGGAAACAAAAATTAAGGTAGAGCTAGACTCGCTAAATAAATGAAAAGTATTCGGTTCCATCGTACGTACCCCAAAAAATATTGTCCCTGTAGGATACAAATGTGTATTTGTATGAAAGCGAAACGAAAATAATGAAATAGTGAGATACAAAGCGAGGTTAGTAGCTCAAGGGTTTTCGCAGAGACCCGGTATTGATTTCGATCAAACCTACTCTCCTGTTGTGGATGGAATAACATATTCCGCTTCTTAATATCCCTGGCAGTAAAACTAAACTTAGAAATGCAGTTAATTGACGTAGTTACCGCATATTTATATGGATCATTAGATACTCATATCTATATGAAAATCCCTGATGGATTAAAGATTCCCAGATAAGGAATAATGAAAATCGTAGTATGTTCAGCAAAAAACTACAACGATCATTATATGGTTTAAAACAATCAGGTCGAATGTGGTATAATCGACTTAGCGAATTCCTCCTGAAGAAGGAATACGTAAATAACGAAGCTTTTCCTTGTGTATTCATAAAGAAGTCCCTTAATGGTTTTTGTATCATCTCGGTGTACGTTGATGATCTAAACATTATTGGAACAAGGAAAGAGATTGAAGAATCAAGTTCAATCTTAAAGACCGAATTCGAAATGAAAACTTTGGGTAAAACCAAGTTCTGTATGGGCCTGCAGATCTAGTACCTCCCTGAAGGAATACTAATACATCAATCAACCTACTTAAATAAAGTGTTGGAGAGAGTACATATGGATGAATCTCATCCACTAAGTACACAAATGGCTGTCCATTCCCTCGAAGTGGAAAAGAACCTATTTAGACCTAAAGAAATCGAAGAGCTATTAGGACCTGAAGTTCCTTATCTTAGTGCGATTTGCGCACTGCTCTCTCTTGCAAACTGCACTAGGCCAGATATTGCCTTTGCGGTGAACTTACTTGCAAGGTTCAGTGTCTCCCCTACGAGGAGACATTGGAATGGTGTGAAACATGTCTTACGATATCTTCAAGGTTCGCAAGATCTTGGTTTGCTTTATCAAAGAAACCAAGACAAAACACTTGTAGGTTATGCCGATACTAATTATATGTCTGATCCCCACAATGCAAAATCACAAATCGATTATGTTTTTCTCTGTGGTGGTACATCCATTTCATGGATATCTGTTAAACAAACTATGGTGACCACATCGTCAAACCACTAAGAGATCATAGCTCTGTATGAAACTGCACGAGAATGTGTTTGGTTGAAATCATTGGTAAAACACATTTACAACTCGTGTGGAATCCCTTTAAATGACATAAACCCTTCAGTAATTTATGAAGACAACGCTGCGTGCATTGCTCAGATGAGTAATGGTTATGTCAAAGGGAACTTGACGAAACATATTTCCCCTAAATTCTTTTATCCTCACGAACTCCAAAAGAGTGGTGAGATACGATAAAACAAATATGCTCAAGTGACAATCTTGCATATTTGTTCACTAAATCGCTTCCTACTTCTACTTTTGAAAGTATGTTCATGGAATCGGGATGCGTCGACTTGGAAGATTGTTATCTTCAGGGGGAGTATCAAATCAAAACAATCCTGAAGGTTGGATCCCGAAGATCAGTATTTATACTCTTCCCTTCAATCTTTGTATCCTTCCAAGTTACTGTTATTATGTCCAAGGGGGAGTGTTATAAAATATATAATAATATATGATATGGACATAATAATATATTTAGATCCATTGGGCTTTAAGTTAGGATTGGGGATACTAGTCTATTTATTCCTGTACTTTTTCCACATTGTATACACACGAAACATATTCTCAGTATTATCATCTTCTTTACTTTATTGCTTCATTTATTTTACATAATTCACAACAATGAAAACTAATTTTAAAAAAATACAAATAAAAGCCCTATATATATTAAATGATAAAAATATCATTTTAAATTTAAAATAATTTAAAATATTAATTATACAATTACATATATATCAGGATTTTTTTTTTGAAATATTGTGTTTTTTAATTACGTTTATGAAATTATAGTAAAAATTTGGGGTGTTATCTTTTTAAGTAAAGTCGTGAGTAGGGTTCACGATTTCAAAATGAAACGTGAACTCCATTCACGATATTTGACTTTTTAACAAATGGGGGCATTAGTTCTACATTTGTCAGGTTACTGATGTAGGAAATAGGGATATATGAAATGATTTCCCCACTTATGCATTTAACTAAGTAGGGAATATTGGTGCAAAGTAATTTATATTCCATTTTATATTTTTATAATGCAATATAAATTGTATACACAATTTAATATTTTTATATACATAATCCTCAAGTAATGCAACGTAAATTTATATAAAATTAAATAATTTTATATTAACTGCAATATAATTACATTTAATACAATATATTTTTATAATACAAATTTATTATTAATTCATTATTAATAATGCAACATAATTTTATTAAAAATGCAATATATTTTAAATTAAAAAATTGAAGATAATTAATTTGACATAGAGTGTATAAAAAATAAATTTAGAAATTAAAATTTGAAATTAATTTGAAATTATTAGTGCAAAGTAATATGGTGCATTATAACATAATGCAACATATTTTTATAATGCTAACATAAAATTATTTAATTTGGACCAAAATACAATTACACATTGATTAATTTAATATATACACTATTTAATTTGAAATTGTTGGTGAAAAGTAAATTTATATATAATTTCTATTATTAATGCAACATATTTTTAAATTTATATATATAATTGGAGTTTAAATAAAAAATCGTCTCATAACTGCCTGACAAAATATATTTAATCCCAAAATTAACTTTTGGAAAAATAAAAAAATAAATCACCAAATTGACATTAAATACAAATCGATTCTGTGCAAGAAAAAAAATATGCTTCTACACAGGAAAAAATTATACTACTGTTCATATATAGTGAACCAATTTGTAAATATAATTACAATATGCAAATCTCCCTTAACTTTTTTATTAGATCTAGCCCCAAATTTTTTAAAATGATTCAATTTTAGTCCCAAAATTAATTTTTTATCGGATTTAATCCCGAAATTTAAAATAAAATAGTGTACCTGAATTTTCAAATTAAATAATGTATATATTAAATTAATTAATGCATAATTTTATATTGGTGCAAATTAAATAATTTTATGGTGCATTATAGCATATTACGTTGCACCAATAATTTCAAATTAATTATAATTTTTAATTTTTAAATTTATTTTTAACACACTCTATCTCAAATTAATTATTTTCTATTTTTTAATTTAAAATATGTTCCATTATTAATACAATTATGTTGCAATTAATATAAAATTATTAAGTTTTATATAAATTTACGTTGCATTACTTGTGCATTATGTATATAAGGGTATGTTTGATAGGACCTATAAATTTGTATGGGTTAAATTTAATATGGTGTAGAAATAATATAGGGTATGTATGATAAAGTGAGATAAAATATAATATGGGTGTTTGATAGAGTGTATAAACAACCTTATATATTTTATACTACTGTTTGATAGGGTGTATAAACATCCATATAAACCAATTAAAATTACATTTATACCCTTATTTTCCTTATCAAAATTACCTTTATACCCTTATTTTCCTTATATGTATGTTTGATAGACAATACAAGAGTTAGTCATTACAATTTAGGGCTAGCAAATTAAACTTCAATTTGGGGCTACATCTCACATTTCCACGGACGGACGGGGAGGGCGACGGCCGTCATTTCCGGTAAGTGTGTGTGTGCGCGCGTGTGGGTGCGGCTGTGTGTGCATCTGTGTGTGCGTGTGTGTGCTGGTGTGTGTGGTGGTGTGTCTGCGTGAGTGCTGGTGTGCGTGTGTGTGCTGATGTGTGTGGTGGTGTGTGTGCGTGAGTGTGTGCGTGAGTTTTTTTTTTTTTTTCTCTTTATGTGTGCGTGAGTTTGTGTGTGCTGGTGTGCGTGAGTTTGATATACATTTTTTATATACATTTTTGTCCATTTTAAAAATGAAAATGTGAAAGAAGCTGATGAAAAAAATAGTGAAGTAATTATCTTTGTAATTTACTTCAATTAACAGCCAAAGACGCAATTTATAATTAGTTAATTGCTTTTAAAGTGTTTGTGAAAATGCATGTAGTGTTGATACATATGAGATATCCTGAAATTGCCTTTAAAGTGTTTGTGAAAATGCCTGTAGTGTTGATACATATGAGATATCCTGAAAATGCCTGTAGTGCTTGATACATATGATTTTTGTATCTTTCATGATTTTTGTACCATTTTCCCATTGAGCTTGCATTTTTTAATTGAATTTTGTATTGCGGACTACATTTTATATTTATTAAGCTCTACCAGGTTCTTGTTAATAATGCATCATCAGGTCAAGTTTATGGTGTTATACTTATACCTCAGTATTGATAATGCATCCTCATGCTTATCATTCATAGCTTTATTAATATCCACATAACGATTACATCCTCATTTAAAAGATAAAGATGACGTTAATGCAATTTTTTTTATAGGTATGGAAGGGAGTAGAAACACAAAAGATAGTTGTAAAAGTGCCGGTGATCGCACAAGAAGGCCGTGGACAGACTTTGAAGAACGAGTACTTATTGATTGTATGAAGGAGCTTGTGAAGGATCGTTGGAAGACTGAAAATGGCTTCAAGCCAGGTTATATGAGGAAGCTACAGACCATGCTAATGAAAGCGCTGCCTGGAACAGACCTTCGTGTAATTCACATATTAACTCGAAGATAACTATGTGGAAAAGAATTTATGCTTCACTTCATAGGATGATTGGCACGAATAAGGGAAGTGGCATTGGCTTCAACACTGAAACTTGCCTCATTGATTGCACAAAAGAACAATGGCAGAACGTTGTGAGGGTAATATTTAACATTTGTTATTATGTTATGTAAATATTCATATTTATTTTTCAATAACGAATTAATGGGTAAATATTCATATGTAACAGGATGATCCGATCGTGGCCAATATGCGTCTGAAAACATGGCCTTTTTATGAGGATTGGATGGAAATTTTTGGTTGTGATGTGGCAACTGGAAAAGCTTCTGAGAATGTGTACGATGCATACACAAATTTGGCGAGAGAGGACGACAGACGCCAAAATGACGAGGCACCCACCCATGACCCTGTTGATCTTGCATGGGATGGTGTTGAGGTCAATATGGAGACACAAGACTACTACCCTGTGGATGGAGATAGTCATACTGCAGCCGAAGAAACTCCACCACCACCTAAAAAGTCTACCAGGAAGAGATCGTCCTCTATATCCACCCCTCCTAATGATCCACTGATTAATGTGCTAGATAAACTTGTTGAGACACAGGTGACCTCGTCCGAGATCCTTAGCGACATTTGTCGAGCCATTTCATACGAGACCAATCTGGGACAGGCAAGACAGGATATCTTTAACATGGTTGGCTGCATCCCCAGCTTGACACTCGATCAAAAGATCGAGGTGTCAAGCAAGTTGGCTACCAACAGTGGAAAATTGGAGATGTTCATTGGTATGAAGCTTGAGGCGCGTACTCGTTATGCTTATCTTCTGCTGCAGGGGGATGTGTGAGCATTTTTGCTCATTTCAGTAGAATTATGTATGCGTACTGATACAATTATGATCTTTTGCTTTTGGGATGTAAAATACTTTGGCTGCATATAGCCATGTAGGTGTTGGATCATGACTGTTGTTTGCTACATTTGGAAGTGTAGGTTTTATTTTGCTTATCTTTAGCTACATTTGGAAGTGTAGGTTTAATTTTGCTTATTTTTCTTGCTGATGTTATTTTGCTTATTTTTCTTGCTGATGTTTCTTATTAATTTGTTTCTTAATAAGCATAGAGATGGATAGAGATAAACAGACATCAATAGTACTAAAGACTTACAATAACCCCATACATGTGGATGGAGCTCCACATCACAACCTAGTAGACCAACATAACAACCTAGTAGACCATCATAACAACCTGACATGAGAACCTCCAAACTAACACAGAAGAAAGCATTAACCTAAATACCTCAAACACAGACCCTGAAAGCATAGAAACATACAATACAAGACGTCCAAACGATGTTGCTAACCCATGGGGATAGATATCACATTTATTACCAAGTTGAGGACGATCCAGACCCGTCGTCAGATAGGTGTTGGTATGAGTTTGGCCAACTACGCAAATGTTCTGGAATTTGCCAATCAAGAGGCATCTCAGGTCCCGGTGAATCTGGTTTATCAAACAATCTAACACGCGTGGGACAGCGATTGCTTTCCCTGGTAGTGGAAGATTCTCCAGGTTCATCATCATCCGGTATCACAATTGGAGAGTTGACAACCCCTCTTTGTCGGATTGGTACAGCAGGACTGTCCAGAATGGTGATAACTTCTGGATGGTTGTTTGTTCCTTGAGCAACATGGGTCTGTTGTAGGCCTAAGTCTCCATTTTCGGCAAACAAATAACGGAACTTGTCGTACTCAGGCTCCCCATTGTGAAAGTAAGCTTGTGATAGCGGATTCTCCTACAAAGTTAAACATTATATATGAATACATAGTACAATTTTACGCATGATATTTTAATGTAATTATGAATCAAGAGAATACTCGTATCATACGCTCCCACAGTTTGTTTGATGCATGCAAAGTGTTTGTTGCACGATCCCACCATATACGAGGGTGCTCGATCATCAGCTTAAACTGGTCGTAAAGACTTTCAAGCTCAGTCCGGCGTTCCATAGCATCAATCCATGTGAGCCCCTTGTGATATATTTGATTTACTGCAGTAATAGCAGCGCAAATGGCATTGAAGTTAACCTCCGTTCTTCCATACCATTTACCTAAATTTTTTTGATGAACCAAAGCATCTATGAACACCCTGTCCATTTTGTTGCTCCAATTGACATTGTAAAAAAAAGTTTCTTGTGGTGGAATTTCAAGTACCATGTTGTGGAGTAGGTTATTGTTTGAGAGATATGATGTGGGAAGTGCTGAAATGTGGAATGAATATGATGTCTTAAATAGATATGAGACGAAATACTAGTCATTACAAAAATCCAAGTTACAATAACTTTTGTCAGGAATCTAACTATTTAAATGATGTATGCTTCAACTTTTGTCAGAAATCTAATTGTTCACAATAATGTGGAGTGACTACTCACTGATCTATTTGGTACATGAATAGACCACACTTTCTTCATAAGAGAAACTATTTATTTGATGGACGGGTGCATGAGTTTGTCGTATAGTGGAAAGTGAACTCAGGGCTTCCATTTAATAAAATTAAATTTAATAACATCATACAATTTTAGATTCTTCAATTTAATGTTCACATAAATATTCAATTTCAAGTTGTAATTATATCATTATTTCACATAAATATTCAACACGATTCACTGGGACAATGCTTGTCTGAAAAAGCATATGAAATGGTACAATGTAATATTTGAGTTCACATGCATATCTGAAAAAGCATATTTAAGTTCACATGCATATCTGAAAAAGAAGGGGAAATGACAACACAATTCATCGTGTAGTGTGTTGTCTATAGGTAGTCTCGTCAAACAGAAATTTGTACTTTAGCAACTCATTTCGTCTATAAAAGCATGTCTATGCTTGATGTTAACCCTATGCCTTGGAAAAAATTAACCATGGCTAGGGTTAGGGTTTTACAACATGAATTCTTATATGATGATGGTTGGAATGCTGAAATTGATAACACTTTTGCTCAAGCTCTGTCCGATGAAGCACAAAAGGGAAACTTTCATGTGGATGGAGATAACACTGTTGCTATCCAAGCTGCACAATTGGCTGTCAACAAAATGTACAAGAAGTTTTTCAACTTCAAAGTATGCCTCCGCCAGACCCAGAAGTTACGCAAAAGACACCAGGTTTTCTCATGGTTACTCACTGTTCCTGGTGTACGGTTCGATTAGTCAACTAATCGTCTGCATAAAAATCCTAATCTCTGGCATAATATCTACCTGGTAAATAAAGTTTTTCAATTTCAATTTATATATATATATATATATATATAAATATTTTGAGAATTATTTTAACTATCTTATTTTTTTTAATCAATAAGGCGAATAAATTTGCTCAAGCTTACGCCGTATATGGTGATCCTCGTTGGGAACAACTCAAAATTATCTTTGGAGATCCATCTGCAAATCCTCAATCTGGTCAATCCACAGATGGGGCTCATCTCACCGACATCCCATCTGATGATGAGAACATCTGAATAGTGGCAAGAATTTGACCAAGTTATTGTCTTGCGTGTAATCGTTGCTATCTATAGTATGATGTTGTTTATGTTAAAATAAGTAGGACATGAATTGTTATGTAGCACTGAGATGGAGCTCCATCCAGATGTACATGTTATTTGTATTAATATCAATTTCTCGTGTTTGTGTTGCTAGAATAGAAAACCGAATCGTAGACGATAAATCACGAAAATACAATAATACACAATTCAAACGAGGATGTAAAATTAAATAATTAAAATACAAATTAAGTACAATGGTACATATCCATTGCCTATCCCTGAACACATCATGACATTACCACCATAATCTAAATAGACCGACCTAAAATGAAACCCAACAATAGTACAATAAAAAGTACAAATATGATAAAAATTACAACCAACAACCAAAGGAGAAAATTTGATGGATCTCCATTTTCACTAGAGATGTTAAACGGGCCGCGGGCTGGCGGGCCGACCCGTTTAACCCTGTTTTTTACAGGGTTAGGTCCGAGCATATGGCGGCCCGTATAAAACCGGGCCTTTTTGGCCCGGACCGGTTAGCCCGCGGGCTAAACGGGCTAGCCCGCCGGTTAACCGGGCTGGCCCGGTAGCCCGGTTTTTAATTAAATTAAATAATTAATATATAATATAAGTTAATTAAATTGGAAAGTGATTGTGGGCCGTGGGCCTGTGTACTGTGGCTGTGGGTTGACCTGATTTCTCCTCATTTGTGTTACGTAATTGTAAACTTTATTAATTATATTTTTATTAATTATTAATTACTAATTCATTATTAACTAATGACTTAACTACAGATTAAAATAGAAAATAAGTAAATAAGTTAGATCTCAATTAATTCAAAACTTTTAGGGATGTGTGAACTTTAATTATTAAATCATTAGTTTTATTTTATATTAAATTTTAAATTTGTAAAAAAAATTTCCCCGAGCCCGTTAGTGGCCCGTTTAGCCCGCGGACCGTTAGGGTTAGGGTTAGGTCCGAGCATATAGCGGCCCGTTAAGGATGAACCGCTAAGGCCCGGGACCGTTTAGGCCCGGTGCCCTATAGGGCTGGCCCTATAGGGTTAGGGCCAGCCCGTTTAACATCTCTAATTTTCACTAACAAGATTACATGATCTAACGATTGGTGTGACGTCCTGGGATGAATTGCTATCATGGACCTGCTCGTTAACTCGGCAATTCACAAAGCTTCTACTTGTGGTTGACGCTGCCAATCTAGTAAATGAAGCTGTAGAGTCATGGGACCGCTTATACGTTTGTAAAAGCAGAAATTGAGGTAGTAGTTCTGGCGGATCATCCTTGTGGTGCTCATCACACCAAAGGAAACGTCTCTTATGTCTTCCATTAACTGGGCAAATGTAGAAGTATCTGCCTGGGTGCTGCGAGTTTTGAGAAGCACATCTAATGAGCATAAATCCATTTCCACATTCACACTTGGGAGTAGTCATTTCACTGGATATTAAAAAAAATCATTATCAATACAAACATCAGTGTTACATAAGCAACAATATCACATAAAAAGTGTTTAATACAGACCAAATAATAGATAATTCAGTGTGTAATGCAGGCTAAATATGATAAAAAGTACAACACATAACACAAAGTATTTTATATTTCAACTCTCCACTCATTCCACATGGACAATGCTTTTTGTTCTCTCCATGAGTTGAATGCAGTTGTAGATGTCAATGAATCTATGAAATCAACATCCCCTATTTCATGTTCCTCTTCAGGTTCAACATCTGGTTCTGCCTCAACAGGGTCAATAGGCATTTCATTGCGTATGAAATTATGCAGGAGAAAACAAGCCATTATAAGTCTGATTTGGACTTTGATTTGATAAAAGGCTGGACTAGCAAGTATGCCAAAACGCTTCTTAAGGACGCCAAAGGCACGCTCAATAACATTGCGTGCTCTGGTATGACGCATGTTGAAGTGTTCATGGGGGTTAGTAGGTCGTGAATTGCCTGGTCCCCATTCACTCAAATGATACCTAGTCCTTCTATACGGCACAAGAAAGCCTTCAGCATTTGGATATCCGTTATCAGCCAAATAATATTTTCCTAAAATGAAAAAAAAATACTGAAAATGGTCACTAAGAAATGAAAAAAATTATTTACATGGATAGTTGAGTATTTGGTTTACCCTTTGGAATTTTTAATCCATTTGGTCTGTTTATAGCATCTCTTAGTACTCTACAATCAGCTGCTGACCCTTCCCAACCGGGTAGAACATATACAAATCTCATATTTGTATCACAAACTCCTAGGACATTGGTCGACACACGACCCTTTCGGGTTCTAAAACGTGGTCTGTCAGAGGTGGAGACTTGAACATCAATATAAGTACCGTCTAAGGCTCCTAAACAACCCTATGATAAAAAAATTATAGCAACAATTAATAGGATTTTACATATCAATTTGTATGCTTCAAAATGAACATGAATATATACCTTAAACCATTTCCATCTTGGGTTCGTAGAGTCTTCTGGGACAGGAGCAGACCTTACCAAGAAGAGGTCATGCAGTTTTAAAACAGCTTTCAACACAACATGCACATAGTGGGATACTGTTTGCCCTGACCGTTCATACTCAAATCCAACTGTCCTATTTTTTTTATGGTGAGCAAGAATTCCTAAGAACATCGACACTTGTTCTTCAACACACACATATCTACTGTCGCTTAATCCTCCGAGTTCCCTCAGTAAAAAACATAATCTTGCAAATGTATTTCGATCCATTCGCAAGATTGAAATACATTCAGCATCCCTAACCTCATACAACCTATGAAGTCTAATTACTTGTTGAGGAATTTTAGGTAACATCTCCCAAGTGACTGCACGTCTTCTCCTATTTCTATTGTTGAGTAACAGAATAATGAAAATAATTAGGGAAATTAGGGTTGACTGGTGCATAAGTTCCTCGACTAACAAGTACAACAAGTTACGCATTCTAGAATTCAACACCATTGTTTTAATGTGAATGCGGAAAGTCGGCTAAACAAATCTGCACAAGCACAATAGCAATTCAAAAAAATTGTACGCTAACGGCCGCAACGTCTCGAAGCATGCTCGACCAGTTCCAACAAGAACCCTATTGTGGTCCAAATATAATCTCATAAGTCAAAAAACAAAATAAGAATATAAAACACGAAAATGTGTATAAGGTTGAACTGTTTGAAAATGAATAGCACAACAACACCAGAGAGTACATAAACACAAACATGAGAGTAAGTTTTAGATCTTCAAACTTATTAATGCAAGACACTGCAACAGGTGACTAAACTTTCTGGTTTGCTGTATTTATGATTGAAAACTGTGTCCACACCTTCATGCTTAATGGGCCTACTGATCTCAGAATTTAAGTATGGTCATCAAGTAAAACCCACCTTACACAAAGAAGGTTTCTTAACCAACTGGGAGCCGAAACCACCACTGTAAAATTAGTAAACCCATCACCGACTTTTCTCTTCCTCCCCCTTTAACCACAACCCAAAAATTTCCCTAGCTCCATCTAGCCGACCAACTAATTTGTATAAATCATAGTTGTATTGGAACACAACAGCAAGAACAGAACGCAAAAGTCACAGTTGTATAAAACACACAGCTACAAATGTTGTATAAATCACACAGCAAGAACAGAACAGCCCAAAATACAATTCGAAAATCAGCCTTTCAAATTCAAACAAAAAGAATTGAACGAAAAAATCCAGTTGTATCCTCACTCATTCGGCACTGAATTCGACAGGGATAAGAACGATATAAGCACTCAAATCGTATACACAGCTAAAAACGAATTACCTTCAATTAGTCGATTGGCGGACGGAATTAGTCGATTCTATCTCTGTCGTCTTCGATTTCTTCACGATTCTTGTCTTTCAGCTGCCATCAACAGCCCGCATCGCTCTTGTGTGAAGAGTGTCGTCCTTCTCGGTGGTGGTTCGCTCGCGGTGTTGTCGTCCTTCTCGGTGGTGGTGCCGTCCATCGCGGTGGTGGATCTCTTGCGGTGCCGTCGCGGTGGAATTGTGGAAGAGAAGGAGGAGGACCTAATTGAAACCCTAATTTCAATCATTAAACATGATCTTTAATTCAAACAGCAAATGCCCACAAAAAACAAAAAGGGAAAAATTGCCAGATTTCGAAATAGTGTTAAAAGAAAATGAAGAAAACAGGCAAAAAGAAGAAAAATGTCTCACCTTTAAACTGAAAACCACAGGAAAGAGGCGGTGGTGTGTCGCGTCGCGTGGCGGTGGTGCGTCGCGTCGCGTGGCGGTGGTGCGTCGCGTCGTGCTGGGTGGCTCGCGATGCCGTCGGGTAGACCGTCGCTCGTCGTGATGCCGTCGCGGTGGTGGGTCGCTCACAGTGCCGTTGTGTAGAGGAGGGGGGCCTTAACCCTAATTTCTCTCCCTGATATGTAATACAGGGGGGAGACCCTTTACTAAATATGCATAAGGCTACAGTAGAAACAAGATAAGAACACCCGAGTTCTTAAGATAAGAACCGGGTTTAGGTATTAAATTTACACTCTATCAAACATGGAGATTCTACTGTAGAACCTATATAGGGGAATGGTAATATGAGTTTATATTGGGCTAATATATACTATCAAACAGGGCCTAAGAATATTAAATTGTGTATATAATTTATATGACATTATAAAAATATAAAATTGTATATAAGTTATTTTGCACCAATACTCCCTACTTAGTTAATGCATAAGTTGGGCAATCATTTCCTATATCCCTGTTTCCTATATCACTAACCTGTCATATTCAGGACTTCTGCCCCCATTTGCCAAAAAGTCATATATCGTGAATAGAATTCACGATTTATTTTAAAATCCTGAATCCACTTCACGACTTTACTTAAAAAAGTAACACCCTAAATTTTCACTATAATTTCATAAATATAATTAAAAATACAATATTTAAAAAAAAAAACCTATATATCATTATTCATATTTTGTATTTAAATAAAATACTTTTAGAAATAATTAAAATTAGACATTATATTTTTTTATCCACTAAATTGTACCCGTGTTTCTTTAGATTCAAAAATTAGCAACACATGCACTATAAATATAAAAAAATATATATATATCAATAATTCATTAAAATTAGTAATAGAAAAATATTAAAAATTGATTAAAAAAATTATGTCAAAAGTTATAAATTTGTAATAAAAAACTAAAAGTATAACAAAGTAATTAACTTACAAAAAATTACTAACTTGGTACCCAAAAAAAAAAATTATTTCCCCCCTCTTCCTCACGAGTCACGCCTCATCTACTTTTCCCTCTCTCTTATCCATCCCATTGTAACTTGGAACAATTATCCTTGTTTGAAATTAAGTATACTAGGGCTATAAAAAATAGGAAGACAAATAATCAGGAGTATAATATGGATATGCCAAAAATCAACAATTTCAAAATTGCAAAAATGCAAAAAAAAAAAAAGAAAGAAAGAAAGGAACTTGAAATAAAATTTATTAAAAACGAAGAAGAAAGTCAGAAAACATTTGGAGATGGTGACCACAAGACTGATCTTGTGTACACTTGGGTGCATCCCATGCACCCTTAATTGAGCCTTAATTTTTAGATTAATTTTGACTAATTCATATCAAAAAATGGGAAAGTCAAAATTAAAATTAAATTTGGATTTAAATTTTAAATGCATACTATGCATTTGGGTGCACCCAAGATTTTGTGCAAATGGAAAGTAGGCAAACTGCTCTAGGTTTGCCGGGTTTACTTTTGATTTAAATTTCTTCCAGCCGTTGTTAGATTTTGGATTGATATAGTTTGGATCACACAAAATTAATTTCAAAGTTGTGATGATGGTGGTGGCCCGACTAAGTTTTTTTTTTTTTTTTTACAATAACCAGAATTTAAATTCATCTATAATACTCTCTTATGAAATCAAATTTTTTATTAATTTAATTATATTATTGATCCATTGCGAAGCTAGGGCACAATTAGATACTGCATCAATTCTTAATTAATTTCCTGACCTTAGGAAGAAGGAAAACTTTTAATGATATTAGAAAATTCCTATTAACATACTAAACTCCTTAATAGAGGTGATCATATATGTTTAATTACGTGACTTTCGTTTTGATTCTTTCGATTGGTTTTTCTAATTGGATCCATTGCACGATGAAAACGATATGTCATTTGAAGTTGGCAATGTTTTACACATGAAAACGATGATGATTGATTATTATCTCGAAAGAAATGTTTTACACATGCAAACGATGATGATTGATTAGTATCTACAAAGAATGTCACTATTCAGAGAAAAAAATATTATAGACTCGTCTTAATTATTTTATTACACAACCCAATAAAATTGAAATATTAGTTTACAATACTATATATTTTATACACACCATTATCAGACAATGCAATATTTTCCAAAAAATAAAAATAATATTACCCTTATGTTTAGGATGACAAAAATACCAAAAAAAATAAAAAAAATTGGATTCATGAAATTTGAATCGGTTTGATTTTTCAATTTACACAAAAACTAGTATGCAATATTGCACAAAACCCGACCCGTGTAATATTCCCAAATGAAAATTCACGGATCCAATAAATTTTTTAAGGAAAATTCTCGCCACTTCCAGAATGTATACCACATGAACATATTTGTGTTACTGTAAGACAAAATGTGTGCTACTACATTTTTAAAAGTTATTTTTTTTGTACTTTTAAAGTAACTATAAGAATAATATGTATTTTTACAAGAACAAATATGTGTTTCTTAATTTATTTTTCATTTTATTATTAGTTTTATGTTGATAATATGTTGGTAATGTAATAATACCTTACATGTGTTACTATCTCGTCACTCCCAAAATGTATACTACATGAACATATGTGTGCTACTGTAAGACAAAATTTGTGCTACTGTAAGACAAAATTTGTGCTACTGTAAGACAAAATGTGTGCTACTACATCTTAAAAAATTAATTTTATCGAAATTCCAGAATGTATACCACATGAACATATGTGTGCTACTGTAAGACAAAATGTGTGTTACTACATCTTAAAAAATTAATTTTATCGAAATTCCAGAATGTATACCACATGAATATATGTGTGCTACTGTAAGACAAAATGTGTGCTACTACATCTTAAAAAATACTCCCTCCGTCCCGTAGGAATTTGCACCCTACGGGTTGGCACACTTTTTAAGAAAAAATAGTTTTATATATAAAGTAGTAGTATATGGGTAAATATGTGTAAATGTTTGTGAGTGTGCACGTAAATCAATGCTTCCTTTTATAGTAGTGTGCAAATTTGTGTGGGACGTCCAAATAAAGAAAGTGTGCAAATTCCTGCGGGACAGAGGGAGTAATAATTTCTATAAAAATCAATAAATATTTATGAAAAATGAATATTTTTTCTTATAATACACATATTGATCTTACATTGTATTAACATGTTTGTTTTCTACAAAAACAAATGAATATATGTAAAAAAATGACATTTGTTCTTATAGTAGTACACATTTGACCTTATAGTAGCATAAATTTACTCATACAGTATAGCAAAAATCCTGAAATTTGAAAATTGCCTAAATCCGACCCGACCCGTTCAAGATCCGCGAATTTTGTTACTTTGACCCGCGAATTTCAAAATTTTCCTTTTTTGGCATATATTGCACCCGTGCAATATTGTACGGGAGACCTACATTTGACATTAAAATTTAATTTTCGGTTTTAAAATTGTATAAATTTTGTTTATTTGGTTTTCGTCAGTTTTCACACTGAAAAATCGAATAAATTGAAATAAATATTGGAAATATAAAAAAATATATTGATATTATAATACATGTGAAATATGTATGTATATTTAAAAAAATAAAACATACCACGATATTTATTCCAGTGATTCTTGTTACTCGGTACAAGTTTGAGTAAATATAATCTGCACCTGAAATTGACGTGGATATTATGGTTAAACTATGTAGTATTGTAATGCTTAATTTATGAAATTGGTAAACATCGTTACTGAGCATTGTTTCCATTTTTTTATCTCCATAATGTTTTTTGTAATGATGTAGAGTGATGACATATTTATTTTATTATAAGTATATTTTTTTTGTAAAAAAGAAAAGCAAAACAAAAACGTCATAACCAAACCAAATTAATCAAATTAATTGACATAATTCGGTTTGGTTAAGTTTGGTTCTTATACAATTCGGTTCAATTTCAATTTTAAAATTTAAAATTTTAAATCTATTTGGTTCCATTTAAAAACTTGTTAAAATCAATCGAAACGACTTAATACTCATCCCTATCTATCTTCATCCAAATCTAGGTCAAAAGAATAATTACAAAATTGATAAATTCACAGAATCGTATGACTTTGATTACCAACTGATGCAGCGACTGTGTCTGATAGTGATACTCGCTTCTTGAGTTTCTTTTGTCGATGTTTATGACGGATGACCAATATTTCGCTTGACTTCAATAGTGCATATCATCCTCAAACGGATGACCAGACAGAAATGGTGAATAGATCTTTGGGCAACCTGTTTAGTTGCCTTGTTGTGGGGGAGAACTTGAGGACTTGGTGTCACGCACAGCGGAAGTCTTAATAATTATTTATTTAATTAGAAAAATGTTGGGGAAACATTCTTAGAGTGTGACCAACTTTACTTTGAAATAATTTTTCTCATTGAAAACATACTGGACTAACATTAAAGCATGCTATCAAACTGAAACGACCTAACTCACACAACATAACTAATATTTAACAGAAAGATAACTCCTTTAACACTTTAAAATAAGATAAAAAAAAACAATATAATATACAATACATTATAAATTACAAATTGAAATGCACATTCAAAGTGTAGACTAACAGGTCGTCATCTATGTACACAACTACTTAAAACGTTAGGAGCTCCACAACTTGTCCAGTAGAATCACAACGTTTCCAGCAGAATCACAACGTCATAAATTAGTAAGTTAATCTACAATGCATAAACTATGTGAGATTTATAAATCTCAGTAAGTAGAAATTATGCATGATGTGACGTTTCTCTCAAAACCCTTATAATGCAAAATGCACTCTAATTTGAAATCACCAATTTATTTATGAAATATTTATTAAGGTCCTCTGACACACTATTATGCACCGCCGCACCGGCACGAGCACAAAGCTCCATAAAATGTATATAAAAATAAGTGGCTACTAGTATAAGTATACCCAATGTGAGGACCATCCTCATGTGACCCATCGAGGGTCCCCCCATCGCTACCCTCATGTCCACCAAGAAGTATCCCTCACCGTCAAGTCATATGGTGAGGATCCATCCCTCTAACGTCCTAACGAGCTCCATCACCAAACTTGACCTCCTGTCCGTTCAGAAGTCTCATCTATAACATAAACACATCATAATATATAGACGTTGACCCACACCAAGTAGCCTACGCTAAGTTTCCCTAGGTCGCATCTTCCGCCCTCGGTGCATAATCATTAGTCAACCACACCAATTTATAAAGCTTTCAAATTTTAATGCATGATATGCATGATGTCGTGTAATCAATAACACTTAACAAAATTCACAGACTATTGAACTCACAGGTTTAGTCTACACCAACTATGGAGCCCACAGACTCCTTCTACATCACATATAGATCTTTCAAGCTCATTCCACATAATCGCATAATATCAATCACATATTACAGTCAGCTATTTAAATTCACATATTGCCACTCAACGTAAATAATCCACAAAATAATATGTTTATGCATTGTAGGTGTAAATAAATTTCTACTTACCTCGATCCTGCAAAATATTGACAGCGCTAATCCTCAAACCGCCTTATCGCCTTTCACTATAAATCTAATAAAATAAATTGTAACTATCAACTAGTACAGATATAAGCTTGATGAGCTCTTATTTTTCCGCTTAAAGAGCAGTTATAAGAGCTCTCCAAGCCACAACTCTCTAAGTTTAGAGAACTGTTAAAAAATCACTCTCCAAAAAGCACTTAGAAAGCGGTTGGTAACCGCTCTCCAAGAATTCACTTTACAGAGCGGTTCTTTACCGCTCTCCAACTGTATCTGATTTTTTTAATATTTAACTTAGAGAACGGTTATGAACCGCTCTCTAAGGTCATTTAAAAAAAAATTATATTTCTGAGTGTCAAATTATATTGACAGATGGAGTGAAATTAACAATGATAGTTTTGAACTAGAAAATTCTCTTTTTACAACTCAAAATGAAAAAATTCACCAAACGTAAAAAAAAAAAAAAAAAGAACTTGACATAAGGAAACTCTATCATGTAGCCAAATTGAAATCTGATAAACCATATCATCAATTTTAAATAACATTTGAAACATTGGTTCTGCGATTAGAAAAGGAAAAAGAATAACTTGATTCAAAATCCTTTCTTCCGTAGAAAATCAAGAAGAGAAATATGACCATTTCTTTCACATTGGAATCTTAACAGCAAACCCACCAAAATTATCTTGTTAGCAAACCCTCACCGCAAAAATCAACCCATCACTATTGTCTCCTCTGTAGAAAATTAACTCATCATCCACCGCCACCACAAACCCAACAGCCACCGTCGGTTCGAAGGCCGTTGACCGCTGTTTCAACCAACACAACACCACCATCGCCAGAATCATTGTGGTTTCGTTCGCCGCCGACCGTTGTGTGTGAATGCCAGAGAAAAATTGCCTAAAGTAACGAGGGGGCCTGAAAAAATCTAAATCGAAGTCGAAAAAGAGAGACTCACCACCTTTAATGTCGTCACTGTCGTCAGATCGACATCCTCCGTGAGTTCCTCTCTTCCCCTAACCTCCATTCCCGCCGTCCACCTCCCGCGTGAAAGCCCTCGCCTACCCTTTCCTCTCTCTTTTCTCTCTCTTATTCCTTTTTTCAGTAAGTGGAGGCCTTCAGCTAGCGGCAGCCTTCAGAGGCGGCCATGAGCGGGGGTCATGAGCGGCGATGTCGTCTAGGGAAAAGAGAGTATATAAATTGAGTTTTTGTTTTGGAATGAAAACCGATGAAGGAAGGGTTAGGTTAAAAAAGAGACTCTAATTGGGCTTCATAGCGGTTTTTAACCGCTGACAGCCCATTGCTGTTCATAACCGTTTTAAGGTATAGCGGTTTCTCACAGCTTGCACCTTTTATAGCGGTTTTAAACTGCTTTCTCATATTTTTTATATTTTAAAAAAAAAAAAATTGGTTAAAGTGATTTTTAACCGTTATGTAAGCATATTGTAATTTTTTTCTTATTTTCGTATATGATTAGAAAGCTAATTGAAAAATGAGCTCTCTAAATAGATCTATACAAGCTCTTAATTGTACTACTGATCACAAAATTCATATTATGTGAATAACCAAAGCATCATCCATTTTAATTTAATCTAATGAAAACTTGCTTCTTAGATATGTTAATAAAAATATAGCTACAGTAGCTACCTTTATTATCTAAAACTTGGATTCAGCTTAATTTGTGAAGTAATGATAGGCATATCCGAAATATGATTCATTATAGTTAATTTAATTTCAAATAAAAATTATAAATACATAATAAACCGCAACAAAAACTTACAAACAATATCTCCTAATTACTATTATAACATATTTATTAAAACTCTCAATATATACATATAATATATATTGCAAATTCAAAATCAAATATCATAATCCGTATTGTGATTTAATCGACCTAAGCTTCAACTATTTAAGCAAAGACTTAAAATAATTGAAGAACTCTTTCTTCCAGAATCAGATGAACACACTTGCAGAAACTAAGAAATCAAGATGCGAAATGAATAACAAGATTTACGTGGTTCGATCAATTGATCTACATGCATGGATGGGGTTCCTCACTTTTACTAATGGAAAAGAATAATGTTTACAGAGTACTTTTTTTTTTCACTCACTTGCTCAAGTTGTTAATCTCTGATTCGAATACACACACACACACACACAAACACACACACACATATATATATATATATATATATATATATATATATATATATATATATATGTATGAACCCTAACTCCTTAACCAAGTAACCAACCCGTAATTAACCAACTAGTTATATGGTTACAACCGCCAATATTAACTGACCAAAGTTCTTCAGTCATTGCCAATATCCATATCTTTTTAATTATCTTTTCCTGACACAGCTTCTGCATAACTATGTGGTTCCTGATACTCAACCTCTTCTGCAGTTGTTAGGGCATAGTGTTAATGAAATCTTCGTAAATCAAGTTTACATGTAGCTTACTAGCTCAATTTCACTAACAACTTCTTGAATTAAGATTACTGGAATTATGTGATATGAATTATGGGAAGTTTGGGCAGAGCTTCGTTAAGGCAGCGAAATAACGTAGTTTTATTATGAATTTTGGGGCCTATTTATAGGCAAAGGTACAAGCAGGTGGTGGCAACGCACTTGCCACGCTTTAAATATGACTTACACGTGTCCCTTACTTGTCTAACTAGATAATTACAAAGAAATATTGACCGAAAATAGGAAAAATATGATTCTGGCGATCATCTTCAAAAGCGGTGAGCAGCTGGTTATAAACCCCTCTTGGAGGCGACCAGCTAGTAATATTTGTCCAAGAGTGACGACCAGTTTGTTGTTTGTACTCCAAGGAGGCAACCAGCTAGTTGGGCGAGCAGCTCAATGAGCTGCTCGCCTTCTTGCTGCTCGCCTATCTTTTGTTCTTCATGTGGTTTTCCTTGATTTGATTGCATTCATGATTCTTTCTTGTATTTTCTTTATGTTTGATCAACCCTTTTGGGACGCAAAGTCCAGGATTTTGTTAGTTACCTCCTTAAGAACTCGGATCAACTTGTTTCATCAACAGTTGCCCCCTAGCTTGATGTTTGTTTGAATCTTCGGATGAATAACTAACATCAAGCTATCTGAATTTTCTTGTGATTTCTTCATTGTTAGGAAGTAATTTGAACCTGATTCTACCTGCAATAATTTGGATTATGGATATATTAAAAGATCCTCTTTGCCTCATGACCTAGCCGTAAACCACCCTTGTAGAAAAAAAGAGATACCATGGTACTCTTTCAAATACCCACATTCCAGATAATGTAAAATATCAAAACAAAATTGGCATTAGGTTGAGCAACCGTTTTTCCTTAAATCGCTTGCCACTTTTTAGATTTTTAAAACTTTGCAATTAGCTCCCTGTGAAATTGCAAATAAGGGCCCATCCCCATATATATATATATATACTGAAAGTGGCATATTTTCACTTCTTTCCTTTTGATTTCTTTCTTCCTTAGCAATTTCCGGTAACATCCTCAACGAGTTTCCAGTGTGCACGAGCCATTCCTAAGGTAGTTTTACAGTTTTCCTTCCTTTTCTCTTTTCTTTTATTGATTTCTGATCGAGTTCGATTGGAAATCTTTGTGTTTTACCTTTTGTAACATGTTCCTCATCGGAAACGAGTTTTGAGTTCAGTTGAGTATTTTAGGAATTAAACCACATTTCTCTCAGTATAAACCATCTTTATCCGTCTTTTCTGATCATATTTTAGTTTCTTACTAGAAAAAATGGCAGATTCCTCTTCCTTTGGTGATCTGCCGCTGCGTAACCCGGAGAAATGGTCGATGGTGGAGTCTCCACTGCGAGAGCTTTGGGACTATTCCGATATAGTCGGAAATAGAGGTGCTAGGGGGGTTATAATCACTGTGGAGTCCCGGACACTCGATCAAACTGTTCGTGAGTAGAGGCGGGCAAGAGAAATGGAAACTGAAGCAGCTGCTCACCTCCGGAATGCGGATCAAGAGGCTCCTCGCCTCTCTACTGAAGGGACTGCTCACCGCTCAGGAGAGGGAGATGCTCGCCATCCAACTGAGGGAGCTGCTCGCCACTTGGATGAACGAGCTGCTCGCTCCCACGGATAAATACAAGGAGCTGCTCGTCTCCATGGACAAACACAAGGAGTTGTTCGCTGCCTTGTTGGATCTCCTCAAGGAGCTGTTCGCCGCCTTGTTGGATCTCCTCAAGGAACTTTAATTGTAGTGGGGACGGAGGGAGTATATACTATAACTACTTTAATTGTAATCGGGAACATATATATATATATTTCTACATACAATAATATTATACTTTCTCCGTCCCATTATAAGTTGCTCGCAACTTTTTGGGCACTAATATACTATAACTACTTTAATTGTTCATGCATATCTACATATATATATATATATATATTTTTCGGTATACATATATATTTATTAATTTTAATTAATACAACAAATTATCAACTATTTTTTTTGGAATTTTCAAATATTAATACTTAAATCTTAATAATTATATTATGATTTTTCAGCTTTAACACATAAAATAACACATAAATTATTAAATATCTAAAAGCAAGATAAAATAACATAAAATTTCAATCAGTACGTATAAAGATAAAATGCACGCAACGCATAAAGTATATTTAGTTTATCAATATATAATTGACTTTTATTTATGACAAACACTTATATACAAATTTCTACGGGTCAAAGATCCGTAGAAATATCCATTTTTGAAAATTCGCGGGTCTAAACTGGGTCGGGTCGAATTTGAGTATTTTTTTCCAAAATTCCCGCAGCTTGTGATTTTTGCTCCCAGGTATGTTACAGTTGGGGCAAATGCATGTTACTTTAAGGCAAAACATGTGTTACAACCAGATTAAATGTTGTTTTCTACACATATTCATTTATTTTTGTAGAAGTAATTATTTTCATGCAATGTAACACATGTGTATGTTACATTGTATGTGTAACACATATTTATTCTTAATAAAAATATATTTTATCCTATAGTAACACATATATGCTCATATAATAACACAAATTGAGGAACAAATATGTGTTACAATTAGAGTAAATATGTATTACTGTAAATTTATGTTACAATTGGAGTAAATTTGTGTTACTGCAAATGTGTGTTACATCTAGAGTAAATGTGTGTTACAATTAGAGTAAATGTGTGTTACTGCAAACGTATGTTACAATTAGAGTAAATGTGTGTTACTGCAAGATCAAATGTGTGCTACTGTATGCACAAATATTTATTTATCCTTATAAAAATATATATTATATTTTATATAACATATATAAGGTATTAAATGATGTATTAAGTACATGAATAACATATTTTTAACATAAATCAACAAAGAGAATAAAAAATAAATTAAGTAACACATATTTATACTTGCAGAAATACATATTTTTTTATAGTTACTTGAAAAGTACAAAAAATTAATTTTTTAATAACTTGTAACACATATTTTGCCTAATTGTAACAAGCCTTTACCCAAATTGTAACATACCTGAGAGCGAAAAAATATATTATTAACATAAATCAACAAAGAGAATAAAAAATAAATTAAGTAACACATATTTATACTTGCAGAAATACATGTTTTCTTTATAGTTACTTGAAAAGTACAAAAAAATAATTTTTTAAGAATTAGTAACACAGATTTTGCCTAATTGTAACATGCCTTTGCCCAAATTGTAACATACCTGAGAGCGAAAAAACCTGGAACTACAAGTTGCGCGAATTTTGGAAAAAAATGTCCAAATCTGACCCGACCCGGTTTAGATCCGCGAATTTTTCAAAAATTGATATTTCTACGGTAGAAATTTGTACACAAGTGTTGCTCTTTATTTATATATATAAATTTATAATTCACAATTAAGATAAAAATTCATAATTGCTAATTCAATAAAACATTAAATATTTAAAAGTTGAGTCTGTAAAACAAAATGAAATCTAAATAGATGGTGAACATTTAATATGTAATACCAAAAATGATTGAATTACTTTAATTAATTAGTGAAGGGATTGGATATCACACAAACCATCCACAATAACTCAAACAACTTCATAAAGACATCAAACATTCATTACACTTGACAAGAATTGATTTTTCAATTTAAACATACAAATCATACCAAAAAAACTCAACTTTTCAACATCGAGTCATTGCCAAAATAATTTTAGTAAAAATAGTTCCTTTTACCAAAAAATTCCAGGAAAATTTATAAAGATAGATAACTTCCAATTGTATTTAATTATAATTTTTATAAAATTATTCCACGAATTAATTAATACATTTTATTCAAAAACTTCCAAAAGACGGACAGAATATTAATATTGCCACACTTTTTAAAAAAAAATTGTAACTAATTCATTCCAACTCCAAATTGCATGAGACTATATGGGTTGAAACTCTAATTCATCATTGTTTTCAACTCTAATTCATCATTGTTTCAGAATCTAAAAGCAAATTGACGAAAACCATAATTTACAAAAAACGATTTTTGTACATAAAAGACAGAAAGTCAATTTCCTATACATCAACACCACTAAGTAGCAATTTCATGAAATTCCCACAACTAATTTAACATGTAATTAACTTAATATAATTCTATTAACATGCAAGTAAATTTATAACCAAATTACTCCTATTTCATGGCACTATCAATCATCAACTTTGAAATAAAATCATAATTTAAGATACAACAACTTAGACATGCCACGTAAAATATAAAACTCATAAACTTCATTAAACTACTTATTGTCTCAATTTCATAAAATAACTCCAACTCATCAAATAACATGATACTTAAGTCTCAATCTCTTAATTTACTAGAAATTTGAAAATAATATAATACTAAACTTGGAAACTACAACATGCAAATAAATTCAAAAGCTTCACATCACGCCACCCTCCTCGCCAAGACCATCACCGTCATATTCTGAAAAATAGCTTGTGAACATGGGGTGAGTGATAATTCACTCATTGAGGGATATGCTAGTTTGAAAGTTAAATAAACGAGACATCTAAAACAATCAACATACTTGATAAGTAGAAATTTATGCGTAATATTTAATTTATTTGAGTACAATTTATTATACTTAATTATATTAAAATTATGTATTTTTCTACTTATATAAATATACTGGAATAAATCCTACGTTAATTATTTTTATTGTAATTTTTGGTTTTACAGGAATTAATTTGAGAAGAAATAAAATGAGCAAAGATGAATGTAAAGATTCATGCGAGAATGAAGCCCATCAAGTAATTCATTGGGCCCAAAATAACTCAAATGAGACATAAGATTAGGAAAAGGGCCCAAGCATACTTCATTCATGGATTAAGTCGGCCATGTACAGGCCTTATATACATGGTCTGGTTGCTTACTTGGAAAGGGCCGTGCTAACCCTTTTAATTACTTTATAGAAGGCTTACGGACAGGAACTTGAGGGATATATATATATATATAGCTAGATTCGGGCCGTTTTGGCCCGGTGAAATAAAATTTATTTTAAAATAATATAATTAAATTTATTTTAAAATAATAGAATTAAAAATAATGGATTCTAAGACTTTTGGGCTTTGGCGTGTACTGTTTTCATTTTTCTTTTTTATGAACTGCTTTTATTATATTAGGACACTATGACTATGAGTAATGATCTTTATTTCTTTTTTAATTTATGTTTGAATTTGTGATTTTAGTTCTATTTTATATTTGTGTTGTTGGTTTGTGGATTGTAAAAGTATAAGTTAATGAGAAAATTACACTTTTGGTCCCATCAACCACGGGGGTTCACGATTTTGGTCCCATAACTTACATATTTAGTCCCAAATTGCAAAATTTGAACACATTTAGTCCCAACATTAGTCAACTGTTAGTCAACCGTTAACACTTTTGGTCCCAATAATAATAATATAACATTTGGCGCCCAAAGTGCTAAAATGGCTTGTACACCTGATTTTTGGAGGGAAAATGCCAAAAATTCCTATATAAAGCTACAAGGATGAAAATATCCCGACATTTTCCCGATATATCCGCGATATATCCATTTTTCGAAGGCACCGATATCGATATTGAGTGGAAATGATAATTTCATAATACTCATTAAAAAATAAAAAAAAATATCAATAAATATCGGTTTGTAATATCAATATCGCTTATTTTTTCCATAAATTAGACTAAATATCGTAAAATATTGAGAAAATATCGATGAATTTCGAAAAAAATAAAAAAATAGTGTGTATGTTTACACTTATTACAACGTACTGTAAAATTTATTCAAATTATTTTGTTAAATTTATGTATTATATGTTTGTTCTCAAATTTTTAATTTTTTTTAAATTTATCGATATCGATATATCCGTTGAGATTTTCAGAAATTTAAGAACTCGATATCTTCAACCTTGCATACATATCGAAGAAGGAAAGAAGCAAAGTTAGGTTGTTTCATACATGTCCCAACTCCATTAGTGATGTTGGATGTAGCTTTTTTGTTTGGACCGATGAACATGAAATTGTTTGGGCCAAACCATAATCTTAAATCTTCCACACCAAACATTAAACATCCTTATTTTTCTTCCCTTAAGACTTTTTCATAGCACCAACAACCTCCACTAAGCTAGACTAATGATAAATTTATTACCTCTTGAAATCAAAACCCATATTTCATTTGGGACTAAATGTGTTCAAAATTTGCAATTTGGGATTAAATGTGTAAGTTATGGGACTGAAAGTGTCATTTTCTCGAAAAGGAAAAAAAACAACTAACACCCACGTGAGAGACACATGACATATTCCGTTAAGTTTTAACGGACTTGGGACTAAATGTGTTCAAATTTTGCAATTTGGGACTAAATGTGTAAGTGATGGGACCAAAATCGTGGACCCCTGTGGTTGATGGGACCAAAAATGTCATTTTCTCATAAGTTAATAGTAGTGTAACAGTGATTATAGTATAATTTTTAAAATTATTATTTTAAAAAAATGGGTTAGGCTGGCCCGTTAGCTCGTGGGATAGATTGGGCTGGGTTGGGCTCAATTTTTATAGGCTCGACTGAAAAATGGATCGGCCCGGCCCGGCCCGTGAACATCAGTTGGCCCGATTGGCTGGGCTGGCCCGGCCCGGCCCGTTTGCCAGGTATATATATAGCAGCCGCAAGGAATTGGGAATTGAGAGCGGCATTTTGGATTAGAGAGGCAGCTGCAACTGATTAATGTGTGGTTAGATATTTTATATATTAATTGCAACTGATTGATGTTGAATCAATTTATATTATTTTTTAATTAATTTCATGTGACGTGTTAGAATATAATCCTTAATTGTTATAAGATATATTTATGAGTAACAAATAGAAGTCAGATTTGGTATTTGGATATGATTTCTATCAATGATCTGGCGAATCACAAATCCAAATTCTGAAATCTAAATATCCATTTTTCCTAAAAAAATGGATCGAGAGATAAAAAAAATCCAAATTGGATGAGTTAATGCGTTTATCAAATTTGGTGGTTGAATGTAACTCTTCATGCAGAGGCGGATGATATATAGCTGCGGTGAACTCATCTCCGGCGAAGGTTAGGACTTCGAATTGGGCAGGTCTGAGGAGTAGGCTGATGGCGATGTTTTTTACTTCACAGTGGGGACTTTTAATTTCAGGCGTGGAGCACGGTTTCTGCAGGCGGTGGTTTTCTCTCTCGGACTCAGGCGAAGGTTGCAGCGGCAAAGCTTCGAGTTGTGGGGGATTGGGCTGCTTCGATTACTTTCCGGCGTGAGCTCTTGAGCGAGAACATAGATGAGTAGAAATTGGTGGATTTTCCGATGCGGCAGCTTGGTGCGACGGGCTATTTCTTCTCCGGGGAAGTGGGTCTCGAATGCAGTGTCTCTGACTCCGGCGACAGATGTGATGTGATAGGCGACCAAGGACAGCTCTGTTTCTGCAATTGGCGAATTTCGGCGGGCTGGGCATGTTGGGGATTTCCGGTCAGAGGTTTAAGGCAGTGGACGGCGGCTTCCAGGAGTCGAATGGTTCATCGATTGAGGTTACTGGGAGTTTGAATGCTCGATGGTGGATAGTTGGTTCATTTCAGAACATGGGATTTGTGGATGGAGCAAGACCACATTTCCTTCATCCTCATTCTTGGGCCACTCTTTGTTTTCAAGAGATTCCACCGAAGCTTCACGTGACTTTCCCTTTCCTTTGTATTCATCATGTACTTCATTCTAGTGCTTCCTATAGACTACTAACTACAAGTGAGTATTAGAAACGGAAGACATTTAAAAGGAGTGCAAAAAGCACATTTTCATGTGGCACTGTTTGACATGACATATTATTGTATCTGCCAGATTTTGCATATCCTTCCAACGTGTCTCTTGTGCCTTTAGATTTCCTATTCCTTTTCCCCTAAAAATCTCAATACGGAGAGAAGCAAGAGAAGCCATTTTGCAGTTGAGATACGGTGCTCCAGTTTTTGAGCCAGAAGAACCGATCACCTTTTTCGGTAAGTAAAAACACGTATACTGACATCTGGTTTGGTTATTTTCCACTGCAATTTGTGACTAAAACGTGGAATGTTGAGTAGCTTCTCCAACGTAGAACGCAAAATTAGGGTTTTCTCTCTCGCAAAAGTGGGTAGATGAAGAAGCGAATGATATCTGGTTTACATCTCCGACGTCGGTAATCGGATTATTGAATAAATTGTTGGAAAGTTACTGCAAAGTGAAATTAGGGCTCAAATTGTCAAGTCCGGTAAGAAAGTTCAAATATTTCGGCGATCGAGTGAGGTTGTACCACTGTGTAATTGTGTAGAAAGTATATTGTTGAATACTTGCTTCAAATAACTGTCTATTGAACCAAATCAGGGTTAAAAGCCCAGCAGTCCGAAGAGAAGAAAAATGCAATGTAATCCATGAAGTAGGATTTTTTTTAACGGATTTCGTTGTTATAACATAATGTGCAGTTTATATCTCGGAGGAGGAAGATGAACGGAGGCGCAGGTATCAAATCACCATAGACGATGATGAGTCGGTCAGAAATTATCGACTGCGGAGGAAGGAAAAAGGCAAGCGAAAGTATAGAGGTAAATAGTTGTTAATGTTTGTTGTAATACCATTGTACAGATTGCATGTGGCATTTTCCAGTGGGTATAGTGCAGCAAACCGTAGTTGTAGAAAGGGTTATAGGCTTATAAAGGTCTGGATTGTGGTCTGTAACTGAGTACACAGAAATGGGTATGAGTACACATAAATGGGTATGAGTACACAGAAATGAGAATAGGTACACAAGATTTTAATAGCTATTGTACCGAGGAGTATTTTTTTGTACTTCCACTAAGTATTGACTAATATGCATAGAAGATGAACTAGTGTATGTACTATGTGACTGTAATGGTGTTCAATATGTGTCCCAGGTGCAACAGAAGCATCTGGAATTATACAGTTTCGGCATGTTTATTGTTGTAATGTGTAGGTGCTGGTACTCATAATACAAGGAATGACAATTCCACCCCAATGGCAGCCTGAAAGTGACTGTTAGGGAAAAGGGCGTTATTGTGGATAGTGTGTGAGTTAGAAAAGGGTTTTGTCAACCTGAAAGTGACTGTTAGGGATTGTGGTTGTCTAGTATAGTATAAGGTGTATGAGTACATAATACCGTTGTACCACTCGACACTTCATTGTACTAACAAGTTGGTATGTGTACTGGTATTTGATGATATAACAGTTGTGTACTGGAAACAGGAAATAGGGAGATTAGGATGTTTCAACGAACACCAATTATATGCGTTTGTACCATTGTTCAGTGGGTATTTATGTGTTTGTCTTGCCTATTCGATTTGTTTTGATCCTGTTTTGTGTTTGTAACTTGTGTTGTTGATTGAGCATTAGGTATAAGAGGGAAGAGGTGAAGATTCAGACTTGGCAGAATCATCAGATGAAGAAAGCTGAGATGGATAATAGGAAAGTGGAGGTACTATTATTGTCTATTGCATTTCTGTAGCATTGATGATGTCTTACTCAATTATCATCCATTATCTTTTCTTGTGTATGTGGTGTAGAAGAAGGCAGAGTGGATGAAATCCCGAGCAAAGGAGGCGTACAATAGCAGAACAGCAGCAACACGGAGGATAGTGGAGGAAAAACGAGCGAATGCAGAGTAAAACGAGAAGGCGATGCAAACTAATGAAAAAACTAATTATATATGAAGAACAGACCATCTTCCTTATTCATTCTCCTTCAAATTCAAATGGCCCTCCTGTTCTTGTTGCCATCTTTAACTTCTGCTTTTAAAATCCAGTTCTGTAATAGCCATGGCAACAGTGCTTTTAACTACAGTAGATATAGTAGATGCTCAATCAAAATATGCCTTTCGATTCTATGTATTTATGGATGACAAGATGCGCTTTTTTCATCACATCATTATGAATCCTTTTTCTTTTTTCATGAAAGATGGTATCTTTACAACACTTCATCAAACTAATATGTAAATCATGACTAAGATTTCATTTCTCCTTCCACAAACAAAATCTTCACATGGTTTTTTTTTTGTATGGTTACTTAGATTTTTTTTGCCATGCATGTGACAGTTTTTGGGAAGGATGGGCAAATATTATTAACTGTAGCCCCGGGGAAAAAGGGTTGTCTGTCTTGAATAGGGATCAGTATTGAATGTGTGAATATGGTACACTAGGAGATGTATGGGTACACTCATAAATAAATAATAGTGTACCATCCCAATATTGTTGTGTACTACATGAATTTCATGTGTACTGGGCATTGATGCTATAAATATATATGTACTATGCGTAGTGTGAATGTACTGGATATTGAAATAGGGGACACTGCTATATTCATAAAATTAGCTGGACGTTTGTTCGTGCTTAGAGTAGAAATCATGGTGCCTAAATTGTAACAAATTTTTCATAATTTCCTCTAATTTTTAGGGTCTCCATATTAAAACATTAAAAAATAGTTCATATAACGATAAAAAATACGCTCAACTCGAAACGAGTCGACGCGGTACAACAAATTATTTACAAAGATTTAGCCTATCTACCCTGTCAACTATACATGTCATAATCTTCTAATTGTAACAGCTATAACATAAATGAATATTCTTCAAAAACAAGCTGCCCCTTCAAATAATAATCCTGCAACAGGACCCCTTAAATGCTGCACCATTTCCTTATATTAAGCCCTTTGAATCTGCCCCTGAAGTCCAGTGGTATCCACCCAATTGATCTAATATTCTTCCACTACCACATACTTCAAGATTATCCCAAAACGCCCTATACAATCCCATCAGGGAAGGATTCTAAAAACAAAGAAAATGATCACCAACCGGTTAAACGGCGAGTGATCTACATCAAAAGTACAAAATACACAGGGCATCCCCCGGATCCAAAAACATACATCATAAATCTCAATATACAAATGAACATTACAATAATTTTTAAGTGAATATTGTAATAATCACTTAATAACTATGACTATAACATCCATGGCCTATTTTAAGTGAATATACATGGCCTTCCAGCTTTCAAAATCCTCTTTGTGAGGTTTCCTCAGCAATCATTCCATCTTCAACAGATTAATATCCAGCCATCAGCCTATATCATCCTTCTTCATAGCTACAAGTAATCAATCAAAACAACAATAAGACATAATGCTAGACTCTATAGATAATAAAAAAACACTCATCTTTATAAATCTTAAAGATGAAAACATCCCTGATTTATCTCTTCTATCTTCTGCTACAAACTTTTGGGTTTTCCTTAGCCGAAGGATTCATCACACGGTGGTGTAGCTTTAACTACCGCATTAGCACCCGTGTGCTTATATCCTATATCATTAAGGAACAGCCCTGCAAATAACTTGACACATCCAACAGTTTCTATTCCCAAAATCAACACAAGTAATAACAACAAATGCAAGTAATAACACTAAATTCATCTAACTATCACATACAATCAATACAGTTAATAACAACAGTTTCAAACAGCCACATATAATCACATACAACAAATGCAAGTAATACCAGCAGTTTCAAAATCCACATATAACACATGCAACCATTGCATTATTTAAAGCACTTTTTTTGGTGAAAAAATGAATGTTTCTGTACTGTAGTAAATTTTCCGTGATTGTACTAAAATTTCTGTGATTATACCATAGTATTTCTCCATGTACCTTACTACTAAAAGCTCAACCATAGAAATCTCTGCATATCACAATATCTAAAAGGTCAAGTGCGGATTCTTATTTATAAACGCCTCCTCAATTTCTGGAAAACTATATAGGTAGACAAAAAGCATTATTCACCTCATTGCAAACTTCTTCTGTCTCCTTCGATGACCTCGCATAATTAACCAGAACCTGCAGAAGGTAATCTATAATCAATTTACACAATGACACAAGTAAAATAAAGCCTCAACACGCAATTGCCATCGTTTCAAATACTTAAATTAGAAAAGGACTCCATGTCAACTGGCTGAATTCTAGTGAGACCAAGAAAGAAAGCTAAATACAACTCCAGCAGTCACTAGCTGGACAAGTGAATTTTCGTAAATAATGTTGTGCAATAAAATCCGATATTAAATACATTCATCATCGCTGAGATTAAATCTAATATTAAAAATTGGCCAATTCATGCTGAAATAGAATTGTCTGTCGGGTAAAGGAAGCAACCTTGCAACCAGACTTTCCCAGATCCAAAACAATTGCCTTGTCAATTCCTCTAGACGCTCCAGTAATAACTACAACAGGAGCTTCCACTTTCTGTGCTGCTTCATTTCCAACTTGTTCAATGCTTGCAACCTGTGCTCTTACGCCTATACATAAACTCCAATTAAAAAACAGACAAGAAAATATAACTTTAATCTCACTATCTTCAAGTGAAATACATAATTTTCAGCTCCAAAACAGAAATTGACTGCAAACATAGCACAACCTTTCACATACCTGAGGACGATAAGGATCTGATTGCACACATTGTGCAACCTATACATAGAACGACATTGCAAATACAATATGGGAGTTAATTGCTTTCTCATTAATCATTTCACTCTCGTTAATTCTGCAGAAAATCTGAAGGCCTGTTGAGCAGCATATGGGGAATCCATCGGATAATTTTGAGTTACATGAAATTTTTTCAAAAAATTTATACTTTGTACTCAAAATCTTCAATCAATTATAGCAAAAATATCTCTTAATACTGCCAAATTAAGAAAAAACAATTCGATTGATCACCACGGATGATAAATACTTGAAGGAAAATTTGACAAATCAAAGTCGGGAAGAGAGAGAGAGAATAAAGAAACCTGGAGATTGTGCGGTGGTGCAATCGATTGTGGGTATGGTATGATCAGTAATCAAGACCATTCCATATATCCTACTGATTTCTTCTTTCCTCTGCTACGCCGGAAAGACTGCACCAACCTCCCCACCGATTTCTTCCTTCCCCTGCTCCACCTCTAAGCACAAAAATCCCATTACTGTATAGAGAGTGATGAAAGTATCTGTATGTATAGAGAGAGAGGAGAAAATGAGAGAGTGTGAGTGAGGAAATTACGAGAGAGATTTTTTTTTTTAAAATAATAGATTTGATTTAGATGGAGAGAGAAAAAGATTTAGGTGGATCTGACTGCATTAATTAAGAAGATTTACTAGCTGTTAAAGCCAGTGGCATATGGACGTAATTTATGGGAAATTCATGGGCATTGGTAGATGGTGTTGTTCTCAGTGGAAATGATTTGAGTTAATAGGACCAACTCTATATTAGTATCTTAAACCAAGAATCGGCCCGCAATTTTCCCTTAATTAAAAAGGCCACCGATATTCTCCCCCTCCCCCATTTTTAATTACTTTACCCCCATTTTTAATTCACCATATTAATTTTTCAGTTCACCCCTTTTACTGTTCCAAAAATACTCATATCACTTATAATTAAAGATATAATTAATTACTTTACCCCATCATTTTTATTCAAAAACAAACCACAAACAAACACACAAAAAACCTTTTCACGCAAGTTTCTTGATGCTGTAGAAGGGGGACGATGCTAGTGAAGGGGGTTGACGATGCGCCATCGGAATTCAAAGGTGCCGCCTCAGGAGTAGCCATGGATAAAGGTATGTTTTGAAAATTCTGAGATTTTAGGTTTTATTGTGAATGAGTTTGTTAAAATCGATCATATTTATTGTTGCAAGTGATTGGGTTTGTTAATTTTGTGTCTAAATGTTCAAAGTAATGTGTTTATTGGGTTGTTCGTTATTGGATTCCCGTTTCTGTGCCCGTACATGTTCGAAACTGGTTTTCCAAATTTTGTGTGTTTGTTCGACCCCTTATGGTCGAACAACATGAATATTTTCGACATTTACCTTTTGAACATTCTTGTGTTGTTTGAATTTTTTTTCAAACAAATAGGTTATGTTCATCAATAATTTTCGAACAAATAGATTATGTTCATCATAATTTTCGAACAAATAGGATGTGTGCATCAATTATTTTCGAACAAATAGGATTTGTGGATCAGTAGTTTTTGAACATTTTTAGTTTGTTCATCATACAGTTTCAAACATTAATGTGTGTTAATGAATTGTAATTGTTTTTTAATAGGAAAAGACAGGACTCGACCAACTGACTCTTATAGAAGGCGAAAACATCAACGTTCGGGCACACCTACATTAATTATTAAGCCAGAATCGCAAGTGTATGAAGAGAGAGATGACCCTCATTATCCGGATAATACGTGGGGAGCCGATACATTCTCTTCGCAAGAGTTGGAAGATGGTGTGAATGAAGAGAACGAGGGAGCAAATGAAGAGGAAGAGGGAGTGTATGAGGAGGAACAAAATGAAGGAGGACAAGATGTAGAAGTTGCCAAAGAAGGAAGAGATGTATCACAAATACCACTTCCTCCGCTTCTCGATGGATTTTATAGCCATGTATCAAGGTATATATATGAGGGGACAGAGCGAGATGTGTTGAAGTGTCATAGCCACGTTAATAAACTTTTACTTTGGGAGGTGGATCCAGAATAAGATTATCGTCATTGGAAGGACATGTTTAAAAAGTCAAAATTATTGTCTTTGAGATCATCATCATACAAGAATCCGAACAAGAACCTGATTACAACATTTTGTTGAGCGATGGCATTCGGAGAGGAATAGTTTTCACTTCCCTTTTGGTGAAATGACTATCACCCTTGACGATGTGTTTTGCATTACTGAACTTCAAGTTGATGGTATTCATATACAGTGCACTGATTAGGGTCATAATTGCATCATTTTGCATCCATTTTTATATGGTTTTGATTAGTTTATGTTCATATTTGACCCTAATATGATATACTTTGTGCATTTGACCCATTGTTGGCAAGAAAGTTGTGTTTATAGGTGAAAACAAGTAAAAAGATGAAGAGAAAAAAGCAAGTTTGATAAATTTTAGATTTATTAAACTAATCCAAATGGTGCAATTGATATACCATGTTAAGGAGCTTGAAGAGAGGGTCGCAACACAAAAAGAATCGAGTCAATCGGAGCTCTAGAACTCAAGATATGAAGAAAACGAGGAAGTCGAAGATCGGACGACACGAAACCATTCCGTTCGAGCGAGCTCAAGGCTGTGGTCGCGCACGGACAACGCAGTACTCGAGCGGCCAACTTCAGCATTGAGCGGAAGCGGTGCGCGCGGATGGGCACGCGAGTTCAGCAGTCGAGTGATGGCGAGTGGCTGGTCGAGCACCTGGGCAGATTTCTAAATTTTTAAGGGCATTCTCGTCTTTTCGTGCGTTTAATGAAGAACACTTTGGACTAAGCATTGTGGGCACTATAAATACTCAAGGATCAGATTCTAAAAGGGACTTTTACCATTTTTCATTTTCTTAGATTAGTTTAGAGAGAGAATTAGGTAGTTACCCATTAGATTATAAGTTAATTTCCATCTTCTTTCTACCATAACTTTTGATCCAACCATTGGATTGTTAATCCGTTTGTTCCATTAGCTTAGTCTCATTATTAGTTATGTTTCTACGGTTCAATTTATATTTTTGATTCATCTACATATGGTAAGATTTTCTTTAATTCTCTTGTTTTAGTTCTTAATAATGTTGTTTAGATTGTTAATTGTTGTTTTCCATTTCCAATTGGCCATGGGCTAATCTCTTGTTGCATGGATTGTATGAATACTATGGTGAATTTAGTCTCTTGTTAATCCTATGCATGAATTAGTGATCTTGATGGATTAATTCTCTTTTTTAATGATTTGAATGAATGATTGGTATTGCTAATTGGATGTTTAGAGACTAAGTGGATTAGCAAGACATGAGAATTGAGTTTATTCATGAATGTTATTTATTGAATGTTGTGCATGCTAAGTGTTTGATTAATGGCTTTTATGACCAATGAGAATTGCATTTAAGCCTAGACCTCTTAATTAGAGTATTGGGTGTTGTTAGAGAGATCTAGACACCTAACAGAGCTCTTTAGGTTGTGTTGTTAGAGAGATCTAGACACTAGTTAGAGTAATGGCTTAATTAAGACACCAAGAGACCTTTTGCATGCTAGGATGGATAGGACACTAGGTGAACCATAGTAGGAGTACCTCCATGCACACCCATCACTCACTTGCTCATCTCTAAGAGGTGATAGTTAGCTTTTACTTTGCTTTGTTGAAGTAGATAGAATCCAAGACTTTTTCCTTGTTTTCCTAGTTATACACCTTTAACAGAAAAATCCCTGTGTTTGATATTTTAACTTGGCCATCTTGCCACGTCTACTACGACTACGTACACTTGCGTGAGACACAAAATTGGCAAACATGCACGCATGATGAAAAGAAAAAAGGACAAACTGATTTAAATAAGTTATTGGGTTTAACAGAGAATGAAGCAAGAAAAGCTGTTGAGGGTGTACGTAACTCGTCAGTGAAACTTACTTGGTTGGAGGAGACTTTTTCCCCGATGATGGATTCAGAGGATGATGATAAAGTCTTCTATGCTGCTAGAGCATATGTGTTGTACACGTTTGGGACAACTTTATTTGCTGATAAAAGTGGTACACATCTACACACATATTCGTTTCAGTACACAAAGTACATGTCTAAGTTTGGAGACTACACTTGGGGAACTGCAACATTGGCTTATCTCTATAGACATTTGGGACAAGCTTCGTAGTTTAAAGTGCTCCAAATAGGTGGTTATTTGACGTTGTTAAGGGTATTAGACAAAATATATTATTAATTTATTATGATTGTCATTATTTGGAATATATTGAACTTGGTTGACGTGTTAAATTTTCAGGCCTGGATTTATGATCACTTCTCATCTCTTATTCTACCTCCAAAAAAATCATGCATTTCAGTCAAGACCCTCACTATCATATCTAGAGATGTTAATCTGGGCCGGCCGGTTTAACCCTGAAAAATGCAGGGGCCATACTTTCATTGGCCCGTTTAAATCCAGGCTTTTTTGACCCGGCCGTATTAGCCCGCGGGCTAAACGGGCTAGCCCGCTAGCCCGCATAATTTTTTAATTTTATATATATCTATTAAATATATAATATACTTATTAGTTATTATTATTATTAATTGAAGTTATCTCCAATTTCTATTTAGGTGTTGTATTAATTTTAAGTATTTATACTTGAACTTTTAAATACCAATTAACCTTTAAATATTTAAGTGTTGACGTTTGAACTTTTGTAATTATATTAAACTATTTTTATTAATTTTAATGAAATTATGGACAATGTTTAGGTTCTAGTTTAAATATTAACATTATATGACAATTATTTTAGGTTATGTGTTAAAATTAAGATTTTTTTTTATTATTTGTGACATGACCGTTTATGACTCGTTTAGCCCGAGGACCTCTAGGGTTAGGGTTAGGTCTCAAATATTAGAGGACCGTTAAGAATGAACCGGATAAGGCCCTAACCCGTTTAGCCCGAAACCCGTTAGGGCTGGCCCTATAGGGTTAGGGCTAGCCCGTTTAACATCTCTATTCATATCAATATGCACCTGAAGCACATACAGGGTCATGTATGGAACGCGTTCGAGCCTTCAGATGTAGTCTATATGTCTTTTTTCCAACTCAGATAATATTTTATTACTTAAAAGATAGAAAAATGTAATTGTGTCAAGTATTTATATTAAAGCATATGTTATTTTATTCTAATAGTGATCGTGGACTCCATATAATGCCTTCAAGAAGTTTTGTCCCTTTCAGCAAGTGTAATTTTTTCATGGCTATATTATTTGTGACAATGTGGCTAAGTCGTACATGCCGGATAGAGTGATTAGACAATTTGGTTATGTACAAACCATACCTGAGAAAGCCTCTTTCATCTAGGGTGAAAAGGAGTCGTTCCATGAAACCAAAGCGAGATTGTGATATTATGGCGGAATATTATTGTTTATGGGATACGCATGTGTTGTCTGTTGAACGTCTTGGTGAGAGCTGCAAGTACCCTTGGCAAAGTGCATATTGCTATGATGAATGGTTTGTCGGTCAAGGTCATCCCAGTGTTTCAAATCCTAACACTACGATCCTAATTGGTCCCGAACCTGCACGTTCGACCCAATCGTGGGAGAGAATTGATACTGCAAAGTATGAGTTAGGAAATTTGGTGGAAAGGTATCATTCGGACGATGCACTAACCTTAGATGAAGCCATTTAAAAGGTTGTTCAAGTCATGACTATTCTTACCAGACTAGAAGGTGGAAGTTCCTCTTCACGTGCAGAACCATGTCGAAGTAGAGGTATGACAAGATCTAGAGCCAGACAAAGAGGCGGGGTGCTAGGCGCTTTGGATAAATTGTGGATGATTATGTCTGGTAGGAATTTAGTTACTTTAGTTTAATGTGTGGATGAATTGTGGTTGATGAATTGTTGTTGATTATGTCTTATTTTGGATTGTGGTTGAACTTTAGTTGAATGTGTGGATGAACTGTAATTGATTGTGGTTAAATGACGATGTTTTGATTGTAATGATGATTTTATTTAGTTGAATGCGTGGATGATTGTGGATGATTTTTCTGAACATAAAGCAACTGTTCGATTGTGATTTTCAAACAAATCCATTTTGTTCGACTGTAATTTTCAAACAAAACACTTATAAATGACAAATTTGATCGAACAAAATGGTAATATTCGGATGTTTTTTTTCGAACAAAATATAGGATCACTTCACCCCCATATTTCTCTTCACCACCCATAACACAAAATCACGATTACGTACTGTATGGAAAAAAATTTCAAACATTACTACAATGTTCGGTCAGTTTTTTTGAACAAATGAACAAATTTTGAAAATACTTTATGAACATTTTCCCACTAATTTTTTTTCGAACAAATTACAAAAGTTCGACTAATTTTTTCGAACAATAAAAGGGATCAGTTCTCCCCCCCCCCCCATTTTTCTCTCCACCACCCTTAACACAAAATCCTGATTGCGTACTGTATGAAATTTTTTTCGAACAAACCCATAATGTTCGGTCAATATTTTTGAACGTTTCGAAACAATTAAGATTGTTCATTGTGATTGAAATTGTATTTGGGACTCGAAAAACCTCCTTATATAATGGAATATTGTGGGATAACTCATTAATCAAATCCTGCCTCATACGAGCCCATGCATCCTCACCAAATCCTAATAAGCCCGCAACTGCCCGGAATCCACAATGGTCATCTCCCTTTACATTTTGGACATCAATTGCGTACTCTTGGTATTCCAAAGGAAGCAGTGACATCAAATCTCTTGCTGAACAAGATCGAGTACTTCTCCGAGTCTATATACAGAAATAATAAAATAATAATAGAAAGCTAAAGAAATTTATAAATAATAAACATATTTAAATTCTTACCGGCAGCTATTTGGGGCCTCCTTTCTTCTAATACTTTGGCAATGAGAAGGACTCATCGACATTATAAACCACACTCTGCGATGGGGGACAACAACTATCAATTTATGACTGAATACGTTCAAACAAACTTGGATCTCTTTTGTGGAATTTTCTGAGCCATTTTTCCCCATTTTTTCCCCTATTTTTGGTCTACCACGTGGATCGATTTTAACACTCGGTTCAACCATATTAGTCGTCTCTGGATTTTCCATCTCTTGCATATTTCTTAGATAAATCAATCTTTGACTCTCATCAAACGTTTTGTACACCTATGCCATATCTCGTACAACATCTTCAAAACGATAGTCAGTGACTTCCTTCACATCATTAATCAACATTGGCTCCATATCCAACTTACTCCAAAAAGCATCAACGACATTCAAAGGTATTGGTTTATCTGCATATGCATAATCTTCAATCTTGTGTCCACGTGGTAAACGAAACACCGTTCTCAAAATATGGTTGCAATTACGTGCATAAAACTCTGGTGTTTTCACAACTTTGACTTCATCAAATAGCTTCTCCAAAGTGTATATGGAGACAAATCTATGTAAACCATTATACAGAGTGGTTGAGAACTTATGTTGCGAGACATTCCTACTCTTCTGGAATGATGCCTTAATAGCAGTGTGACAAGCTTCGTAGAGAGTATCACACTTCACCCAACAAGCCTCAAATTTCCTAAGGATTCCCAAGCAATCTCTTCAAAGCAGAATGATGACTCTCAACCCTATATAGTCGAATATATACAATTAATATAATGTAGAAAATAAAATACAATTACTATTAATAGAATGTTGAAAAAAATGTACCTATTAATCATTGTATTTCCACAGTGCATCAATTGATTTGTCCACACATTCACGAACCTCTCTTTGTATGGATTGAACCATTGATCAACCACATAATCAACTGGTTTCTCATCAAATTTGCACCGAAGGACTTGAAGGGCTTCTTCATATTCATTCTCAGTATGGGCATGGATAACCATATTGACTTGCTTCATGAAGGCCTCCATTTTTTTGCAGAATGGAACTTCGGTTTACACATAGCTAGAACATTTCTATCAATGTGCCAAGTACAAAGAAGATGGTTACATTCTAGAAATTTTTGGCCGACAGCATTCATTAAAGACAACTCTTGATCAGTAATGATAATAGATGGCATGCACCCTTCACCCAACATATCCTTCACTACACCCAAACCCAATCGTAGTTCTTCTCTTTCATAGTATTGATTAATCTTGTACTTTCTCCTAGCAATGTAGATCGTCCGAATGGTAGAAGTGTTGGTATTGTTCTTTGCCTTCAGAGTTTTCAAAACATTCTTCGGAGGTGCATTGCATTTTGACATATCAATGACAAATGCCTCCTCTCTAGCAGATAAGAGACCCATAAAAGATTGATCCTCAAAATAGTTGTTAATTGGATGATTGTGAGTTCCGCATTTGACCTCTAAATTCCATTGAAATTGAACTTTCTCTGTTCCTCTCAATAAAAATGGACAATTACACTTTTTTGGAGCCCATATCTTTTCAACTTGCTTGCTCTTCTTCAAATATCGACTCATTCTTCTTTTTCTTCGGTGGACGATACTTTCCCTCTCGCTAACAAGCTAATAACACACAAGGTTTTTTCCGACCAGATCCACTACCAGAGTGCTTGATTGATATAACCATTTTTTGAATAGTAGCTCTGCGTACCCAATTAATAAGTGCATCATGAGAAGGGAAAATATCCATGTTCGTGAAAACACTCGTGTAGTCCATAATAATTTCACGACCCATTTCCTCTCCGCAATCACCCAGAACATTTTCTTCGGCCTCATTTTCCAAACTTTGAAAATAATATAAGCAAAATCAGAATCTATAACATAGTGGATAATATGTTCGAAAATTAAGCATGAACATTTGCTAAATGTTCAAAAATTAAGCATGAACATTTACTAAATTTTTTAAAATTAAGCATGAACAATGGAGTAATGTTCGAAAAAAAATTCATGAACGATTCCATTTTGTTCGCAAGTATTAACCGAACACTGCATCATTGTTCAAATTTTTTTTTGAACATTGTGCATATGTTCCCCAGACCAGATTCGAACAAACAGATCCTATTTTATGAATATAAAACACGCAAAATCTATTTTCACAATACATATTCATTCCTACACCATGTATAATACTCAAAATATTGCAATATACATACTAAATCATAAACCCAACCCTTTCATATACGTTCAAACAAAAAACCCCCCAAAAATCATGAATAGGGGTTCAAAAATAAATATCTAGGTTTTACATATTACTTACATGAATATAGACATCTCTATCATCATCTTGTGACAACACCATCTTGGGCAAATGGAAGTTAGACGCTAGAACCGGAATGAGAAGGTTTTTCGACGTTAATGAAACAGTTTTTCATATGAAGAAGATGGGGTTGAAATTATCCATTTGTAAATTAGAAAAACATAACAAAAGGGTATTTTGGTCTTTAAAATATGTTTTGCAATGGAAAAATCAAGTGTGGAGGTAAAGTAATTAAAAATGGAGGGGGGGGGGGGGGGAAGAATATGCATGCCCAATTAAAAATAAATAATTGGGCTCAAAATAATGGTCCAAGATTGGGCTTCTAATTACTTAAATGAGACACAAGATTATAATTGAGCACAAAATAATAATTTCATAACAAAATGTCAACAAAAATTATATTTTTACAATTAAGTTCAATTGACCAAATTTAGTGTAAATAATTGCAAGAAATCCACTCAAAATAGACAATTAAACACAATAATTTTGAGCAATTTTCACACTTTTTTTTTTTACGGAGAGCAATTTTCACACTAATCATTCTTGGGCTAGTTACAGCGAGGGCCAATTTTTAAGGTCAAAACACAAGGAAGGACACATGCTTTTTAATATTACAGTGAGGGCCAAAAAGTACGCAGAAGTGTAGTATTGAGTATACGTGTGTACTTTTGACTATAGGAGTGTACTCTAGTACATGTAATTATTTTTTGGATGATGAGGTGCTTTAAATGCACTGACAAAAAGGTACATTTGATGTGACGTGTGTCACTATTCACATCAAATCGTGTACTGTGCCCATCACATCACATTATTAACTTGGTTTGTCAGCGATAATTCTGGTGATGTGTACTATTGACTATACGTATGTACCATTGTACAAATTAGTGTACCACAGTGATTCGTACACATTTTCATATTTTTCGACAAAAAATTGATAAAAACTCATATTTTTCCAGTAATTCTTTGAGCCCTGAACTTACATTTGTTGCTTCATCAATTCGCAAGGAACGTATACGACAGAGCTAAGCGTATCTCCTGATCACCATACAGAATTAGTAGTAGATGTTAGTCAATTACTAAAGGCAAGACCATATCATAGAGACCGTGAAGTAAAGGTTTCAGAAATTTAAGGTTCCAGCAGTTTGCAATCACCTAAATGAACCTGGGATTTCGACTAATCACAACATTAGACATCAGGGGAATGTAAATAATCAATCATGACAAAGCTATAATCACTAATAACATTCAGTCAGACCAGAAACTAAGTGAATGCATGAACAAGGCAGAAGTAATCAATTCACCTAATGAAACCAAACATGATTAATTAGCAATTCCACTAAAACCCCATAGTCTGGAATAGCTAAAAATCACCAATTTCCCCCTCCCATTCACTAAATTAAAGTCTCGAGCCTGATGTCAATATGCAAAAGAGTTCTTTACAGGAGAGTACCCTAACAATCATTTATCAAACCAAACATCCATGAATCAAAGTTGCCACACTCCAAAACGGAGACGAAATCACCACAACCACAATTTATTTATTCATAAAAATTCCACACACAACGCAAACAGAGAAAGGAGCACTTGCAATTCATTCCACACACGGAATTAATCTGTAATTAGTATCAACATATTACAATTAGCCCAAACGACTCAACATATCTTCAGTCCCCGAGGTCTTTCTTATTCAATTCACCGATAATACCATACATATCATCACATTTAGCTACCCACGAACCAACAGATACATACAAAAAAATAAAGTCATGAAAATTAACCTTTACAGAGTAAACCAAGAAGGATTGGGGGCCACCGACGTCGTAGCTATGGCCATGCCTTTTCCTGTCTCTTTCTCCGAAGCCTATCACCCCCAAATTAAGATGCTTTGAACAAAAACCTATCACCCCCAAATCATGAAGCCTTGCTGGAACCCTCATCTGTCGTAACCCCAAGCCGTCGCCCCCAAAATCACTGAGGTGAACAAACCCCCAAAATCAAAGAAACCCTAAAATCAACGGACCTTCCTCCGTTGAAATCGCACAAAACCCAACCGTGAAAAGCTCCCTGACCGTCACAGCAGTCCACTCGACTGGTTCAAGCCACCGTTCGCCAGTCGATTGGCCATCAAAGGAGGCGGTTTTAGTGTGCAGCGGTTTTGATCGGTTTCTACAGAGTTCTTAGCGCGAGCGACGGCGGCATCTGGTGATACGACGGGTGGAGAAAAGCTTTTAGGCACGAATTACGGTGAACTGGCAGACGAGGACAGAGACGCATGATTTCCGATCGATGGAGTTGTGGCGATTATCTGCGTCGATCTCTGTTTCAAATGTGACAATATTGACAGCTGTGAGATGATTTCGAAAATTTGAATGAGTATAATGAAATATAGCACAAAATTAAATTTTAAATTTGAAATTAAGATCTGAGATAGAAATTCAATGGATGAGATATGTGTCAGTGAAATCCTTCAAGAATGAAGATAAAGAAAGGGGCAATTTGGTTATTATATGTTTCAATCGGGGGTATTAATGAGGTAAAATGACTCTGTTTGTTATTAAGGAATAGTAGTAGCCTTCTTAGTGGTTTCAACCGAAACTAAGGCCTTAGATGTAATAATCCCATCATTCTTCAATTGTGAAATTTATTCAACTGACCTAATATATTGTTTAATATTATAACATGTATATTTGACAACTTTATTGGTTCTGTACAATTAATTTTTTAGTATGTCTTGTGTGAGATTGTTTCATTCTATAATATGATGGTATTAAGTACAAAATGAAGGAAAAGTTATATTTTTCATCATGTAACTTTATCTCTTTATTATTTTCGTCCTGCTAATTTTTAAAATTTGATTTTAATCCTGTAACATATATATTTTTTTGATCCAGCTGATTTTTTAATTTTTATTTTAGTCTTATAAATTTACCACCTTTTCATTTTAGTCCTGTAATTTTACCAGTTTTTTGGTTTTAATCCTGTAAGGGGGTAATGTCACATGACAAAAAAGAGGTAATGTCACATGACAAAAATTAAAATTTGAAAGTTAATATGACAAAAATAAAAATTATATAAAATTATAAAACAAAAAATAATTTTCCATAAAATAAAATATATTTCTAATTTTATTCTTTATTTTTAAAGTTGAGTAGGAATTCTCGCTCATTTGAAAGTTTTCAGTGTGGGTTGAACCTTCAAAATTTATGGATGTCATTTTCATCCTTTATATTCTTGCTATTTGCCTTATGAATTAATTAAAATTTTGGCTTTAAAGATGAAAAAAATATTGAATTTGAATAAGAGTAATTGGGCGTGAAACATTATTATTTTTAATAGTCCCAGATTATATGCACTCAGATATGTCTGTAGTACACACGCATGATGAGCACACACATTTTATAATGAGTACACATTTTACAAATTATTAATTTTATTTCTTTTTAAAAATTCTATTTTTTTCTATCTATTTATTTTTCCTATGGGCCCATGCACCTTTCTCTTTGTTCGTCCTTTCTCTCCTCCTTTCTTCTCACGTTCTTCTTTCTATCTCTTCTTTTCTGACATCCATAACTCAGTCCCAGTATTATCTCACTCAATTCATGTAATTTATTTGATTAGAGTTACTTCGATTTGATGCCAAATTAACAAGTTCAATTTTACCTACTCTCCACCAAATTTTGGCTCGAACTTCAATTACACCCGAGATAGCCCTATTTCTCCAATTGCGAGGCATTTACTTTCATTCATTGCGGCACCAAGAATTTGAAAAAAAATGGGTAAGAATGGTAAGTGTGATAACAATTCTTGTGTAATAAAATATTTATTAACATTTGAAATGATATACAAGGATTTTTCTTTTGAATTTTGGGTTCTTCTCTCTAATTTGTCCTCTGATTCTCCTTCAACTTTGACTTGGCTTTTGACTTGACTTGACCCGGGTTTTGACTTTGACTTGAAACGTTTGATCCAAGGACGGGTCGTCTTGTTTTGGATTGAACGAAGTATTTGGAAGATTTTGATGAAGAACACTTCAAATTTGATGAAGAACGGTCTTCAAATCTTCAAGTCTTTATTTGAGCTGGAACACTGGATCGGAGGGGTCCCGGGCCTTGATCTCTGATCGGAGTGTGTTTGTAGATGAATTTGATAAAGGAAGTTTGAAGACGGTGATGAACACTTGTTATCTTTGAGGTGTTCTTGGATGAAAAACGTCTGACCAGAGGGATGCAATCCTTGATTCTGGATCAAACAGTATTTCTAGTCGAATTTAAGAGGTAGAGTGAGGTCCCACTGGGCGTGCCAATATAGTGATAACAATTCTTGTGTAATAAAATATTTATTAACACAATGAATGATATACAAGTATTTCTTGAATTGAAGGTGTTCTCTCTCTAGCTATGATCCTTTGATTCTCCTTCAACTTTGACTTGGCTTTTGTCTTGACTTTGAATTTGACTTGACTTTGACTTTGACTTTGACTGGGCTTGACTTGAAACACTTGATCCAATGACGAGTTGTCTATTTTATTTTTTTGGATTGAGCGAGGTCTTTGGAAGATTTTTTATGAAGAATGCCTTGAAATTGGCGAAGAACGGTCTTCAAATCTTCAAGATGGATTTGGTTTGGAACACTTGATCGGAGGGGTCTTGGACCTTGATCTCTGATCGGAGCGTGTTTGTGGATGAACTTGATGAAGAACGCTTTGAAGACAGTGATGAACACTTGTTGTCTTCGAGGTGTTCTTGGATGAGAAACGTCTGACCAGAGGGATGGAGCTCCTTGTTTCTGATTGTAGGATGTTTCTGGTTGGATCTAGTGAAAACGGTTGTAGACGGCAAAGAACGCTAGATGATCTTCAAAGTGTTCTTCAAGAAAAACATCTGATCGGAGGGATTTGACCTCTTGTCTTGGATCAAACGGTGTTTTTGGAGGTTTTTAACGAAGAACGACTCGAATATGGCGAAGAATGGCTTGAATCTTCGAAGAATTTCTTCAGATTTGGTAAAGAACCCTTGAATCTTCAAAGAATGGCTTGAATCTTCTTCTTAGCTCACAAGTTGCTCGTAGAGAGGCTACTTGCTCGTTCGTCTTCAATGATTTCGATCTTTCGATATGTTGAAATGCATGAATATGACCCCTATTTATAGGGTAAGCATTTAAAGACCTTCCTTATTCGCGCTGACACGTGGACGATCTGGTTGGCTGATGTTGATTTGAATGGCAGAATTTACGAATCGATAAAATTTAGCTTGATTGATTTTCGCCGTCTTCTTTATTTATACGAAACATTTATTATTTCGCATAAATAGGGCAAATCAACCATTTATTGTCAATTACGAGTGCTGGGAGACTCGTAATTGAATAATGACTTGTATCGTGTACAATAAATATCACTTGACTATTTAATTAGAGAATTAATTTGATAAATTCTCAAAATTAAAATAGTAATATATGATGATATTTATTTAATTTATACACGTGTCATTATTTTTAATTGGAAAGCAAAATTTATTTGCTTACAATAAGATTTCAAAAAATGGAATAGAAATGGTAAGAGTAACAGTGAATAATTATTTTCTCCTTCTGTCTTCATTCATCCTCTTCTTCTTCCCTCTCAATCTATATTTCTACATTTAAGTACATGATTTTTTTCGATTATGAAAGTACAATTTTTCTAAAAAAAAAGTTGAAATTTTATCAGTTTTTACAAAAATATTGTTAATCTAATTATGCCTTCTTTTTTTGATATTTTTTCCGAAAAAGTATTTATTTTTTTGAAAAATAATCGAAATGTTTTTGTTTGGTTGTTTGATAAAAATATTTGATTTTTTAATTTATTATTTGTTTTTTTTTTGGCTTTTTCTTTTACATTTTTCTACTGTTTGGGGGAAAAAAATTATAACTTAAATAAAAAATGTTTGACTTTTTCTAATTTTTTTCCTTTTATTTTTTATTTTTCAGGATTTCATTTTTTTTTAAAAAAAAGTTTATTATTAAAGATATATTACAAAAAATATATATGCTTTGAAAAGTTATTGCGATAATTAAGGGTGAGTGTATGTAATTTGAGAGAAAAAGTTAAGAGAGTAATTACATTATTCTTTATTTAATAAAAATTATAAAATTATGAAGTATGTGTACTTTAAATAAATGTGGTGCATGTAACGTAGGCCTTTTTAATATCGTTTGGTATTTGACTAGTTTTGTTAAAATTGCTGACCTGTGGATCCAAGGCTGATGAACTGCTGAAACTGGGCCGCTAGAAATGGGCTCATAATGGTTCTTTCTGGGCTGCTGAGGTTTGGCCTATGTTATTGACACTAGCCATTTTGGGAAATATACTACTTTTAATATGTTCGGCAATTTTTTTCGAAAATTTTACAAATTTTCTGTTAAAATTTTTGAATTTTTTTTTATTTTTACACTATGTTCGAAAAAAAATGTCGAAAAAATAAAAATAATTCAAAAAAAATTGCCGAACAAAAGGTAGTGTATTTCCAAAAAAGATAGGGTATTAATCTGGCTAGTGTATTTAACAAAGAGGCTAGTGCGAATAACCTGGGCCCTGAGGTTTTCCTTTCGACTAAGGTTGCACTCCAAAAAATTCAGGAGACAGGTTGTTCAAAATCCTTTAATGACAATGAGAATAAAATTTTATTTTTTTAATCTTACATATGTTGAATGAGTGTTTATGTTAATGATGGTTACATTATTAGTGTTTTGCTTCAATTCTAAAAAAATGGATAAAAAAGAAAGTTATTGATTATGATATGAGGGATTGATTAGGAGAATGATTATAAAATAAGAAGAAGATAATCAAATGGGGTGATGATTACTTTATTTAGGAAGAAAAATAATATTGTATACCTCATTTATTCTCATTACGTACTATAATTACTGTATATTTATTTCATTTTTATTACCATTGAAGAATTTTCATACCAAGCGCCCCTCAAAATTTCTAAACATATATATAACATATTTAAATTATCTTTTCTTTCATTATCACTCAGGGCAGGGGCGGAAGCAGGATTCATCGATGAGGGGGGCCAACAATATATTAATACTCCCTTCGTTTCAGGACTACTTTCACATTTATTTTATTTGGACGTCTCAACTTTACTTTCACACACCTAAAAGGAATCTTTTTATACTCACTAAAGTCAATAAATTAAAGTACACTTTTCTTAATTTATTATTCAACTTTACGCTCACATACTCACTTTATTTTTTATTCGCGTGTCCATGACAACCATGAAAGTGGTCTTGGAATAGAGGGAGTAGTATATGATATTGTTAAGTTTTACTGTGTCTTTCAAATATTTTATCAAACAATTATTTTAATCATAATTTCTTGTATGAAAATTCACGTTCTCCACTTCGATAATGATTATATCATAAGATTTTAAAATTTATCATGGATGAGATTTATCAACCATAATCTACAAAAGTTCAATTTTAATGATTTATGTGGCCCCCAAGATGAGAGAGAACGCTCTTAAAAAATATTTTTTTCATTAATAAAATTAATTAAAATAATTTTAAATGAGAAATGCCATCAATGAAGAAATATTATTTTAATGTTTTCAAAATTTTAATAAAAAAAATGCGAGAATTAAAAAAATAAAAACCATAAAAAATTGAAAGAATTAATTAAATAAAGAAATTGATATGTATTATATATGTATAATATGCTAATTATATTATAGGATATAAATATAAGTATATTTTATACCTTATTTCATTTGTATAAGGATAAATTAATTAAACGAAGAGATAGCGGCCCAATTTCAGGCCCATATTTCAAGTTTCACATTACTTCTTCAAACATATTCGGGGGCATGGCTACCCCCATCCACAACGTAGGACCGCCCTGACTCAGGGGACGTTTGGTTGGCTACTTTGAGAGGTAGTAATGATAATTAAAGTCATAGTGTGTGTTTGGAATGACACTATTATGACTTTGATTCCTAAAAACTAAGGAATCTACCATAGTTTAGTTATTTGAAAACTTTGACGTTCATTCCATACTCATTCTATTCATATATCCTTTCTATTTCTTATAATTATATCAAATTAGTAAAATACATTTCCCCAAAATCACCAAAAAAAATCCATTGTCATCCCTCCTCCCTAAAGTTGTCAAAACGTGTCAAACCCCCAACCTTGCTTGTAAGAAAGATTGGGTTGAGTTATCGCTGGCTCAAAAAAAAGATGGGCACGCACATATATGACTCAGATTGCACGGGCCGCAAGTTTGTGAGGATTAGGATGGGGCAGGCGAGACCTAGCCTGCGGGTTATTATTATTATTTTTTAGATTATTCTATTTTTAATACAAGATTATTTTTAATTAGTTTTACTTATATTTATGTAGATACAGAAACTATAATATTATATAATTGGTAAAAGATTCTAGCGATTCAAGACCAGATCTTAGTCTTATATGCATTATGTGCATTGTGTAAATTTATTTTTAAAAAGTTAAGCAAAATACTATTGAAAAATCACATATATTACTTTGAAAAAATATGTATAATTTTTTAATAATAATTTATATAACTCTTCAATAATAAATAATGTAATTTTTTAAAAATCACAAAAACTCGTATGCAATATTGCACAAAACCCGACCCGTGTAATATCCCCAAATAAAAATTCGCGGATCCAATAAATTTTTTAAGGAAAATTCTCGCGCACTTCCAGAATGTATACCACATGAACATATTTGTGCTACTGTAAGATAAAATGTGTGCTACTACATCTTAAAAAGTTATTTTTTTGTACTTTTAAAGTAACTATAAGAATAATATGTATTTTTACAAGAACAAATATGTGTTTCTTAATTTAATTTTTATTTTATTATTAGTTTTATTTTGATAATATGTTGCTAATGTAATAATACCTTACATGTGTTACTATCTCGTCACTCCCAGAATGTATACTACATGAACATATGTGTGTTACTGTAAGACAAAATGTGTGCTACTGTAAGATAAAATTTGTGCTACTACATCTTAAAAAATTAATTTTATCGAAATCCCAGAATGTATACCACATGAACATATGTGTGCTACTGTAAGACAAAATGTGTGCTACTACATCTTAAAAAATAATAATTTCTATAAAAATCAATAAATATTTATAAAAAATGAATATTTTTTCTTGTAATAATACACATATTGATCTTACATTGTATACATGTTTGTTTTCTAAAAAACAAATGAGTATATGTAAAAAAACAACATTTGTTCTTATAGTAGTACACATTTGACCTTATAGTAGCATAAATTTACTCATACAGTATCATCAACTAGAAGCGAAAATCCTGAAATTTAAAAATTACCCAAATCTGACCCGACCCGTTCAAGATCCGCGAATTTTGTTACTTTGACCCTATTGACCCGCGAATTTTCAAAATTTTTCTTTTTTGGCATATATTGCACCGTGCAATATTGCACGGGAGATCTACTCTTTAAATATATATTTAAATTACATTGTGCACTGAGACTTACCCCTATCACTTCAAAAAAAACTTGATTTTTTTTTTGCCGTGCAATACATGGGCTTATTATACATATTTTCTAGAAGACGTGTGTTGCACGGAATATTAACCTAACCATGAACATAATTTTATTTTAAAAAAAGCTTCAGTATATTTTAAATAATTCTTTTATATTAATATAGCATTACTTTTTATATTGAATTAATTGAGGATAAATGAGAAGTACTGTATATATATAGACGTCAAGCAGCACTAACGGCCATTCTAATGTTTTTTTTCACATCTTAAAAGCAGAACTAACGGCCCTTCTATTAAAACTTGTTGTGATTAAATTTGATCAATTTATTAATAAAATTATATGTTTTGAGAAAAATAGTATTTTGATGAAATCGAAATATTCTAATTTGAACCATTCTTATTAATTTCTGTTCTCATTGTGCGTACATTAATCGGTAACATTGTGCATGTAGTGTTGAATTTTAGTGAATTTAGGCAATACAATATACGGATATTTTTTACTTTAAACTTAGTAAACTTTTTTGTACTCCCTCAGTCCCAGAGCAATTTGCAGGGGAGGAGGAGCACACAAATTAAGAAAAAATAGAATAAAATAAAAAAAAGTAGTGTTTTGAGGGTTAATTTGGTAAAATTTTATGTAAAAAGTGAAAAAGTTAGTTGAATTGAGTGTAATATGGGCCCAAAAAATGAAAAAGTAATGACATTTTGTGTAAATATGTATATATTGTGAGGGTGAAGTTTATAAAAGAGTTTCCTTTTTTGGGTCTGCAAGTTCCTTTGGGACGTCCCGAAAAGAAAAACTTGCAAGTTCCACTGGGATGGAGGGAATATTACTTATAGCCCGGTTGACATATGATTTTCTAGATCTCTCACTCACCCCACAACCTACCACCCACCCCACCTAATACACTTATTAAATTTTTTTTTTTGCTTTTTTGGCAAACTATTTCTAAATTTTCAAAAAATCATATTATACGCATTTCATATTCACATTTAGTTATGGTATTATATATTTCTCTAACACATATTTTATATTAATTTTATATTTTACAATTCCAATTTTAAAATATTTACTTTTATGAATCCCTTATTTCCCTCCTTTTATAAATTTTTAATATTATATTAACAATTTGAATTTATTTACATAATTTTTTTATAGTTCAAATTTATTAATTGTCAAAGTTTAATATAATTTTGTTCCATAAATTCTTATTGTCCAGTAATATAGAAAATCTATAAGTGCAGAAAAATAAAGTAAAAATTTAAATGTTCGCAACCATAGTTCAAATACATTGATTGTTAAAGCCCAATTATAATTTATGTTCCAATGATGATTATTATTCAGTAATATAAGTTAAAAATGAATTACTTGAAGTTCAAATGTTTATACATATAGTTCAAATCTAATTTTTGTCAAAGTTTAATTATAGTATTTGTTCAAATGATTTTTGTTCTTCAATAACATAAGTTAAAAATGAATTACTTAAAGTTCAAATGCTCGTAAAAATGAATTACATCAAATTTCACAGTAATATTCATAAGTACAAAAAAATCAGTTAATAAAAATCCAAATCAATAATTAATAAATTTAATTTCAAATTAATGACAAATAATTCAATAAAAAAGTAATAAAAAAAGTAACAAACTGAAGTGCAACCATACATATATATTTTTAAAACTTAAATGCAACAAACCCAAATGTAACCATCACTTAAAAAAGTAATAAAAAAGTAACAAACTCAAATGAAACCATCATTAAATTTTTTTTAGCCCACTGTTTAATTAACTTGAAGCCCAAAATCCATTACCCATATATGCAGATATATTTGACAAATAAATAGGAATGTTTTCCAAGTGTATCTTTGGAAAGGAATACCGAATACGCTAGACTGCTCATCCCACTGTCACTCTCTCTCATGTACTATAATTTGTCCGCTGCAAATGATCTTATATGGCAGCAATCTTACACAAGAGTGCTGCAAAACATACAGAATTTAAGATGTTCGATAATGAAGATTGCAAGAAAAAGAAAGTGTTACAAAAATAATATCTAGATTTAAAATGGCATATGATTGATTGTGAAATATATTTGACATATCATGAAAAACAATGAAGAAAAGGTGAAATTCACTTTCAGGGTTTTGAAGGAAACATGCAGAGGACAGAAAATTCAACGAAACCATGGGATAAGCTACTTAAAAATCACATACAGACTTCAATAACTGTATACGTATAATTAGCTACCTCTGTTGAATTCGACGGCGCCACCCCGTATGTCCTGTTCACCGGAGTTCGTCCCATCACTGGAAACGCCCAGAACCTGTTCCCTGTCGACTCCACTAACGATTTTCCTCACGGGGCACTGCCAAATGCCCCTGTAATCTTCTTCGAGGGAGCACCACCATCAGGGCAAATCGATTTTGCTGTGAATCATCAAATCGGAAGCACCACCGTACCTGTATCGATGATTGAAGACGCCAGAGCATGCCATTGTCGCCGGATTTTGTGGAGAGTTTGTGTTATGGCGCCAAAATATCAATTAAGAAATACCCAAAATTTGAAAATTAGAGTAAAATTAGGGTGCTGAAATAGTCTAATTGGAAATACTACAAGAGGAAAACAACTAACAACAGAGAAAGAGAGAGAAGGCTTAGAAGAAGAAGATGATGAAGATGGGAAGGAATTCAAAGAATAAGAAAGATGAGAGAAAATACCAATTTCTGCTTGTCCATTTCTTCTTCCTTTTTCAGCTTTTGTTCACGTTGTCCATCACTCTCTTAACTGTTTTCTCTCTCTTCAGGTGCGCGCGTTCTCTGATACATGTTCCCCAAATTGTGATGTTTGTGGATCCTTCTTCATTCTTAGCAGTTACAGCCCAATCCACATGATTCAATTGGGCTTTCTCCAAACCCAGGTAATATATGGCTTTCCCTAAATCCTGATATAACTTGGGCCCTACTTTTTCAGACTCTTCTCGTATGGTTTTGATTGGGAGTGAGATGTGAGAGTTGATTTTGTGTTTTAATTTCTTAAATTCAACCGCCATAACATTTCCCCCTACTTGAGTTGATCCTTGTCCACAAGGAACAAAATCTGGAAACTGTGAGATCAGATTATCATAGTGTTCCCAAGAAGTGTAATCCGCTGGTAAATACACCCAATTCACTAGTTGTTCAACTCCCATAGAGTTTCCTTTTTTGTAAATTCTTATGTACAGCACAGACAAAGGATAAACTCTTGTATATCCTTATTGATCCATTTGGGGCAGCTCTGTAGTAGGTATATACTTATCTCCAAACATTTTCTTCAATAGAGATACATGGAATATCAGATGTATTATAGATTCAGGGGGAAGCTTAAGTCGATAAGCTACCTGCCAAATTTTCTTCTGCACCAAATAGGGTCCATAATATCTTGAAGCCAATTTCATATTTCTTCTCAATTCCACAGAAGCTTGTCTGTATGGCTGCAATTTAAGATACACAAAATCTCCCAGCTCAAACTTCCTCTCAGTTCTTTTTATATCAGCAATTGTCTTCATCCTTTGTTGAGCAACCTCTAAGTTCTCCTTGGGTAGCTGAATAACCCTTTGTCTCTCTTGTACAAAATCCTTCACCTCTGTAGTATGATTCCACTCAATTTGACCTATGGTGATTTGAGGTGGAGGGTAACCATACAATGCTTCAAAAGGTGTCATTTTAATTCCTGTGTGGAAATATGAATTATACCAATATTCAGATAGTGGAAGCCATTTTGCCCAATGTTTTGGCTTTCCCTGAACCATACACCTCAAATAACCTTCTACACATTGATTCAACCTTTCTGACTGCCCATTAGTTAGGGGATGATAGGCAGTACTTGTATCCAAACTCACTTCAGCCAGCTTGAAAAGCTGCTTCCAGAAATTACTAGTAAATATCCTATCTCTGTCTGATACAATACTTTTTGGCATGCCATGCAACCTGTATTTTTGATCCAAAAATACTTTAGCTACTCCTTCAGCATGGTAAGGATGTGAAATAGCTATGAAATACCCATATTTGGAGAACTTGTCCACCACTGTCAGTATCACTTCCTTACCTTTAGACCTTGGTAAACCATCTATAAAATTCATAGCTATGTGACTCCATGCTTGTTGAGGAATTGTCAATGGATTCAATAGACCTGGATATAACACATGCTCTTTTTTATTTCTTTGACATGTGTCACATTCCTTCACAAACTCCTTCACACTGTTTTTCATTCCTACCCAAATAAAAATTGATTTGATTCTCTGATAGGTTCCATGTATGCCTGAATGACCTCCTAAAGGAGAGTTGTGTAGAGCTGTCATTATCAGCTCTTGTATTTCCCTTCTGCCCCCAATACATATTCTCCCTTGATACCTCAATATCCCATTGTTTAGAGTGAAATCTGGATATGAATGAGTATGAATCACCTTAGATGTTATGATACCATGAAGTTTATCATCTCCTTCATAACTTTTGATAACTTCATTCATCCAAAGGGGTTGTACTGAAGTGATTGCCTTACAACCACTTTTTTCAATCTGCATATCATCTTTCCTTGATAAAGCATCTGCCACACTATTTTCAGTACCCTTCTTGTATTGTACTTCATAATCAAAACCCAATAACTTGCTGATCCACTTTTGCTGAAGTTTGGTTGACAACTTTTGATCAAGTAGATGCTTTAGGCTTAGTTGATCACTTTTGATAAAGAAATGATTCCCTTGTAAATAGTGTTTCCTTTTGTTTATGGCTAAGAAGTACTGCTCTTTTTCATAGATTGACAACCCCATATTCTTTGGTCCAAAAGCCCTGCTTAAATAAGTAATAGGCCTTCCACCTTGCATCAAAATAGCTCCCATTCCATATCCAGAAGCATCAGTTTCCACTATAAATGTTTTAGTGAAATCTGGAAGAGCCAGGACATGTGTAGTTGTCATGGCTCTTTTCAAATCCTCAAAAGCCTTTGTAGCTTCTTCATCCCACACGAATGAGTACTTCCTGAGCATCTTAATGAGTGGTTTACTGATCACCCTATACCCCTTAACAAACTTTCTATAATATCCAGTTAAACCTAAGAACCCCTTCAAGGATTTGAGGCTATTAGGTTTTGGCCAATTGATCATACTCTCGATCTTCCTTGGGTCAGTGGCTACTCCATTTCCAGAAATAATATGCCCAAGATACTCTATTTGCTCTTGCCCGAAAGAACACTTGCTTCTCTTAGCATATAATTCATGTTTCCTTAGAGTATCTAGTGTAGCCTTCACATTTTCCTCATATTTTTCCCAATCAGGGCTGTACACTAAAATATCATCAAAGAAGACTAGAATAAATTTCCTTAAAAAAGGTTCAAATACTTGATTCATCAATGCCTGAAAGATGGCTGGTGCATTACACAAACCAAAGGGCATTACCACAAATTCATATTGTCCACTGTGGGTGACAAAACTGGGTTTTGGTATATCAGCCTCTTTCATTCGTATCTAAAAATAACAAGGTTTAAGATCTATCTTTGAGAAAATTTTTGATCCATTTTGCTCATCTAGCAACTATCAATCAAAGGGATAGGAAAAACATGCTTAATAGTGAGTGTGTTGAGATACCTGTAGTCTTGTTGAGAAGGTGATAACTATCGATAAATCTTGTCATATCCGATCGAAGGAACGAGTAGTCATTCCTAAGATCGTCCACATCCGTTTTCAATGACTGTACCTCATGGCCCCATTCATCATAAGTTAAACCCTTGAACACATGTCCTCCTCCTTGATTATAGTACTTGTTTAGCCAAAAGGTGTCTACGTGCAAGTGTACACGATCGTTATTGCAATGGCAAGCTTAACCAAGTTTATTTTATATCGAACCCAAAGGAAACGGGGATTTGTAAGGTAAGACTATTGTTCTTGATTCAAAAACACAAAGCAAATAAAGGGATTCGGTATCTATGCCTACTAGTGCGTCAAACTTGTAAACTACATATCACCTTGATTCACAAAGTGAGCGAGTTGTGTGAGAAGTGTGCTAGTGTACTATCTTATGTTTCAGACGGTGAGGTATCACTTTCTCATGCTATGGAATTGTGTACAATCAATTGGTAAGCCACTCTAACATGCAAGAGGTCTCCCTAATAACACATTAAAGCCTCTAATTGTTCTTCCTATTCACTAAGTATAGCTCTCACTATCTTAGGAATTTAATCAAACACTTAGCATGCATTTGGCTAAGTACAATAAGATTTAGGAAAATAGGCAAATTCTCATTGAGACTACCTCCTAATGACCCTTATGATCACTACACATACAAAGCATTCATACAATCCATCAATGTAGAGAATTGATCATACAACAATTCATAGCAATCAAAAGATCAACATATTCACCATACTACTCCATAGGAGTCATACACCAACATACAAAGGGATTAGCCCATGGATAATTTAATAAGCAAAATAGAAATTGAAGTAACTATATTCATCATTATGCAGGAATTATACAAAGTATTCAAGAATTTACATATTACAAGTGGAATTGAAAAGATACAAGATTACCTCTATAAGCTAGAAAATGATCCGATAATAGAAATTGAAAATCAATCGGTAGAAATGTAGCTTAAACTATGCTAAGAATACTGGAGAAGATGGATCGTCGATCCGTACGGTAGATCAAAAGTTATCTAAGAAATCGTAATTGAAAATCTAAGAACAATCACTTGGAAACTACCTCTAACTTCTCCTAATCTAGTTAGAGAATATGAATCTAAGAAAATGATAAAAGTTCCTTAGAAAATTTGAGATGGAAGTATATATAGTGCCCTTGGATCATTGACTAAGATGCCCTTTATTAAAACGCACGAAAATACAAAAATAGCCCTGAAAATCCGAGAAATATGCACTGCTGTCGCCCAAGAACTGACCAGCTGTCGACCTCTCGGGCGACAGCTTGGTCGATAAAATGCCCCCGTGTCGCACAAGAACTGCCGAGCTGTCGACCAAGCTTGGTCGACACGCTCAGGCGACAAATGGCTGCCGATCCAGAGATGTTGGTCGACACATGCCTGTCGTCCGAAGAAGGGCTCTGTGTCGCCCGAGGCCTTAGTCTCGGTCGATGCGTGACTTCCTTGTTTTTGTCATATCTTGAGCTCTAGAACTCCGATTGACTCGATTCTTCTTTCATTGCGACCCTCTCTTCAAGCTATTCAACATAGGATAGCAATTTCTCCATTTTGCTCAACTCCAGAATTTGGACTTTTCTCGATCTTGCTCGTTTCTTCCTCATTTTGCTCGTTTTCACCTACAATCACAACTTCCTAGCAAAAAAGGGTTAAATACACAAAGTATCACATAATAGGGTCAAATATGAAGATAATATCACCAAAAGCGTATAGAAATGGATGCTAAAACATGCAATTATGACCCTAATCACACCCCCAAACTAGATTGTTGCTCGGCCTTGAGAAACAAAGCGATAAGATAGGGGAATAATTGTATCTTTGAAGCATCAAGCACACAATCAAATGCCACATATACATCACCTAATATCATGCAATCTATCAATGTAATATCATCTCATCAACCATTTACATAACATCAATGAACACAAGATCAAATCAATGAGTCAAAATCCTCACTATAAAGTGTATTTCTCAAGCTCTCAAGTGTACGAGGTTCACTCAACATCACACATAGTACATCCACTACCATAAGCTTGATAAGAGTCTCAAATTCTCCACCACTTGACAAGTAATTCATCATCAAATCAAAGATGAGTTTTTATTTGGTTGTAGTGTTGGCTTTTTGGTAAGGGTGGATATTTTTGGATAGAAGTGACTATCATACTAGTGGAGAAAGAGGTCAAGACTCTACTCTTCCAAAGATAGGTTGCAAGTGATCAAATTGCAACACCATTTCAACCACTTAACACTTTTCTTCACACTTCTTCCTTTCAAGCATTTTTCCACTTCCTTTCTTTTGCAATTTTGCATCACATCACCAACACATTAGGAACATAAGCACTTCTTCACATCTTTTCATTCAACACAACTTCCACTTTTTTTTTTTTAAACATCTTCATCTTTTGTTTCTTCTCACTTTTCTTCACCATCTTATCCACCAAGCTTGCTTTCAAAGCACATGTAACCCTCATATCCTCATATAAGCTCCACTAGTAATAGGGAAAATAAGGCTCAAAATGAAGGATAATCAAGCTACAATCATAGGTTGCCAAAGAAAAGGCCAAAGGCACAAAATGGCTAACTATGGAATCAATGTCATGGCATGGATAATTTGGCTAAGTGACTCATATAAAATCAAAGATGGCCTCAAATCATTTTTGACAACTCATTACAAAATGTGATCTCAAACAAGACTCAAATCAAGTTCTAGAGTGGAAATGCACCAAGTGGATCTCACATAAAAAAAATGTCATCCGTTCAAGATTGAAACGGGCAAAATAGGCTTAAACCTCACGGGATAAGGTGATAATGACTCATATCCTATAAAAAATGTACACATCAATCATGTATCAAGCATCAAAGAATCAACGACACTATAGACAAAAAAGAATTAAGCAATATACACACTACACTTAACTATGCACAATCTACATCATCCACACAATCATAAGCATATCTCATGCCACACTACTCTCAAAACAAGCAACAATGGCTAAAAATAAACAAGCAAAACAAAGGCTCATCACTACAATAGGCATCCAATCATAAAACAAATAGCATTGTCATGAGAATGACGAAACAATCACACCCCCCAAACTTTTTTGGACCATAGGTCTAAAAAGTTTGGCAAAGGAGTGGAGGCAAGAATCATGCAATGCACAATAAAGCTCAAAACAAATAACAACCATCAATACCAAGAAACAATACCAAACATCATCCAATAAGAAATAAGATCCATCACATTCATCACAAGCATAATCCAAGAGAAAACTACCTAAGAGAAAATAACACAATCTACAATCAATATCATTACAGACCCAAATTAAAATCCTAAAAGTTTGGATAGAAGCATGAGATAGAGATAAGAATGAGTTACCCATCCCTATGAAGTTAGATCGAAATCATCACTTCACGAAGGTGGGTAATGCGGATGAGGAAAATGTCCCTCTCCAATGTGCCAGTTCATCATTGCATTTTGAGCTCTTAGCAACTCCTCAATGTTAGCACCCATGGTGGTCATGGTCGATTGCATCGAACCCACCTCTCGGCTAATTTTAGTAACATTGGCGTTAAGAGTGGTGTAGTTAGCATTTAAGGTGGTCACGTCGGAGCGGAGAAGTGAGAAGTCCGACTGAAGAGCCGAGACATTTGTCCTAAGAGAGATGAACTCTTGACCCCAAGCATTGGAACTTCCAGACCCTCTATCATACTCATCTTCTCCCTCAGCTTGCTCCATATCACTATCTCTGTGCACACTGGTCCTTCTCCTTGCCCTCTTTGTTACATTTCCTCCTCCCTTGATTGAATTCCCGAGCAATGTCGAAGTGCAACGGGCTACTCATGCTCCAATTTTTATCATTCTTGATAGAAATGGTTTCATAGTCCAAAAGAGGAAATGGAAGTTCAATAGGAGGTCGATGTGCTAGATAAAGCTTCTTCCTTCGCCTTACAATTATTTGAGTGTCCATCAAATACCCTAAATCAAGGTAAGAAAAATCCTTTCCTTCTTCTCTCGGTTCCCACCCTAAGCATCTTGCCAAATGAGCAATCATCCCACCAAAAGCACAGTCTCCTTTGGAAATGACGTAGGATAGATTTTTACAAAAATATGCTCCAAAATTTGCTTTCAACCCCGTAAGCATAGAAAAGAGGACATAGCGTTCCTCATGTTGCATCTCCTCCATATCACTTCTTGCAACAACAGTGTTGGCTAAAATCATCTGTGCATATATGAGGATGGGATTACCGATTTGAGTAACCTGTGATTGATAGGCGATGAACTCATTGTCATCATCTTTTTTAAGCGCCTTCCAAAATGATTGATCTTGCCCAAACCGTTCCTTTTTATAAAAATGGCTAGGTGAAACATCTTCTTCGCAGCCAAACAATCGGTTTATCTTTTGAATGGAAAGTGTGTGAGCTTTGTTGTCGATATGGAATTGAATCTCTACAGGAATTCCACAATTCTCAGTAATTCGAAATGTGCTCAGAAATTCAATGTTCAGATTCCGGTATGAGTTGTCATGGACATGTAGTAATCCACTCCATCCGATATTGTTGAACAAGTACTCCACATCCTCTCCAAATTTCAGAGGCCCCGTAATCTCCTTGAGGAAATACCTTGAACAAAGGAACTCCATATTAACAAATCTTGCAATCTTATCGTAACAATCTGCATTGATTCCAAATGACATTCCAAACCAAGAGGGTTTGTTACGACAAGTCTTAAAACATTTCTCTTCCAGCTCAACAATTCTCCCATCCTTCCAACTTGAACTTGCAGCAATACACTTACCACTACGAGACATTGCCTACAAAAGATTATAAGCATGAGCAAGATATATGTATTAAAGGCTTCACACATCACACTTCCAGCAAAATTTTAACACATGAGCAAAGGAAGAACAATATAATCCAGCCATCAATTTCCATTTATCAAGTAAAATTTAGATTGAACATAAAGGGCTTAATTCTTAGAAACAAGGAATTCATGCATCAAAAAGTCATGCAAATGTTAAATGCCAATGAAGCCTCACGTAAGCAAAATCATAGGTGAATTAACATAATCTGTTAGGATATCTGTGTTAGATGTTTTGATGATATAATAAACCAATAAGCTTGTAATAGGACCAGCTGAACATGTTAGTCAGCTGATGAGTAGTTAGGATTAGATAGGTTCGAGTAAGGGGGAATCTACCTTGCTGTCTACAAGATCCGAAGCTATCATAGAGAAGAAGACAACTGAGACCTTAAGGACTTAGCCGATTTCAGAGGACAGAAGATTTAAGCAGCTGACACTGGAGTATCGAGAGTAGATTATCAGAGGAGTTAACATCAGCTGATATCAGAAGATCAACTGATCAGCTGAGAGCACGTCACAGACAAGACAAGGACCATGGATATAAGACGTATTCAGACGAAGTCAAGAAGACCAGCTGAGGTGCACATCAGCAGACTTGCACATCAGCTGAGGTCCAAATATCAGCAAACTGGTACACCAGCCGAGGAGACAGATCAGCTGAGGTCTTGTGCTCAGCCCAGATTCTTCGGAATCATTTTAAGGGTTGACTTGCGACACAGAAGGAAGATTCCCAAAATAGAAGATCAATCAATCAAGGGGACAAACTTGATTGATTGTAGATCGCGAAGATTAACGGGAATCAAGAAGGAAATTCAATCAATCTCATTGATTGATTGAATACAAGATTATAGGATCTCATATTTCTAGTCCATCCCAACAGCTAGTTATTTGACCCTATAAATTAGAGTAACAGTGATAATTTCAGTATCGGATTTACACGCATATTAAGCTAGCCGAAACTCTGTCAGAATTATCACTTGCACTCAAAAACCCCATTCATACTTATTATTTGTAAAAGCTTTGTAGAAGCTGTGAGAAGTCAATTGCGTTTGTAGCATTGACAAGTTGTAAGAGAGTAGTACTCTCGAACTGTGTAAGTGAGTAAGTAAGTGAGTTAGTGGAGAGCCCCTCAAGTCCAAATTGGATTGAGGAGAGTGGATGTAGGACAGTTGGTCCGAACCACTATAAATCCCTTGTGTCTCGTCGTATTTCTTTCTGCTCTTAATTTTTGCACATCACCTAAAACTGATTTTCATTAAAAAACATTTCCGCACTATTCACAGCGCACTACTTTCAAATTCAGACTACCTCAAGTAGTCTGCTGGTTTTCTGAATAATCCAAATAATTTGAAAAAGGTTTTTGAATCCTTACAAGTCTATTCAACCCTCCTTCTAGACTTGTTCAAAGGTATTCTTCCCTAAAACCTGCCTTTGGGACCAACAAGTGGTATCGGAGCTATGTGTCCAAAAGACCACAGCCTGAGAAAGCTTTTGGTGGGCACCTGGACAGATCCCTGAAAATCTGTTTTTAGAAAATTTTGTGTGCTTTTTATCTAATCACTTGCAGATATGTCTTCCTACAAAAAGAGTGGATCCAAGACAAGGAAGTTACCAGAATTCTCCATAGAAGATTATGATTACTGGAAATTCAGAATGGAGAATCACCTTGGAGCCATTCATGATCGGATGCTAGATGTTCTGGAGGAAGGGCCAATCAAGTTTTTCTGGGAAGGGGTAAGTGATGGCAAGACTCCAGAAGCTGAGATCAGCGAAAGAAGGAAGACAGAGAAGAAGAAGAGTGAACTAAACGATGCTGAAAGGAAACCCTTCAACTTAGATCAAGTGACCAGAACAGAAATCATCGAGACTCTCTCCAAAGGATATATAGAGAAAATCTAGACGTGCAAAACCGCTAAGGAGATGTGGGAGAAACTCTTCTTGATGTGTGAAGGGACAGATCAAATCAAAGAGAACAAGCTTCAAGCCGTTCTACATACCTTTGACACATTTAAAATGAAAGCTGATGAAACCATTGATCAGCTAGATATGAGGCTGACAAACATACTGAATAAGGCAAGCTCCTTAGGAAAGATTACTCGGAGAAAGAGATTAATAAGAAAATTTTAAGATCTCTTACTCCAAGATGGAGAGTGAAGGTGACAGTAATTAAAGAGACAAAGAATCTATCTGAGATGAGTCATCATACACTGTTATCTCATCTGAAGGCACATGAGTTCGATATCCAAGAAGAAGACCAAGAAGATGAGACTCCAACTTCATCAGCCACAAAGAATGTTGTTTTCTCTGCTGCAGCTGATAGTCAAGAGAAGTCCTCTACTCCAGAGGACAAGCAACTTGCTTTGCTGACCAAGAAGTTTGACAAGATGTCAAATAAGTTCCAGAAGTATAGATCCCATTGGAAGAAGAATAAGAGTGATTCTTCCAGAAGATACCAGAAGTCATCTGATGCCAGAAGACCACCAGTTGAACAGGAGACCAGATACAAGTCTCCAGAGAGAAGGAGGGAACCAAGTCCCAGAAGAGGAGGAGACGGTGTCTGCTTCACTTGCAACAAGCCAGGACATCTCAGTTATGATTGTCCTCAGCTTACCCCAAGGGAGAGAGAAGAGAAGAGGATCAAGAGAGATCGCAGGTTCGCTGATAAGAGAGCTCTGCTGGCAGAGGAGGAGAAGCAGGATATCAGTTCATCTTCATCCTCATCTTATTTCGAATCAGAGGATGATATCTGCCTCATGGCTAAGGTAGAAGAGGTAAATTCTCCTACCCCCTCTGTTAGCTCATCTTGCTCCTCTACCTATTCTATAGAGTCAGATATACACAAGTTGTTGTCTGATCTCCAATCCTCCTTAAAAGTTTGTTCTAAGCTGGAAGAAGAGAACAAGTCTGAAAGCAGAAGTTTTAAGCTTGAGACAAGATCTGGAAAATGCTAGACTACCAGTGATATCCTATGACTCACAAGCTAACAAGTCTGCTGACTTAATAGCAAAATGTGAGGAACAGGAGAAGCTGATAGAAAAGCTACTTTCTGAGAACACTGTTTTGAGTGAAGAACATAATCTGCTGATAGCTAAGTTCGATGAACTCTTCAAGCAGAATGAACTGACAATCAAAAATTCACAGCAGCTTCAGCTGAAAGTGGATCAGCTGACTAAGGTAAAGAATGCCGTGTCTGAAATAGCTGAGTCCTCACAAACTGTGAATGATAAAAGGGGTCTTGGTTATCCCAAACCCAAACCACAAAAGAAGAAGAAAGGTGACAGTTGACTAATTAGGGATCCTCGAAAGGGTAAAGGGCCAGATGAGACTGCATCTGGATCAGAAGGGCAAAAGAGCAGAGGGATAGAAAAGGTCCCAGCTGGACAGAAGAGCTCCAAAGCTCAGAAGTCTGCTGGTGATCAAAAGGTTTCAGCAGAGCAGAAGAGTACTAAAATTCAGAAGCCTGCTGACAACCAACATAAGTCCAAAGCTCAGAAGCCCCGAGACCAGAAGAGGAATCCAAGTCATAGCTTAGCTAAGACAAGGAGACCTCAGCAGAATCAGCAGAGGAATGATAAGCCTGGGTCATCTCAGCAGAGTAAACCCAAGTGAAACAGACCTCAGCCCTGGGTTACTTTTAATGTAACCAAAGTAGGCAAGCCTTTACCGGCTAAGGTATATGAGTCATTCGGAGGCTCAAGCCGAAATTATCCTTTTGAGCAACCCACCTACAAACCAGCTGTTATCACTCATTGCCCCAGAAAAGATCCTCTGAGGGAGATGATTTTTGTGGACAAGTATGGTAGAAGGTTGAGATCTCCTAAACCTCATAAGGATGATCTCTACCTGTGGATCCAGAAAGTCAAAACTAACCAATCAGGACCCAAAGATAGGGTACCTAAAGCCTGAGTTTTAATTTCAGGTAAACTCTAGCCCTATAGAAAGAGGAGAAGCCAAGGGCCATGTCTTCTACATTGATAGCGGTTGCTCGAAGCACATGACCTTTGAGAAGCATCTCCTCCAGGACTTTGTAACGCTTGATGGGCCTAGAGTTGTGTTCGGTGACAACAATTTTGGAGTCACCAGAGGAGTAGGCACCCTGCTGATCAAAGGAACAAGAGTTGAAGAAGTCTACTATGTAGAAGGGCTTACGCACAATCTTCTTTCTGTATCCCAATTCTGTGACAAGGGATATTCAGTAAGATTCTCTAAGAACTCTTATCTTGTTATTAATGATTTAAATGAGCAGGTACTATTAACTGGCCTCAGAAGAGGTAATATGTATCTTGCAGATTTTGCAAGTTGTCCAGCTGACTCATGTTTGGTTGCTAAAAGCTCATCAGAGATCAGCTGGCTCTGGCACAAGAGACTAGGTCATCTGAACTTCAAGACTCTTAACAAGGTTGCAAGGAAGGGTCTAGTCAGAGGGCTACCAAATGAGGTGTTTACATCTGAGCAGAAGTGTGATGCATGTCAGAAAGGGAAGTAGACTAAAGCCTCATTCAAAGATGTGCAGAGTACTTCAACAACAAAAGCACTCCAGCTGCTTCATATGGACTTGTTTGGACCTGTCTCACCTCTTAGCTTCAGTGGAAGAAAGTACACACTGGTGATTGTTGATGACTATACAAGATTCACTTGGGTAGTGTTCTTGTTCAAGAAGAATGAGACTATGGTCAAGATGCTGGAGTTGTTAAATAATATTCAGAAGGAGCTGGACCTCAGCATAGTCAGAATCAGAAGTGATAAAGGTACTAGTTTCTTAACTCTGTTGTTTCTGACTATTACAGGGATAATGGTATTCAGCATGAGACATCAGCTGCCAGAACACCTCAGCAGAATGGGTTAGCTGAGAGGAGAAACAGAACCCTCAAGGAGGCAGCAAGGACTATGTTAGCTGAATACCAGACTCCTCAAAGGTTTTGGGCAGAAGCCATCAACACTGCTTGCTTCATCCAAAATAGGTGTCTACCAGTCAAGAGACATGGGAAGACTCCTTATGAAATGTACAAGGGTAAAACTCCTAACCTTTCCTCTGTCCATATTTTTGGGTGTTGGTGTTTCATCCATGACAATGGAAAGACTAAGTTAAAGACTTTTGATGCTAAGGTTGCTGAAGGAATATTCTTAGGATATTCTGGAAGTAGCAAAGCCTATAGAGTCTTTAATAAAGTCTCTCTCTGTGTGGAGGAGACACCCCATGTTGTATTTGATGAATCTTTTCATGAGTACAGCACGGAGAAGCTAGCAGAAGAGGTGGATCAGCTGAATCTGTCAGATAAGCCAGATTTGATTAAGATAGTGGTACCTAGGATAGAATCAAATTCAGATGATGAGCCCAAATCAGCTGATAAGCCCTCATCAGTACCAGATGATGTCACATTGACTCCTGACACTAACCAAGGGGGAATATCAGAGAAAACCCAAGAGGAGCAGACTATGGCACCTTAAAGGGGCAAGAAGACATTGTCTGATTTCCCAGCTGAACAGATTCTAGGAGATCCAAGTGTAGGTGTTCAGACCAGAAGAAAGCTAAACTTGGGTGCTCAATTCAGCTGTTATGTGTCTCTGATAGAACCGAAGAATATCCATGAAGCTCTTGAAGATCCAAACTGGATTGTAGCTATGCAAGAGGAGCTAAATCAGTTTGCAAGACAATAAGTTTGGACTCTAGTGGAGAGGCCCAAACATCAGAAGGTCATAGGCACTAAGTGGGTATTTAAGAACAAAAAGGATGAAAATGATGTAGTGGTTAGAAACAAGGCAAGGCTAGTAGCCCAGGGGTATTCACAGTCAGAGGGGATTGACTATGATGAGACATTTGCTCCTGTGGCAAGACTAGAAGCCATTAGATTGTTTCTGGCCTATGCTGTTTTCAAAGGGTTCAAGGTATATCAGATGGATGTCAAGTCAGCTTTTCTGAATGGAATCCTGGCAGAAGAGGTTTATGTGGAACAACCACCAGGATTTGAGATTGGGAACAAGGTTTATATGTTGCAGAAGGCTTTATATGGACTAAAGCAGGCACCTAGAGCTTGGTATGATACTCTATCACAGTTCCTACTGGATAGTGGATTCAGTAAAGGAAAGATAGACAAAACCTTGTTCAGAAAGGAAGATGGAGATGATATCCTCTTAGTGCAGATCTATATGGATGATATCATCTTCGGCTCCCCCAACAAACTGATGTGTGATCAGTTTAGCAAGCTGATGACCAGCAAGTTTGAAATGTCCATGATGGGGGAGATGACTTATTTCCTTGGACTGCAGGTGAAGCAGATGTCCAATGGAACTTTCATTAGCCAAGCTAAGTATGCCGAGAATTTGATAGAAAAGTTTGGAGTCAGTAGCAGCAGAGAAGCTAAGATTCCAATGATGGCAAACTTTAGCATGGATCCAGATGAGGCTGGTGAGAAAGTGGATCAGACACAATATAGGGGACTTATTGGTTCTCTGCTGTATCTCACTGCCCGCAGACCTGATATCAGCTTTGCAGTATGGGTGTGTGCAAGGTTTCAGGCAAATCCTAAGAAATCTCATCTGGAAGCAGCAAAGAAGATTGTAAAGTATTTGAAGGGTACTTACAATCTAGGCCTCTGGTACCCAGCTGATGACAACTTTCAGCTGAGTGGGTACTCAGACTCTGACTATGAAGGGTGCAAGATTGATAGGAAATCAACCTCTGGCACATGTCAGTTTCTGGGAAGTAAGCTGATATTTTGGTTCTCCAAGAAGCAGACTTCAGTAGCTACTTCTACAACAGAGGCAGAGTACATGGCTGCTGGTAGCTGTTGTTCTCAGCTGCTCTGGATCAGACAACAGCTGAGGGACTACCATGTGATCACAGAAGAGATACCCATCTTCTGTGATAGCACAAGTGCAATAGCCATTACTCAGAATCCAGTTCTCCATACTAGATGCAAGCATGTGGACATAAGACATAATTTTCTTCGAGATCATGCTGAGAAGGGAGATATCAGGATGGAGAAGATTCATACGGAGAAGCAGAGAGCAGATGTGCTTACCAAACCTTTAGCAGAGGTAAGATTCAGAGAATTAGTAGCAGAGTTAGGAATGATAGATGGAGGAGCAGTTATCTAGAAAGAAAGTTTTTGGGAAAATTGGTAGTCAGCTGGTATCCAGCTGAGGACTATTCTGCTGAAGTAATCAGCTGATCCTCACATCAGCTGATCTGGTATGTCTTCTTATTCTTTCTTTTCTTTTCTTTATCTTGTTATGTTTAACTTGATACAGGGATAAGTTATGAAAGTCAGACAAGGCCACCTTGCTTCAGCTGGTCCATGTTAGCTGACTATATAGACCCAGATGAGCAGAGAATATTTTCATGAAGATTATTCTTATCAGCTGACCTTGCCACGTCAGACTCACGATAAGTAATTATATTTTCTTTGTGTCGGTTTTAAAATTTTGTTTAAAATCTTTTCAAAAATTAATAAATCCCGTATTTCTAAAAATAATTTTAGAAAATTGGCAATCAAATCTTTTCTCTTACGAAAATTAGGGGATTTATTACCTTTTTCAAAATAAGGTGTCCGAGGTAATTAATTTCTCACCGCCTAAAATTTCTCAAAATGCATTTTCATCATTACCTTTTTCAAAAAGGCGAATCTTTTGGGCGGTCAAAACCTTTCGAAACCCTGATACCCACGCATCACCTCCAAAATTCTCAAAGGTCATCTATTCTGAACCTTTGATTTGTGTGATGCAAAATACAAATCTACGATCAAAATTGATCGTTTTTAATTTTGGAAAATCTGCTCATATCTTTCGATCCCTATTTATACCCCTTTAACTTCTTTCTGAAAACCTTCTGCTCCTAAATCTTTCTGCTCGTAGTATTCCTGCATATTATTCTCTGTGCACTTAATCTCTGTTTTGAAGGTATGGCGTCCAAGGCTATGCAAAAATTGTTTAAAGAAAAGATGTACGCAGAGATGTGTGTCGATTACGACACGACTAGGGTTCCTGAGATTAGAGAAATCCTAAACCTTCTTCAACATCACAATCTCCGAACCTTCATCTCCATGACCCCCCTGACCATAGAACCCTAAACTTCTATGCCTTTCATTTCCTTCTCAAGGCCCATTTCAGTTCAAACTCCATAGGATCCTTGGTTGATGGAAAAGCTGTTGTTATTTCCAAGGATGCAGTTGCTAATCTGTTTGGTCTATCCTCCACTGGTGTTCAACCACACAAATACAAAGAAGCCGACTACCTGGACACTTTCAAGATTATGGCCAGGAAGAGTCATAGGGATACCACCACAAATCTGAAAAAGTCTATGTTGAGGAGACGATTCCGGTTTTTGATGGATGTGGTGACTAAGGTTATCTTGGTAGAACAGGGGAGTTTGGACGCCATTACCAAACTTCGCCTGAGCGTGGTCCGCACGATTCTTGACGGGGTTCGAGCAGACTGGGTGAGTCTGCTATGGTTCCGCTTGGAACAAGAGTCCAAAAGATATGTTGCTAAGGAAGTGGCTGGGTAACAGGTTTACAGCTTCAAGTCGAAGTGCTCCGTGGCTAACAAGATTACTATAATCTTGAATCATCTGCTGCCCCAGCACAAGTGGGATGAAGATTGGGTTGTTGAGTACAACCACACCAAGTTTCTGAGGGGTAGTAACTTGGATGTCATTGGGCCAGCTGACTCAGATTCCAAAGCTGATCCAGTAGCTGCTGCCCCTGGTCCTTCTGCTGGTCATGGAAAGAAGCAGAAGAGGAAGGCTTCAAAGCCTTCTGGAGGAGGGAGAACGAAGAAATCCAAGAAAGAAACTACTCCTGTTCAAAGGAAGCTCTCCTTTGATTCTAATGCAAATGATGATACTGCTGTGCTGAGCAGTCTAACGAAGAAGAAATCTTCAGCAGAGAGGGCTACTCTGCTAGTTGATGAGTCTTCTGATGAAGAAGAAGAGCAGGCCGTAGAGGAATCAGCTGAGAAAGATGATTTAGATGAGGATTCTGCCTCTGGCTCTGATGGAGAGGAAGAAGAGTCAGAAGAGAGGGAATCAGCTGAGCCTTCAGTAGCTGAGACAGAGGTTCTCCATTCCTCTGAAGATGCACCATCGGCAGATACACCATTAGCTGCCTCACCCATCAGGTAAGCTTCACCTTCTCCCTTATCTGATCCTTCCCAACACCTTTCTCCTTCACCCTCACATATTCCAGCCGACAATGAACCAGAGGAGATAGCTACCTCTGGCGAGCCTTCAGCTATTCCCATACCCTCTCACCCTAAACCCATCAACCTTGATAACCCCAACTCCCCCACAGAAATGGCCAAACAAGCATGCCTATCTCACCATCATTCAAAGGGGCCTCTTGAACGAGGGATGATCATAACTGCCCTAGCCCACATATCCCTTTACATCCCAAAACTTAACCCTTACCCTGCCTATCAAGACATTCGTGCTGATGGTCTTGCCTGGGCACAAGCAAGAGAAGGGCCAGTTACCTTCTTTCTGGCCTTGATAAGGAGATGGGAGAAGCAGCTTTTACTGAGTGGGAAGAAATTCTGATGGATGCCTTGGAAGTTAAGGCACCATCCCAGCTGACATCCCCTGAAGGGTTGAGGAAGGTTGCCCGTGCGTTATTGCTCAAGGATGGGGTTGCACTGGATTGTCTGGAAATTGCTGAGTCTGAATTCATCCCTCCGGCAGCAAACTTTGAGATCACCCCAGCTGATCAGGTAACCCCTACTATTTTGAGTCAACTGAATTATTATTTTGATGATCACATTAGGGAGGTCAAAGCCACTCTTTTGGCTGCCAAGTCTGCTGCCCCCTCTCTGATTGAAAAAGAAGTTCATCAAGTTCTGCTGGATCATCGCAACAAGCTGAAAGAAGCTATGGAGGACAGCTTATATGCCACCAGAATAGAATTCTTCCAAACTCTCCAGCATTTCAAGTCAACAGCCAGGGCTTTTACTGATGATGCTTCTGCTACCCTCTCTGCTGAATCTGAGAGATTCAGACTGGTCTCTGAAAGGTTAGAAGGTCAAATTGCTGAATGCAAAAATGGTCAGGAGGACCTTAAAGCCATTGTGGATAATCTTCCCACTTCTCTACCCTCTACTTCGATGATTGATGATATCAAAAAGGGGGAAGAGAAGAACTCAGCTGCTATTGCTGCTCTGCAATTTGAGATGGCCTCTCTGAGAGCTCTACTGGTAGACAATCATGGTGTTTTGTCTGTCAGAGTAGAAAATGTTGAAGATTATATCAATACAAGAAAGGTTGCAGCTCAGAAGACTTAGGAGCTGAGAGATCAGATGATAGCTGAGGCCCTGCAGAGGCAAGAGGTAGTAGCTGAAGAAAGAGAGAAAAAGAAGAGGATTATGAATGCTGAACTTGATCAGAAGCTGGCAAAGGAGTTGCAGCTAGCTGAAAAAGTGACTCCAGAAGAGAGGAGGAAGAGGCGGGAAAGAGAAATGAATGATGAGCTTGAGAGGCGATATCAGAGGAAGCTGAAGAAGCAAGGGAAAGCAGTCTCTCGGGGTAGTAGGACTAGAAGTGGAAAATTTATTCGAGATCCAAATGAGCCTTTGGTTGACGGACCAATTGATATGTTCTACAATCAATTGTCTGATGAGCTGGTGGATCTCTGGAAAACCATTAAGGCTAAGACCATGATCCACTTCTATGTCCTCAGAGGAGAAGATACCAGAGGAGAAAGAGAGAAGAATGCTGAGTTTAGAAACTGGTTGAAGGAGACCTTTCCGAAATTCTTTAGAGCTATTACGGATGAGATGCTTAAGGTGGAAGTTCAGCCAGAGTTGCCTGAGATAGAGTATCTTCAACCCCAACTGATGAGAGTGGGAAGATAGACTGGGTGGAAATCAGGAAGTATTGGTTGAAGATTACTCAACTCTTTTCTCAACTCTCTGACAACTCTCTGCCAGCTCTGAAGGAGATAGAGAAGAGATTCCTTGACTGGATGCAAGTTCCTCTCAACAGCAGAAGACCTCTTCTCATGTAATAGTCCAGCTGAGTCAGCTGAGGATTAGGTATTTTCTCTTTGATTGTACTCTCTCTTTTGATTTAATGAAGCTTTTTTATTCCAGACAACTTCTTGTTGTCAGCTGCATTTTTATTCTGTCTAAAGATCTTATTTAAAGATCTTCTTTTCTGTCCTATGATGATCTTAATTTTGATTGAATATGCTTATCTGTTGAGATCAGCTGAGTTGGTTTTGATATCATCAAAAAGGGGGAACTTGTTAGGATATCTGTGTTAGATGTTTTGATGATATAATAAACCAATCAGCTTGTAATAGGACCAGCTGAACATGTTAGTCAGCTGATGAGTAGTTAGGATTAGATAGGTTCGAGTAAGGGAGAATCTACCTTGTTGCCTAGAAGATCCGAAGCTATCATAGAGAAGAAGACCAGCTGAGACCTTGATGACTTAGCCGATTTCAGAGCACAGAAGATTAAGCAGCTGACACTGGAGTATCGAGAGCAGATTATCAGAGGAGTTAACATCAGCTGATATCAGAAGATCAGCTGAGAGCACGTCGCAGACAAGACAAGGACCATGGATATAAGACGTATTCAGACGAAGTCAAGAACACCAGCTGAGGTGCACATCAGCAGACTTGCACATCAGCTGAGGTCCAAGTATCAGGAGACTGGTACACCAGCTGAGGAGACAGATCAGCTGAGGTCTTGTGCTCAGCCCAGATTCTTCGGAATCATTTTAAGGGTTGACTTGCGACACAGAAGGAAGATTCCGAGAATAGAAGATCAATCAATCAAGGGGACAAACTTGATTGATTGTAGATCGCAAAGATTAATGGGAATCAAGAAGGAAATTCAATCAATCTCATTGATTGATTGAATACGAGATTATAGGATCTCAGATTTCTAGTCCATCCCAACGGCTAGTTATTTGACCCTATAAATTAGAGTAACATTGATAATTTCAGTATCAGATTTACACGCATATTAAGCTAGCCGAAACTCTGTCCGAATTATCACTTGCACTCAAAAACCCCATTCATACTTATTATTCGTAAAAGCTTTGTAGAAGCTGTGATAAGTCAATTGCGTTTGTAGCATTGACAAGTTGTAAGAGAGTAGTACTCTCGAACTGTGTAAGTGAGTAAGTAAGTGAGTTAGTGGAGAGCCCCTCAAGCCCAAATTGGATTGAGGAGAGTGGATGTAGGACAGTTGGTCCGAACCACTATAAATCCCTTGTGTCTCATCGTATTTCTTTCTGCTCTTAATTTTTGCACATCACCTAACACTGATTTTCATTAAAAAATGTTTCTGCACTATTCACAGCGCACTACTTTCAAATTCAGACTACCTCAAGTAGTTTGCTGGTTTTCTGAATAATCCAAATAATTTGAAAAAGGTTTTTGAATCCTTACAAGTCTATTCAACCCCCCCCCTTCTAGACTTGTTCAAAGGTATTCTTCCCTAAAACCTGCCTTTGGGACCAACATATCAACCTAGCAACAATATACTCATACCCATTAACATTTAGCATAACATTTTCAAGACAACTCAATTTTAGCATGAATTTTCCTAAAATTCGTCACTATGCCTACCCCTATTTTTTTCAATCTTCAATTAAACTCACAATACTCAAAATTGGCATGCAATTGGGTTCCCAATGGATTACCCATCAACAATGTAGCATAAATGCATCATCAATTTTATAAAAACTCAAGAAAATAAAAAATCCCCAATTCACATGCTCAAGAACCCTAGAAATTTGAATTCAAATTCATGATAATGCCTCCATGGATTTCTTATAAAAGTGCAAGAAATAGGTAGAGGAGAGTGAGTAGAACATACATGTAGAAGGATTAATCGAGAGGAAGTGTAGAATTTGAGAAGCAAAATTTCTTCTTCTTTCTTCTCTTTTTTTCGAACGTTTGTGAGGGAGAGAGTGCAAAAATCTTGTATTCAAAGTGTGTGTTTGTGTGTGTAAGAGGGTATAAGAAAAAGTGAAAAGTGAGTGGGCTTACCTTGGAAAGTGTAGTCAAAATAGGGCCCACAATAGTCAAAATCCGCACTCTAACGCATTCCTCTCGACCAAGAGCTGTGAACCTGTCTAGTTGGCTGTCGCCCCAGGTGCTCGACAGCGGTCCCTCGTGTCGCGCAATAGTTGCCGAGCTATCGACCGAGCTCGGACGAAATGCTCAGGCAACATTTGCCTGTCGATCCAGGGATCTCGGGCGACAATTCCCCGTCTTCCGAGGCTTTAGATGCTGTCTACCGAGGCCTTCAACTCCTACTTCAAAAATTTAATATTTTTACCCATTTTCTTGCACTTTTTCTACACAACATCACTTAATACTCAAAATATCACAAGAATATCCACAATAATGAATCAAATATGGAAACAAATTGACGAAATTTATCACGAACAAACCCCCCCAAACTTTTTTGGATTGCAAATCCTAATAAAGTTTGGAAAAGTGTTGAATTACAAAATTTACTAACATATGAAACCTAATTATCACAACTCTCAACTCAAAACCAAATATTCATCAAGATTATTTCAAAAATTTCACTTCTCAATCTCTTCCTAAGCACTTAAGCAAAAAATCAATCAAGCAATGATCATAAGAAAATGGTCTAAAGTACCAAATAATCTCATGCTCCCATTCCAACACACGAATCAATCAAATCAAAAACTCAAATTAAAAAGAAATAAAGGATACGGATGGGTTGCCTCCCATCTAGCGCTTGGATTTAACGTCCCCTAGCCAGACGACTCTTAAGCTCAAGTTACATCAATATCAATGAGGGTTGAGTGACGTACATCACTTAATTTCCTCCTCCGAAAACATCCATTTTTCACCACTTTCTTCACCCCCTTGCCATCATTTACCTTCTTCCTCTTTTCAAAAGGATCATCACCACTAAGCTCACTCTTGAGATCAATTTTTCTTGATTTATCCTTTTCTTCACTTGCCATATCATTTCGTACAACTTTGTTCATCCACCCTTCAATCTTCTTTGGGGAACTCTTGGAATTACCATGGATCGAAAAAGTGGCTTTCTCACCATTCATTCCAAGAGTAACCTCTCCTCGCTTAATATTAATTAAAGCATCCGATGTAGCAAGAAAAGGTCTCCCAAAAATGATAGGATTCTCCAAATCTTCTTCAATATCTTGCACAACAAAGTCAACGGGATAGACAAACTTACCAACATGAACAACCACATCCTCTATAATTCCCCTTGGTCTCACTTTTGAATCATCGGCCATTTGCAAATTCATTTTTGTTGGCTTCACGTCATGCAAGCCCAACTCCTTGTCAATAGAAAATGGCATCATGTTAACACTTGCGCCCAAATCACACAAAACCCTTATTTCCTTGCTTTCCTTAATATGGCAATTCAATGTGAAACTCCCCGGATCTCTAAGCTTTTGTGGCAAATAATTTTGTATCAACTCACTACTCTCACGAGTAAGCTTAACCATTTCCGGTTCATTTCCTTTCTTCTTCTTTGCCAAAGCATCTCTCAAGAACCTTGTATAATTTGGCATTTCTTCAATAGCTTCATGAAAAGGCATCTTTGAATAGAACTTTTTGAAAAGTTCAAAGAACTTTTTGAATTGATCATCAAGCTTATTTTTCATTCCTTTTGAAATTTCCACCTTCACCTCTCTTTCCACTTTCCCTTCTTCCACCTTTCTTTCCACACCCCCTATTTTATATAATCCCTCAAATTTTTCTTTCTCTTTCTTCATCACCATATCTTCTACCCCCAAGCCTTTCTCATTACTCCTTACCAATTTCACATCCTCACAACGAAATACTTCTTCCACCATCTCATCATGAAAAACTTGTAAAGGAGAATTCCCAACAACCCCATTTTCAACCTCCACACATGATATCAAATTACAATGCTCACGAGGATTAATCTCAGTTGTAGAAGGGAACTTACCTTTATTCACTTGTGGACTTAAGGATGAAGCAATTTGCCTCATTTGAAATTCCAAGCTCTTGATTTGATTACCTTGTGAAGCATACAAGTCATCAAACTTCTTGTTCGTATCACCATTCATCTTTCTAAATTCCACTTTCATATCTTCCATGTTCTTCAAAATCAATGCCAAGGAGTCTTCCACACTCCCCTTACCCTCATTATTCGGCGACTTTGATCCCGGATCAATCCCGGGTGGCAATTGGATTGCCCCCTTAGGATTGGCGTATGAGAAATTCTCGTGCCTTCTATTAGGACTGTAAGGAGGATTTCCTTAATTCAGATATGGACTTCCTTGATTTCTAAATGGTGGAGCAACATACGACCTTTGATTGTTTTGATAAGAATTGTTGAATTGAGGAAGCCCCATATAGTTTACTTCCTCTTGAGTGGAGGTAGTAGGAGGAGGAAGACTCTCGACAACACTAACTTGCATAGGAGTTGGAGCAAGGTTTTGATATTTGCCTCCATAGACCAAATTACACACATTAGTCAATCTTTCCTCAAGAAGTGTAACTCGATCACCTATTCCATTGCTAGACTCTCTTTGGAAAGCATCATTTGCAGCTATGTTCTCAATGATCTCGTTCACTTGACGAACGGTCTTCGTCCAGACCGAGCCTCCAGCACAAGAATTAAAGTAATTCTTGTCTCCTTCATGCAATCCTATGGTGAATGTCAAGAGTATATCTTCATCCCTCAAACCATGTTGAGGACAAGCCAACAACATGGTTTGGTACCTCTCCCATGCACTAGATATGATATCTCTCGCTTTTTATCGGAAATTCTCTATCTCTTCTCTCGCCTTAAGCATCTTTGATAGAGGATAAAATTTCTTAAGAAATTGGGAACTCAACTCCTCCCAAGTGGTAGCTTTAGGATTCATAGCTCTAATCCATGCTTTAGCTCTCCCTGTCAAAGTAAAATTGAAAAATCGGAGCTTCTTCTCACTATCCGACATTCCTTTGTACTTGATCGTATCACATATCTCCATGAAGTTATTAAGGTGAGCATTTGGGTCTTCACGATCACTCGATCCTTCAAATGGAGACTCCTTTAACAACTTCAAAAGATTCGTATTCAGCTCAAACTTTTCAGCATCAATTGGCGGTCTTTCTACTCCATCATATTGCTCATTAACTCTAGGCTGAAAATAATCTCGCAGCAATGGTTCATGATTATGAGGTGGGTTTATGATTTGTGGACTTTGGTGTTGAGGTGGTGGTGGGTATGGATAGTATGGGTAATTATGTGGTGGTGGTGGGTAATATGGTTGGTTAATTGGGTAATTGGGGTAGTTGGGATATTGTGGTGGATAGTAAGGTTGATTTGGTGGTGGATAAGGTGGGTATTGGTGTGGTATAGGTTGTGGTTGAAGTGGAACCTCTCTTTGAGCAAAATTCTCTTCTCCTTGATGTACTTGTCCTCTTAAGGGCTCTTCTTCTCTTATCTCATCTCGAGCTTCGTTCATATTATTCTCCATGTTGATTTGATTCAAACGAGCTTCTCTCCTTCTTCTTCTTAGGCTTCTCTCAAGATACGTTTCAAAAGGTAGAAGATCTCCCCCCTTGACTTCTTGTGTGCATAAACCTAAAAAGAATCAAGTATCAAACTTCTCACACAAAAAATAGTAAAGACAAAATCGAAAACAAGAACAACTATCAAGCAGCCAAACAAACAAGTCGTTTCCCCAGCAACGGTGCCAAAAACTTGTTTAGCCAAAAGGTGTCTACGTGCAAGTGTACACGATCGTTATTGCAATGGCAAGCTTAACCAAGTTTATTTTATATCGAACCCAAAGGAAACGGGGATTTGTAAGGTAAGACTATTGTTCTTGATTCAAAAACACAAAGCAAATAAAGGGATTCGGTATCTATGCCTATTAGTGCATCAAACTTGTAAACTACCTATCACCTTGATTCACAAAGTGAGCGAGTTGTGTGAGAAGTGTGCTAGTGTACTATCCTATGTTTCATATGGTGAGGTATCAGTTTCTCATGCTATGGAATTGTGTACAATCAATTGGTAAGCCACTCTAACATGTAAGAGGTCTCCCTAATAACACATTAAAGCCTCTAATTGTTCTTCCTATTCACTAAGTATAGCTCTCACTATCTTAGGAATTTAATCAAACACTTAGCATGCATTTGGCCAAGTACAAGAAGATTTAGGAAAATAGGCCAATTCTCATTGAGACTACCTCCTAATGACCCTTATGATCACTACACATACAAAGCATTCATACAATCCATCAATGTCGAGAATTGATCATACAACAATTCATAGCAATCAAAAGATCAACATATTCACCATACTACTCCATAGGAGTCATACACCAACACACGAAGGGATTAGCCCATGGCTAATTTAATAAGCAAAATAGAAATTGAAGTAACTATATTCATCATTATGCAGGAATTATACAAAGTATTCAAGAATTTACCTATTACAAGTGGAATTGAAAAGATACAAGATTACCTCTATAAGTTAGAAAATGATCCGACAATAGAAATTGAAAATCAATCGGTAGAAATGTAGCTTGAACTATGCTAAGAATACTGGAGAAGACCGATCGTCGATCCGTAAGGTAGATCAAAAGTTATCTAAGAAATCGTAATTGAAAATCTAAGAACACTCACTTGGAAACTACCTCTAACTTCTCCTAATCTAGTGAGAGAATATGAATCTAAGAAAATGATAAAAGTTCCTTAGAAAATCTGAGATGGAAGTATATATAGTGCCCTTGGATCATTGACTAAGATGCCCTTCATTAAAACGCGCGAAAATACGAAAATAACCCTGAAAATCTGAGAAATATGCACTGCTGTCGCCTAAGAACTGACCAGCTGTCGACCTCTCGGGCGACAGCTTGGTCGACAAAACGCCCCCGTGTCGCACAAGAACTGCCGAGCTATCGACCAAGCTTGGTCGACATGCTCAGGCGACAAATGGCTGCCGATCCAGAGATGTTGGTCGACACATGCCTGTCGTCTGAAGAAGGGCTCCGTGTCGCCCGAAGCCTTAGTCTCGGTCGATGCGTAACTTCCTTGTTTTTGTCATATCTTGAGCTCTAGAACTCCGATTGACTCGATTCTTCTTTTATTGCGACCCTCTCTTCAAGCTCTTCAACATAGGATAGAAATTTCTCCATTTTGCTCAACTCCAGAATTTTGACTTTTCTCGATCTTGCTCGTTTCTTCCTCATTTTGCTCGTTTTCACCTACAATCATAACTTCCTAGCCAAAAAGGGTTAAATACATAAAGTATCGCATTATAGGGTCAAATATGAAGATAATATCACCAAAAACATATAGAAATGGATGCTAAAACATGCAATTATGACCCTAATCAGTACTCCTCTTGCATCGGCTCATATCCCTCTTCTTGCGCATCCTCTTGGGGTTGGGAGCTTGATTCACCCCTCGTTCTTTTAGATGCCCTGCGATTAAATTCCTCTTTAATTTGCAAGTGCAATGGGGAGTTATGCTTCAGATTCTCACTCTTTGTCACTGTCAGAAGGTCATAATCAAGTAAAGGGGAGAGGTCTCTTGAGTTTGTCACTCTGAAGCAAATGACATTCCCTTTCTTCTTAAGAATTCTCGTATTGATCATGTAGGTCAATCACAAAGTTCTGGTGCATAAACCTCTCTATTTCTTGTTGGACTTACCTTTTGCATCATAAACGTGATTAATCCACCATAACAACAGTTTGCCCTCGTGACTTGATGGCAAAGGTTCTTGAAAAGATATGCACCAAAATCAACCTTCTTGGACGTCAACATTGAGTGGAGTATATACAACTCTTCGCCCCTAACTCTGCTCCCTTCAATTCTAACAAACGCAGTGTTCACTAGCATCTTGTACACGTATGCCAAGATAGGATTAGCAAGGCAAGATGCCTTAGAACTTTGAGCCACATATTTACCTCCATCTTTACTAATTAAGTTCCATATCTCTTGAGCTCGAGTGAATTTCTCCCAAGTATAAAACTGATGCCTAGGGACATTCTCCACACAACCAAAAATTTGGTTGACTTGATCGGTGGTTAAGACGTAATCCTCATTTTTAACCGAAATTTGGCCTTGATAGGAACTCCATCACTCTCCACTACCACTAATGTGCTCAGGAATTCAATACATGTTTCTTCGGAATACCCAAAGAACTCCATGGAGAGTAAACCTTCCCAACCTATTCTTTCAAACAATTCTTCCACATCTTCAACTGAAGTTGCAATTTGTGGTGGTTGTCTTATCAAAGTATCTTCCAGTATAGAAATCGATACTCATCACCTTTGCGAATACTTTGAAATAACTTTCATTGTCCCCAAAGAATAGTTGATGATTGGATGGTTTGTCTCCACAACTCTTTAAACATGCTTCCTCTAAAGTGGGATTATTCCACTTCTTATTAGAGGAGGAACTTGAAGCTTTTCCTTTTCCTTTCTTATTCATGTCCTTGGAAATTGTGCACAAAATTTGACCGAAATTGGTCAAAAAATCTAATTTGAGAAACATTGCGCGCTCTGGAACTAGCGAGTTGCCGACCGAGCTGCTCAGCAGCGTGGTCGCACGCTTTTCATCCCTGCCGAGCACCGCCTTTCCACCTGCTGACCCCGATCGCACGGACACTCGCCCGGAGCTCGAGCTGCCGCCTCAGGCAGTGGGCGCGTGAGTGTAGTTCAGGTCCTGCCGACCCCAGGTATAGGTGATGCCGACCTGAGCCTTTCAATTTCCACTTCGAAATTTTTTGATTTTTCACCCTTTTTCTTGTACTTTTCCTACACAACTCCACTTAAAACTCAAATTATATCATGAATATGAATCAAATATGGTAGCAAATAGAGAAATTTAACACGAACACACCCCCCAAACTTTTTCGGATTGTAAATCCTAATAAAGTTTGGAAAAGTGGTAAATTAAAAATTTGCTAACACATTAAATCAATTAAGAACAAACTCTCAACTCAAAAATCACATTATTCATCAAGATCATACCAAGAATTCACTCCACCAACTCTTCCTATTCATATAAGCTCAAAATCACAAGCAATGATCACAAGAAAAATGACCAAAATCACTACTTAGCACTAAAGCTTCCATTCCAACACAAAAATCAATCAATTCAAAACTAAAACTAACAATTAAAGAAAACAAGGATACGGATGGGTTGCCTCCCATCTAGCGCTTGGATTTAACATCCCCTAGCTGGACGACTCTTAGTAACATCAAAAGCAATGAGGGTTGAGTGACTTACATCACTCAATTTTCTCCTCCAAAAACAAGCTTTCTTCACCAATTGTTTCACCCCCTTATCTTCATTCACTTTTTTCTTTTTTTCAAAGAGAATCTTTCCACTCACTTCATTCTCTAGATCACAAGTTCTCATCACCTTACTTGCATTCGTACCCTCAATTCTTGGGGAACTCATTGAAGAATCATAGACTGAGAAAGTATTTCTCTCATCATTCATCCTCAAGGTAACCTCTCCTTTTTGCATATTGATCAATGCATCCGAAGTCGCAAGGAAAGGTCTCCCAAGAATTAGAGGAGTATGCTTGTCCTCCTCTACATCTAAAATCACAAAATCGACCTGATATAAGAACTTGCCAATTTGAACAACAACATCTTCCACTATTCCTCTCGGTTGCACCTTTGAATTATCCGCCATAAGAAGATTACTCGACATGGGCATCATGTCCTTTAATCCAAGCCTTTGAGCTATAGATAAAGGCATCACATTCACACTAGTTCCAAGATCGCATAAAGCTTTAATAACCGTGCTTCCTTCAATTTGGCAATCCAAAGCAAAACAGCCCGGATCCTTGCCTTTTTTCGGAAGATGCTTCATGATAAGCTTGCTACTCTCTTGAGTGAGCTTGGCAATTTCAGGCTCTTTTTTCTTCTTCTTTGACATAAGGTCTTTCAAAAACCTTGTATAAGTAGGCATTTGCTCAATAGCCTCTTTGAAAGGCATATTAGCATACAACTTTGTAAACAAATCAAGAAATTTCTTTAACCTCTCATCAAGCCTTTCTTTTACTCTCTTTGAAATTTTCACCTTCTCCTTCTCATCCACCAACCCTTCTTCCTCCAATCTATCCTCACCCCCTAACTCTATTTTCCCTTTCTTTTTCACTTCTTTTTCCATCATTTTCTCTTCTACCCCTAAGCCTTTTTCACTACCCTTCACCAATTTCACGTTCTCGTTACAAAATGCTTCCTCCACTATCTCGTCATGAAACATTTTTAAAGGATCATTCCCTACCATCTCCTTAGCAACCTCCACACATGAAATTGAATTGCAATGCTCACGAGGATTAATTTCAGTGGTAGAAGGGAACTTACCTTTAGTTACTGGTGGACTTAAGGACGAAGCAATTTGTCCAATTTGAAACTCCAAGCTTTTGATTTGGTTTGCTTGTGAAGCATACAAATCATCAAACTTTTTGTTCATTTCACCATTCATCTTTCTAAATCCCACTCCCAAATTGTCCACATTCCTCAAAATCAACGCCAAGGTGTCTTCAATGCTCCCATTACCCTCATTATTAGGTGGCTTTGACCCTGGATCAATCCCGGGTGGCAATTGGATTACCCCTTTAGGATTAGAATATGAAAAATTCTCATGCCTTCTATTAGGTTGTAGGGAGGATTTCCTTGATTCGGATATTGACCCCCTTGTTGTCTAAAAGGTGGAGCAACATATGTCCTTTGATTACTTGGAAAAGAATTGTAGTATTCAGGACGACCCATGTAATTCACTTCTTCTTGAGTAGAGGTAGTAGGAGTAGGAATACTTTCGACAACACTTACTTGAATAGGAGCTGGATCTTGGTTTTGGTTTTGGCCTCCATAGACCAAGTTCAACACATTTTTCATGTTTTCCTCAAGGAGGGAAACTCGATCACCCGTTCCACTATTAGCTTCTATTTGAAAAGCATCATTTGCAGTGATGTTTTCGATGATCTCGTTCACTTGTCAAATGATCCTTGTCCAAACCGAACCTCCAGCATAAGAATTCAAGTAATTCTTGTCTCCTTCATGTAATCCAATTGTAAATGTCAAAAGAATGTCTTCCTCCCTCAATCCATGTTGAGGGCAAGCCAACAACAAAGCTTGGTACTTCTCCCAAGCAATAGATATGGTTTCTCTCGCTTTTTTGTCAGAAATTCTTTATCTCTTCCCTCACCTTTAACATTTTTTATGGAGGGTAAAATTTCTTGAGAAATTGTGAACTTAACTCCTCCCATGTGGCTGCTTTCGGGTTCATTGATTGGATCCAAATCTTAGCTCGACCCTTTAAGGTGAAGGTATAGAAATGGAGCTTCTTCTCGTTATCCGACATCCCTTTATATATGATAGTATCGCATATCTCCATGAAGTTATTGAGGTGAGCATTTGGGTCTTCTCGATCACTCGATCCTTCAAAAGGAGATTCCTTTAACAACTTCAAGAGATTGGTATTAAGCTCAAACTTCTCAGCATCTATTGGTGGCCTCTCAATACCATCATAGTGTTCATTAACCCTTGGCTCAAAATAATCATGGAGTAATAGTTCATTGTTTTGAGGTGGGTTTACAATTTGTGGTCTTTGGTGTTGAGGTGGTGGTGGGTATGGGTAGTAGGGTAATTATGTGGTGGTGGTGGGTAGTATGGTTGATTTATTAGGTAATTTGGGTAGATGGGATATTGAGGTGGGTAGTAGGGTTGATTTGGTGGTGGATAAGGTTGGTAATGATGTGGTATAGGTTGTGCTTGTGGTTGGGGAACCTCTCTTTGAGCCAAGTGCTCATCACCGTGATCCACTTGTTGTCTTAAAGGCTCTTTTTCTCTAATCTCATCTCGAGCTTCATTCATATTGTTTTCCATATTCTCTTGATTCACTCTAGCTTCTCTTCTTCTCCTTCGTAAGCTATTCTCAAGATCCTTGTCAAAGGGTAGTAAATCTCCCCCTTGACTCCTTGTGTGCATATACCTACAAAGATACAAGTATCAAAACTCTCACACAAATAGTGCAAAAATCGAAAATAAAAAAAATAACAAATAACCAAACAAACTAGCCGTCTCCCCGGCAACGACGCCAAAAACTTATTTGCCTAAATGGTGTCTTCACGCAAGTGTACTCGATCGTTATCGTCGTGGCAAGTTTAACCAAGTTTATTATTTATCGAACTCAGGGAGATGGCGGATTGTAAGGTATTATTGTGTTCAAATTCGAAATTAACAAAGCAATAAAGGGGAATCGGTATTTAATATCTACTAGTGGGTCAAAAGAGTAAACTACCTATCACTTTGTTTTGCAAAGTGAGCAAGTTGTGTGAGAGATGTATTAGTGTACTATACTATGTTTCACATGGTGAGGTATCACTTAAGCATGCAATGAGGTATTGTACAATCAATAGGTAAGCCACTCTAACATACAAAAGGTCTCCTTAGATACACATTGGAGCCTCTAATTGTTCTTTCTATTCACTAAAGATAATTCTCACTATCTTAGGAATTTAATCAAACACTTAGCATGCATTTGCCTAATAATTAGAAAATTTAGAAAAATAACCCAAATTCTTATATGAGACTAACTCCCTAATGACCCTCAATCAAATATGCATTCAAAGCATTCATACAAACCATCATTTTAGAGAATTGACCATACAACATCTCATAGCATTCATAAGATCAACATTCACCACATTACTCCATAGGAATAATACACTAACACACAAAGGAATTAGACCATAGCTAATTGTGTAAAAAAAAGAGTAATTGAATTAACTACAAACATAATTGTGTAGGAATTGAATAGAGAATACAAGAAATTACCTATTACAATGAGAATTGGAAAGATACAATTTACCTCCAAAAGCTATAAAATTATCCGGCAATGGAAGTTGAAATTCAAACGGTAAAAACGTAGCTCTATCTATTACAAGAATACATGAACAAACGGATAGAAGATCCGAGCGGTAGATCAAAAGTTATCGTAGAAATCGGAAGTAGAAATCTTAAAAACCCAAATGGAAACTACCTCTAACTTCTACTAATTTAGAGAGAGAATATGATGATGTGTGTAATCTAAGAAAAAATGAAATCTAAGAATCTCCCTTTGGAAATCTGAGATGGAAGTATATAAAGTACCCTTAGATCATTGACCAAGATGCCCTTCATTAAAACGCGCGAAAATACGAAAATAGCCCCGAAAATCTGGAAATTCTGAACTGTTGCCGACTTCAAGCATGTGGACTGCCGACCTGGCTCGGCAGCCAGGTCGCGCGAAATGCTGAGCTGCCGAGCTCGCACTCGGCACCTGCCGATCGTGGTCACGCGCCTACTCGCACGGAGCTCCGGCTGCCGCTTCAGGTAAAAGCCACGCGACTACAAGTGTAGGTCCTGCCAACCCACTTGTGTGAGCTGCCGATTGAAGTCCTTAGCTCGGGTAACGCTCGACTCTCCTCGTTTTTGTCATATCTTGAGTTCTAGGACTCCAATTGACTTGATTCTTTTTACGTTGCGACCCTCACTTCAAGCCCTTTAACATGGAACATCAATTGCTTCCATTGGATCAATTCCAGATTTTAGGACTTTTCTCAATTTTGCTCGTTTCTTCCTCATTTTGCTAGTTTCACCTACAATCACAACTTTCTAGCCAAAAAGGGTTAAATACAAAAAGTATAGCATAATACGGTCAAATATGAACATAATATCACCAAAAGCATATAGAAATGAGTACTAAAACATGCAATTATGACCCTAATCAGACAACGAACAAAGATAAGCCTGAGATTTGGAAGGCATTTGTAGATGGATCTTCATCGACAGCTGGATGTGGGGTAGGAATTGTGATAATTCCTCCCACCGGAGAGGAATTGCGATTTGCAATCAAGTTGAAGTTCAGAGCTTCTATCAATGAGACTGAATATGAGGCATTCTTGAGAGGAATGCAGATGATGTGGGAGATGGGTGCGCAAAGAGCCATCATCTACTCAGATTCATAGTTGGTTATCCAACAGCTCTTAGGGGCATTCGAAAGAAAGAATGCCAAAATGATAGAATATGCAGAATTGGCTGAAAAAATCAAGAAGAAGTTTGAAGAACTTAAGATTGAGCAAATTCCCAGAGAGGAAAATGACACAGCTGATTATTTGGCTAAGCTGGCCAGCTTTACCGAAGAAGGAATGCCAGGAAAGATCACCTTGTTCACAGCGGAAGAGAAAATTCGTCTCCCAGAAGTGAATTCGATCTCTGATGGAAACGTTTGGAGGATCCCAACCATCCAGTATTTTTGAACTGGAGAGGGAACTGAAGCAGTAAAAAAGAGAGCTTGTATAAGATATTGTATGATCAGAGATGTTCTATACAGAAGAACGTTTTCCCAACCTCATTCAAGGTGTCTTTCAGAGAAAGAAGGGAACTATGTATTAAGAGAAATTCATGAAGGATGATGTGGCAGTCATGCTGGATATAGAGAGTTGGCAAGGAAGGTCTTGAGAGCCGGATATTATTGGCCAACTCTAGCAAGAGATGCTCGAGGATTGGTCAAGAGATGTGATAAATGCCAAAAGCATGGACCTATAATACACACACCAGCTGGGATTGATGTTCTCTCCATGCCCATTCGATAAATGGGGCATTGATATTGTGGGAAAGTTTCCTACAGCCCCTGGAGGAAAGGCTTTTATGATCGTAGTTGTTGATTACTTCACAAAATGGGTAGAAGCGCAGTAAGAAAAATTGATGAGACAACCATCACAAATTTCTTATGGAAGAATATATGTTGCAGATATGGGATACCACGAATCCTGATATCAGATAATGGAACCCAGTTTGTAGGAGCTCGAGTTCAGAGCTGGCGTTCGGAGATGAATATTCAGCAGAGATTTGCAGCAGTGGCTCATCCTCAAGCAAATGGGCAAGTAGAAGTCACTAATCGCACTATAGTGAATGGAATCAAAACTCATCTCTCCAGAGCTGGAGGAGATTGGGTGGAAGAGATAGAGCCAGTGTTATGGGCATATAGAACCAGTACCAGAACTGCCACTGCAGAATCACCTTTCAATTTGGTGTATGGAGCTCCAACTGTGATTCCAGCCGAAGTAGGAATCAAAACACATCGCTTATTGATGTATGACGAAGAGCAGAATGCGAAGTTGATGAGAGAAAACCTGGATTTGCTAGAGGAAGAACGAGAGATGACAAATCTAAGAATGGAAAAGTACAAAAGCAAGGTGAAGGCTGCACATGATAAGAAAGTAAGAATGAGGAAATTGGAAAAAGGAGATTTGGTTCTACGCAGAGCCGATGCTCTCAAACAAACTAGAAAACTGGACCCTAATTGGGAAGGCCCTTATGTGGTGATAGAGGTCTTGAGAGGAGGAGCATATGAATTGAAAGATGAGAATGGCTATCAGTTGTCGCGACCATGGAACATTTCGATTCTGAAGAAGTACTACGCTTAGATGAGCATGAGCTCAGAGATTCTAGGCAAGCTTTTTTATCATTTCTGAATCAAAGATGTAAGCAAGAGATGCTATGATTTTATGAATTCAATGAAACCCTGCCAGAGCTGAGGCATTTCAGTTCTGATAGATGATTATGCAATATCGAATATTGAGAAAACTCTTGAATCTCCAGTTCTTGAATAAACTTCCAGAGAAGTTCAATTAAGAACTGGAGGAAGTAGAATTGAAGAAATTTTTTGATGAATTTGAACTTTAAGTTCTTGAATAAACTTCCAGAGAAGTTCAATTAAGAA